>VXBZ01002546.1:0-259584 GCA_013399135.1 Heliornis fulica | reverse complement strand
GATTCCAGACTCCCACACTATTAGACACAAGGAAACAAAATATTAGGTTTTTTATTTTAAATCACTTTGATCCCATAACTATTTTATGTAATCACTATTTTTGTTTTGTTTTGTTCCCCCTTGGTGAATCTTTAATTTCCAATGCACCTGTCAAGTTCATAGATTTTAAATATTTATGTTTTCACAACTTTCTAAAATTCTGTAGGTGTTATTGCAGAATGTCTTCAAACCAGTGGCAGCATAGTCCCACTTTGTATATACACCACTATGCTCTTACTTGTGTTGCTTAGTTTTTCATCTCTCTGCTTGCCATGGTGCTTTTTGTGAGTTAATCCATGGTTTGACGTAGTAATAAACCATAGTGCTTTAATCAGAAATCAGAATGGAAATCTGGTAATGATGGAAGAGACATATGGTGTTCAGGAACCATGCAGAGGAGGATGCCTTTTTTTCCAAAGCAACATTACTATTTTTAAAAGAAAGAACATTTTGAATAGAGAGGAAGATTTAGATATCACTGCTACAGGCCAGTCTTAATTCATAGATAATTTACAGTATTTTGGCTGGAAATGTTTTGCTTTTTTCTTCAACTTTTCTACCAGTAGCAGCTGGACTCAGCTTCTCATTGTGGTAATACAGGAGACATTTAGCATTTTGGAAAAGGCTTGGGACTGGCTTCTTGTAACTTCTAGGGTTAAAACTTCAAGCTAAAATTCTTTAACTGCCAAAATAGATTGTTGTAAGAAATGAAGAAAAATAAACTGAATGCACAGAAAAGGGAGACCTTTCATTTTTCTTCTTCCAAGTCTGTAAAATATGAATTTAAAATGATGCTTTATAATCCCATATGAACTGGTTATGCAGCAGAAGGGATCCCTAGCTATGGTGAATCATAGGGATTCCCTTAATGCACTTTGATATGAGGTATCCAAGTCATTAGTGTGAGGCAGACAGATTACAGGAAAGCTGGACTTCCTGGGGCCATGGCCAAAGTGTAGTCAGCGCACACGAGGACACACGAAAGCACCCGCCAAAGCACTGGGCATATGTGTCCGGTCAGCTGAGCCCCCGTTACATATCTTCACATTGTCCACAACTGTGGAGAGAGCTGTGAGCAGTACAAAATTTGCTGTCCCTCCTCGTGACATTTTTGAGTTACTCGAGTGATCTCGTGACGTGAAGCTTTCAGCGTGGGTAGGGAAGGGGTGGCAGTAGTGCTCGGCCGCTGGTGTAAGCTGAACTGGCCTCGCAGCAGTAAACACCGCACCAAAGGTGAGGGTTGTCCATTAAGCAGAGCGCCCGTTTTGTGTCCTGCTGAGGGCACTCTTTTCTTCTGTAGTGTTGTTCTTTGTAATCAGAAAAATTCCTGCAGTCAACTGCGTGTCCCCACAGGTGAGTCTCTGAAGTTTCCTGCTGTGATCTCTATGTTATTAATTAGTAAATTAATGTAAAAGAAACATGATTTGGATTGAGAAATGCTTTATGAGCTTCTAGCTAAATTTATTACTACTGAATAATAGTAAAAAGTTCGCTTTGTTAGTTCAGAACAAAAATAATATACATCTCTATATGTTTTTCTTAAACTCATCAAAAGAAATTACAGTTCCTGACACTGACATGACAAACTCTAATGAGAAAAATAGGGCTAAAGGATCTTTGAAATATCAGAGTTCACACTGTGCTTGGAGAAGATTGACACAAGTCTAACATATTGATAGACATAATTAAGTGTGGGTTTTCCCAACAAGTTGAAAAGGAATTTTAATAGTTTAAGAAGTCCCTAAAGCTATCTGACCATCCTTGGCTTCCTGTTTGATCTGATGATTGGAGAACATAAGAAACTGCGAAGCAAGAGCTAACAGCCATTCCCAAGCTCAAACTCCCCTCCTCCTCCTTCCCCCCCTTGTGATTTGATCTCAGTATGAGTATTACTCATTTGATCTGCTTCTTCTGCAGTTTATCATTCAGTGCCTGGACCTCATCTGGGTTTAAAATATTTAGAAATGGGCTGCCTGCAGATGGTGGATAATTTAATGTGCAACTGCTTAACATAGTTGGTTTCCAGAGAGGCAAACTCCAGGATTTAAGATGATGTGGAAATACCAGAATAGAGCTCCCTTACTGAGAAAATGCCATTGTTAAACATTTATCAATAGACTCCGTTGCACAGAGCATTGATGACAGTTCAAGCTGTCCTTAGATGGATTCTCATCCTCCTGGAGATACACAGCAATGCACAGTGTGACAAGATGTGCTTCAGCTGTAAAACCGTTCATAATGCATAAATATCCTTTTAATGTTTTTGCCCTAAAGTGCATCCATCACACAGCACAAAGACCCATACTATCTGGGGTGGTGAATTTGTTTGGTAGATGCTGCATCTATTGTGGGATTTGAGATTGTGATATCATGTGGTTGTTACTATTATTATTATTGTTACTACTAATGTTATTACTTCTCTAGTATCCCTTGTGTGTGATTAAGAGTAATGACTTCCACTGAATCCCTGATGTACTTCAACCCACTGGAAGGAAACTACTTCTCAAGTTCAAACACTTCATATTATATACATTCCTCCTTTGTTGCATCTGGCTCTACTAGGGTGGCACAGCAGGTCACAAACTGAAACACGCTTGCTGTAGCAATGCTATGGAGCTTTAATATTTTTCATCTCATAATCTGATGTTAGTTACTTGCGTAACTCTAAGATATTACTTTATCTAGGGTAGTTCAACTTACTCAGAATACCCTAGTTCCTAGTCCATTTGACCATCAGAGATAACCTCAAGAAATAGGTGTGATAGACAATTACTGTGTTTGTAATTGAGGAAAAAAAAACCCAGATAAAATCAGTGATGCATGAGCATTTGCATATTTAACTTCATCCCCATATTTCCACTGGGCTAGTGATCGTATCTACCTGTAATTTTTCACACCAGACCAATATATGACGGTTGCAGAAATAATTTTATTGGCAGCAATCTGTACTGCATTGATTCACAGCTCTGTCCTTTCCTCAGAAAAGATCAGTGCAGCTCATTGAAGATATATTCTACTCAGAAATACGTCTTCAGATGGTAACTGATGTCAACAGAAGTAAAGTAAAGCCAGTGAAGGAGTAATAGGAAGTGAAAAGAAAGAGTAAAATAGTTTACCCATCCCAGCTCAGAAACATTTTGGTGTAATGGATCACTTCTGTCCCTGTGTTTGGGGGAAAAATAGCAATAGCTATGTTGCATTTTATCAGAAAGGCTGTATCTTTGCACAAACCCCATACAAACGTATACAGAACTTTAAAAAGATTTGAAGCTACCTTATCATTAGCTCCTTGTCATTAGGTGTATGAATTGCAAGCACCCTTGACAGGAACTGCTATGATATTTACTGCAAATAGAATGACTTAGAATAATTCAAATGGATTTTAAAAAAATCATGTCTTCCAAGTGAAATCAGCTAATGACAGCTTTCAGATTATACTTTTGTTCTTTTCCCAAGCTTTCAAATTCTACTTTTTTTTTTTTTTTAAGTAGGTGTATTTTAAACTGTATTAATCCAGGTGAAAAGCATACCTGATTTTGTTCCTGCTTTTGCTTTAGCTGATATGAACAGTCTTTCTTTGGGGGGTTGGTGGGTATCTGTAGTAATTCCTGAACAAGTTGCACTTCTGAACACAGTGAATAATGCAGTTGAGTGTCATAACATGCAGAGAGAGCATCAAGTGAATATGTCTAAATAAATATAGTTTAGAATGAAATATTTATAAATATAAGTGAACACATATATATATGTACTGGGGAAAAATATACTGTCACAGATTGTTCTTCTTCATGGTAAAATCCATAGAAAGAGGCTGAATTCGGAAAATTTCAGATGCTGCAACTTTTCCACAACATCATCTCTAGCAGACGTGGTTTGTATCTGGTGGATTTAGCAAGCTGCTCTGAGCACTGAAAGAGGCATCTCACATCTCCAATGGCATTTCTGAGTTTTAATGTCTTGTTCCTTCCCAAGATGATTTAACATTGGTTAATTCTGAAAATGAATGAAATGAAGTCCCTAATGATGGCATGAGTGACCTATTCAGCTTTCGTCACAGATGGAAAAAGGACATTGCAGAAGGAAGTGGATCATTAGCTGTGCACAGATGTCTTAATAGTCATGTGTAGCCAAAATTGTGAGATTCAGCAGAAGACATGTAGCTGTTTACTGGATTCTTCTACATAGTGTGTATAAAAGCTGAATTAATCTCACAGGCTTCCTTTCTAGTCAGTCACTGGAGAGAAATGGTTGGTTTCAGGGTTTGTTTCATCTCCTCCTAGAGTTAGTAACAAAAAAGAAGATTTTTAATCTTGTTTGGTATAGTGTAAGATGTTATTATGCCTCATCAAACTCTTTTGAATCTTGAATGTCTACCCTGAATGACTTCTGCATTACTGTACTGCTGGCTGACAGGTTTTTCAGAAGTGAAAGCAGGCTAAGATGATGCTCTGGCTTATGGCAATTTACAAATGTGACTAATAGCTAAAATATAGTGACCTCAGCTCTCATCCAGCAACTGTTCAATATCTGAGCCTGGAGGATTCATTTCACTGCCGTGAGTTTTTTGTACTCACAAAGAACTCTTTCTTTTATTCCCTCTTTCTGTACAGAAGGGGGAATAAAAATCTTGAAACGACAGGGCCATTAATGATTAAAGATAGACATATAAAATTTTAAAAAATCACCAAGTTGAAAATGTGTTTCCACAGTCAAATTTTATTTCAAGCACTTTTACTCCCTTGCAAGCTTTATTAGTTGGTGATAAAATGCCATTTGATATTGAGCAATCACTAACCTAAAGTTTATTGACTTCAATTTGTTAGCTAAGTTATTACTATTTTTAATGTGCTATTGCTAATGTGACTCAAAAAAAAAAAAAGAAAAAAAATCACTGCTCGGTGAGGTGAGAGAATGGAAAAGGGAAATAAAAAGCTGGTTGATATGTTAAAGTTAGTGGTGATAGGACTGAGTGGGTAGTGAAACTGAAGATGTGAGTGATTTAAGCCCATTACTCTGGGTGACTGTACAGCATGGTAACTCGCAATCAGTAATGTTCAAAATTACTGGTGATTCCTTTTTCAGGTTTTTTTTTTTTTTTTTTTTTTTTAAGAGTTTAGCTCATTTCATTGTCTGCTGCTCTGCTCCCAATACTGCTGTCAGCTAAAAGGCTGTATAAAGGAAGATGGCATTTGAAATGGCCAGCTGATACTTTACATTGACAAATGCAGCATGCAAATGGATTTGAGAGCTCAATAAAAAAGGTTCCACTGAAATTCTGTCCAAAACTTGGACATAATGTCATTGAAGAGAAGGCATACTAAGAGCTACCTGCTGTGCTGAAGACACTTTACTGGAAGGGCACACCTAGGTCATGTAGTTTTCTCTACATCCTCAATACAATACCTCTGGTGTGGCCAGGGTAGAGATTGTCCCCTGTACTGGGCACTGGTAAGGTCACTCCTCGAGTGCTGTGTTCACGTTTGGGCCCCTCACTAAAAGAAACATATTCAGGTACTGGATTGTGTTCAGAGAAGGGCGACAAGGCTGGTGAGGGTACTAGAAGACAAATGTTACTGAGGATCATCTGAGTGAACTGGGTTGTTTAGTCTGGAGGAGGCTGATTGGAAACCTGATCTGAAGGGAGATTGTAGAGACGTGAGGGCTGACTACTTCTCCCTGGTGACAAGCAATAGGACAAGAGGAAATGGCCTCAGATTGCCTCGGGAGAGGTTTAGGTTGGAGACAGGAATGTCTTCACAGATAGGGTTGTTAGGTATTGAATGGGCTGCCAGGAGAGGTGGTGACAGTCATCCTTGGAGGGATTTAAAAGACAGGTAGGTGTGGTGCTTGGACATGGCTTAGTGGTGGGTTTGGCAGGGTTGGTTATGGTTGGACTTGATCTGAAAGGTCCCTTCCAGCCAAGACAATTTTATGATTTTATGATTCAGTTGTTTGTGGATTTGGATCTGGATCCCAGAACTGGACTCACCATACAGATCCAGGGTAATGCTTCCCTATGTATAGTCTTGGATTCAGGAGTGGTGAGTGGTTTTTATTTTCAGCATATGGGGGACTGAGAGTGGTTTACCACTTGGCTGAAGTAAAGGAAAAGGCATCCTAGCTAGCTTTGGCATTTGTGAAGTTGTTCATGCCTTCTCCATCAGGGATTACAAGTCTGTTTTGTAGTAATGCTTCATGGGTTTCTCCTACTGGTGTTGTTGCCCCTTCGGATTGCTGGCACAGTCACACGTTGTGGATAGTTAGTTCTGAAAATAACTGTTCCATCTCCAATAATCCTTTGGAAAGAGGAAATCTTTAGGGATGGATTTTAAATTGGCTTGAAGATGTATACAAAAAGATCCAGAAAAGATAGAATATTCTTGACTGCTGATTTTGCCTTGAATGTAAGGCTTAGCCTGTCTACTTAGTTCTCAGCAATTTTTTTTTTTTTTCAAAATGTCCTTTTTTTTTTCAATCATGCAGAATCGTTTTCCAGTGCTGGTGAATGGATAGTAGCAGGAGATTAAGTCACCACTGACTTAGATTAAAAGACTGAAGGATTGGTTGAAGTTTCAGCTGTAGTTCATTGTGCACCAGGATTAAGAAAAATGCATAACTAAAAATTAATATTGATTCAGAGCACCACATTATAATTTTTTCCCCATAACATTTAATAGATAACTAAAAATTAAAAAATAATAATAATAAAATAAGGCTTCTGTGAATTCCTCGGACAATATTTTCAAAGACTTCAAGTCTGTCACCTACTGGAAATTGAGAGTTTATCAACAAATTATAGGTTAATGGGAGGCAGTGGCCAAACCACAGGAAAGAATAGAAAAAATATATCAATGAACATTCAAACATGAATGTTTTTAGCCACTGTCAGTGGATGTGACCGCTTTTGTGTGACAAATGATTCAAATGTAGTTATATAATCAATTTTTCCCCGTTTTTTCTCCAAAGAAGAGGAAGTATGCTATTAACAGTGCTATATAGCACTTAAAGGCACTTTACATGTTACACATATTGCATTTAATTTGGAAAATTTAGGTTGAGAAATCTTGAATGAGAAATATACCCCCCCCTTTACAGGTCTCTTTCAAAATGCAAAATTTAAGTCTCAAGAGGCCAGTGGAACTTAAAGTATAAATACAGTCTGTATTTAGGGAGTTTTTAAAACACATACTACTGAATTGATAGAGCATAACAGTTCCCTTGCTTAGGCAGCATTATGCTCTATCTTGTAAAATGTACTTGGGGACATATAAAATGGTTTATTAAACCTACAGTCCATAACTAGAGTTGTTACATTTTAATGTATATATTTTTCATTCATGGATTATTGAACCACTAAATCCTATCAATTTGTTCTCATGCCAAACAAACTCTTTGAGTCTTGTTTTGAGTTTTTTCAGACACTGTATAAGTCTTGGAACTTACCTCAAATCTTCAAATTTTAAAGCTATTTTGCTGTTGTTGTTCCCCCCCCCNNGACAAATGTACATTTAAAAGTAGGCAAGGAAGGAAGATTCTGTTTACTTTCAAATAAAATGTTTATTTTTGGGGTTGGACTCGATCTCTTGAGGTCCCTTCCAACCCCTACAGTTCTGTGATTCTGTAATTCTTTCACAGAAAGAAATCCATGAAGTATTTCTGGGTGGAAGATCTACAGGTTTTTTGAGGGGGAAAGTTCTTGAATAGTAAATTATTGCAAATAATCATGAGGGATGTATGGAAAATTAAATAACGAAAATAACTACATACTCTGTTTCATGAACCATTTTTGTCAAAACTTAGGGGTGGCTTGCTATATAGAGAGTGTCTTTCTCCCTAATTTTACATGGTGTTTTGTTCTTTCATGCTGGTGAAACCAGTAGCGATTTAAGCCTACTAAGTGGGACAAATAATTTAGGATGTTGGATTTGAATTGTATTTACCTTCTGTTTTCTTCCACTATTATTGGAAATATCTTGAGGGAAGAGGATTGTGATGGTTTGACCCTGGCTGGAGGTGAAATGCCCACCAAAGTTGCTCTGTCACTCCCCTTTTCAGCTGGGCAGGGGAGAAAATACATGTTGAGAAGCTTTGGAGTCGAGGTAAGGACAGGGAGATCATTCTGTAATTAGTGTCACAGGCAAAACAGACTCAACACAGAATAAAGGAAAGAAACTCTCTAATTTATTACACTACACACACAGAGAAACCAGAGTCAGATAATGAGAAGTACAAACAGCTCTTAATACACGTCCCCCCCCTCCGCCTTTCTTTCCAGACTTAACTTTCTTCATGATTTCTCTCCCTTCGTCCCCCTTGGAAGGCACGGAGGGCAGGGATGGGGATTGGGGGGTTTGGGTCAGTTCCTCAAGAGTTATTTTCCTTCTTAGTTAGGGGTGGGTGGAAGGGGCATTCCTCACACTCTTCCCCTTCTCCAACATGGGGTCCCACCCATGTGAGACAGTCCCCCAGTGGGACTTGTTTCCCAAGGGCCTTCCTCTCTTCACCAACTGCTCCAGCAAGGGTGGCTTCTGTGGGGTGCGGTCATAGAATATCTCTCAGTCCCAGACGGCTCCAGCCTTGTCCCCCATGGAGTCAAAAGCCCCTCCCAGCAAAAATGCTCTGGCATGGACCTCTCTCCATGGACTGTAGGTCCTACAAGGAGCTTGCTCCAATGGGAGTTACCTTGTCTTATGTATGTCTCCAGGTGCTCCAGCATGGGGTCCCTCCAGGGGCTTCAGGTGGGATCTCTGCTCCCCATCATCTTCCGTGGGGATACACCCGCTCCACCATAGTCTTCTCCACAGGCTGCAGGGCAATCTGAATTCTATTCCAATTCTGCAATCTATTGATCTGAAACATCTCATTGCTGTGTTGTACCAGTGTCTCTCCCACAAATACATATGTAAGATTTGTTATTCATCTCATGCCTGAAGAGAAACAAGAGCTGAGAAAGTTAATGGATATAACTCTGTGGTCTAGACTTCAAGATTTTCAGTGACAATGTATCTATCTATAAATTCTCTTACTGGTGGTGTTTTTATGAACATTTTTGATGTTCATAACTTTCAGCAAAGGAAGAACACCATAGTATTTGTGAAACAGCACACCAAGGAGCAAAATGAGTAAAATCACTGAGGTTGTCTTTTTTTCCAGATGGGAAAAAAAAATAACTGTTTTAGAGACTAATAGAGCAGATTTAGAAAGGGAGTGATATGTGCTCTAATGCACATAATTGTGTTATTACAGGCCAAAGCCTCTTGTCTATAAAGAGATAAAGATGTTTTAAACATTTTCTGAAAAAAAAAAAAAAAGAAAAGAGAGAGAAAATTTATATAAGGCAAGTATTTAAGGAAAATTTATACTTGGTGGATCTCTGCAGTGTGAAGAGTACTGATTTCCATGAGATACAACCTTTTGCTTATTTCTTCTGTGATCCTTCATTTCCTTCTGTTTGCTCTTGGTGTTATTATTACAGTATTTCAGATTATTTATTCTGAGGCATTCCCTTGAGTAGAAAATTTCTTAAATAAGAATATAGCCAAGATACTTAAGAGTTTATTTTGTTTGCTTCTGACTGAGAAATGGTTTTGCCACTCCTTAGGCTAATAAGCTGTTTTCTCAGACTGTAAGACTCTAGGATGTTTTTGCAGGTACAGTTAATGACCAGACTCATTTAATCCCTTATATTTACCTCACATCCTTTTTTCAGTCTGTGCAGATGAGGAAGCACTGTACAGGACCTAAGGGTTGCACTGAAACGTGCTACCACAGCCCCAAATGTGACAGTGACCAGATCACCTGCTATACAGGAATGCTAAATTTGGTTCCCAACAGTATCAATTTAGGAAGTCTGTTCAGATTGCTTTCTAGAAGATTGTTTGGTTTTGTAAGTGTGAATTGAGCAGCTGTTATTAACACAGATTACAAACCCAATGCGATATTTGGAGTATCTTTCATTTCAAGCTAGTGACTATTTATCATTTTAAATATGAAAATCGTTCCTCTTTCAAATTATCATAAATGTTAAACTTCCTTGCACCTTCTTGAGAAAAATTGCTTGAACACTGCTTACAGATGCTTATCCTCTACATTGCCGAGCCATTTGTTTCAGATAAGAGTTGATAGAAAAATACCTCTAGATTTTTTTTCCACTATGAAAATAGGATTTTATTTAAAAAATGTATTTCAGTTATTTACTGGGATCATTTTTTTGTTTGTTTTGTTTCTACAAAGAATATTGTGGTAGTTTCTAGAAAAATTTCCATCCTCATAACCTTTCTCCTTCTCTATATGTATGTTGGATCAGATTCTTTTTTCCCCCCTTTTTTTTTTTGGTGTTTTATCTTCAGATAGCTTTTTGTATTAATTGCACAGTGTCCATATTCTTAAATCTTGCCCAACTCCATGTTCAAATTGGAAAATGAAAAATCTATGACAGCAAAAGCTTGGAAAATGGGAATAAAATGGGAAAGCACACTTCCATGTCTGTAAACAAAAAAAAAAATGAAATGGAAATAATCTACATTTTACCTGCAAAGTTTAAGTGTATCATTTTTAAGAATCAGAGTCATTGAAACTGACCTTCTCATCTTCTGTAGCAAGAACTCCTCTTTTTTTTTTTTTTTTTTTTTTTNNNNTTTTTTTTTTTCTTCCCCTTTTTCTTTTTTCTTCACCTGTTTCTATCAGAGCCAGGATCAAAAAAGAAGTTGTTACATGTCAAGAATCATGACATCTGGAGAAAAGCTGAATGCATTATTTCTTGGTGAGAGTATTATACAATGAGACTTGACTGACGTTTTACAAAATCAGAGATGCTTTCTGATCAGTTGATTTAATTAAAACAAGATATTCAGCTCTGCGCAGTGCCTGTGCATAATCTATTTTAAGTCTTTCAAATATACACATATATAGTGTAAAATGGTATTAGATTGGCTCAAATGACTTGTCATTCTAATTACAGATACCTCAAATCAGCTATGCATCTACAGCTCCAGAACTGAGTGATAACACCAGGTACGATTACTTCTCTCGAGTGGTCCCACCGGACTCCTACCAAGCACAGGCCATGGTTGACATCGTGACAGCCCTTGGGTGGAACTACGTGTCGACGCTGGCTTCTGAAGGCAACTATGGAGAGAGTGGTGTGGAGGCATTCACCCAGATCTCCAGAGAAATTGGTGAGTGTATGTTTACCAGGTTTTGTATTTATAGCTGTGGAGCTACAGAGCATCGCTAAACTCTACCTAGGTCTCTGCAGTGTGATCAGAACACCTGCAGGCATGTTACCTGGACTCAAGCGGAGGGGTTTATGGATGATTTTACTGTCTGTGTGTGTCTGGCAGGGGGACAGTTCTGGCAGTAATTTAAGAATAGGTCCCGAGAGAGGCAAAAGTGTGCCTTTTCCTCCTTTTTTTAAAGCAGGAGCTTCTTGATGGAAGGGGAAGAAAGCAACCATCAGCTGAATTACAGCCAGATTTGAGGAGATGAAATTGATTTAGTTTAGGAAAATCATAATCCAATGAGACCTCATTTTCTATTCCCCAGGTCTCTTAATTTTGATAGATTTGAGAAATAACAAAAAATACGTGAAAAACAAGGACATACTTGTTTTTCCTTCAGGACAAAATATGCTATATAAATACAGGCATTATTATGGGAAGTATATTTAGGTCCCTTTGATTTTTTAAATTTTTTTTCCACACTTCTGTAGTTATTTCTGGCCTGAAAAAGTGACTATTTCTCAGGAGAAGTAGGTTTTGGACACCAAGGAGTATGATAATGAGTAGCAGGTGTTTTGAAAGAGAATTATGTGTCCACTAAGTACGGAGTTAAATAAGAGAAAATAATAGCCTTTAAAAAATATTAAAGGACTGCAGACAGCTTTCCTATCCTTCCTCAGAAAGCCTGAATTAATGCACTGGATTTGACTTTCAGGACAGGTATGTATGAACTTGTTCTTTCAAGTCAGCTTGGGTGAGAAAATATGGTAACATCTTCCACTTTCAAAAACTGCATGTAAATATAGAGACCATCTCAAGCATATAGGAAGGTGCATGTGTGCCTCAGGGACTTATGTTTGAACCATAAAGGTTACTGATAACTCACAACGATTTGGCAGTAAGACAAATTTGTCAGTGATTCATGCCATTAGGGAACCAGTGTGTCTAATATGGTTGATTGGTTAACTAATAAATATTCTGCTTCTAGCTTCTAATCAACGCTGTCAAATCCTAGATACCTTCATAGAGATCCAAGGCTGACTGCAATACAATGGTTTGATCTCGAGTTAGCAAAGGCATGGATTATTTTTTTACAGTTCATATCTAAAAGAGATGGTTTATCTATTGTTTCAGATACAGCACTGAATATATTGGCTGCCCCAGACATTCATTTTCATTGGTTGAAAATCACTTTTTATTGCAACCCAACTTTATTATAATAACAGAGCTAGTTCTGCCAACTTGGAAAAGTAGACAGAGTGCTCAGGACTTTTTTTTACTGTTTCCAAATTTCCAGAAGGATGAGAGTTCTTCAGAGAACTCTCTCTTCAGAGAGAGGCAACTATGATGTCATTATAATCACAGTGACTTGAGTTTGTGTCAGTTGGATCTTGACTAGTCATAGAATAAAAAAATAGGCCATTGTCAGTTTATAAAATATAAAATTAATAGGATCAATTAAATAATAATTATCAATACAATTATAAATCCAAAGCACTTAAAATAATGAATAGCTGTTCTAAACATTACAAGAACTGTGTAATACCAAGAAGCATATAAAGTGGTGATTTGTGTGTTTTGGGGGTTTTTATGGTGATTTTCTTTGTTTTATTTTTTGTTTCTTTTTTAATCCTTATGATTCATTGCCATCTAGAGCACTTGATTTTGGTAACCTCTGTGCTCAGAGAAGCTTACCAATTATTTGGGGGTACCAGGGACTGGAGAAGAAGCATCTGATGTCATGTCTCCTGAGTTTAGTAGTTTTATCTCAATTGTTGCATACAGTATTCTCCTGAGCGGGTTTGGGAATTGTGATCTAGGTGAAATTACCATTAGATGGATAGAGACCTAGTTTTCTTGCCAGAACCAGGACACCTAGTTAGCAATCTGCTCAAAGTGTACTTAGCAGTGGCTTCTGTTTAAAAGGAAGAATGTGGTGTGTGGTATTACAGGTGTTTATACAGGATCAGTTACTTTCATGTTTAGTCCAGATGGACTTGGCATGAAAGATATTCTTGTAAAATCCAGAGGTGACTTCAGTCTGGGAAGGAGTAGGATTGTATTAGAAGAGATTCTTAAGAGTTCAAAACTGAAGATATATGGTCTGAAAAAATAGCATGAAATTCAAGACACTGATGCATTGTTCTTCAGGAGACAATGAGGAATACAGAAAGACTTGTCTAGAAAATACTATTTCAAAAAATGATCTGAGCATGATAGTAAATTATAACCTGCCTGTATTCCTCATATTTTACTGGAACATGCAGATTGGTATACCATCTGTAAAATAATTTGAATAATCTTCCAATTTGCTTGTCAGTTGTGAAACCACGTTTTTCCTCTCACTTCACAAAATTTGAGAGACTACACAAGTGAAAACAAAGGGAATCACAAAGCTTAAAAAGGTGCTCTGTGAGGAGAAACCAAGCAAGGTGGTTACTTAACCTGAAGAAAAGTTGACTGCAGAAGGAAGGTGATGGAAAATAATATTTTCACATAGACAAGCGGCTTTTACAGTAAGGTAGAGGACCACTTGATCCTCCAAATACAGGGAATGTGAACAGAAGTAATGGGATTAATCTCTGGCATGGTTCCATTTCTATTTGGAGAAAACCCCCTCTAATGGCTGAGAAATGAAAACATTAGGTCTGCTTGCTTGGGGATGTTTTGGAGCTTCCAGTGCTGAAGATCTGGGAGAATGCATTAGACAAACACCTGCTTGTGGGTTATATAAGTGTACTTAGTCCTTCCTTGGGACTGGGAGGTAGATCAGTCATTTGTTAATGTCCCTTCCAGCCTGATTCTATTATCCACTATCCTCAGACTTTTCACCTGAACCATAGAGCTGGAAACTCCCTTAAAATGGAAATTTCAAACAGCATCTAATTGTGAGGTCAGAGATTGTGGAGTCTGGGCAGGTTTATAAAAATCAACACATAGTATAACACTACACTCAAACAGGCAAAACTTGCCAGCGTTATGTTAATGAATGTGTGTTAAGAGAATCTAATCAGGACATACAAATACATCGTACCAATGCCCAGGACAGCTCAACTCCATTCTGAGTACTTTACATCCTGATTAGGATAAGTAACCAACAACTGGCAGCAAAAATGTGAAGATAGACATAATGGAAAGTAACAAATTTGAGGAAAGGATATGAAAGAAATCAATATATTAATTTCTGGAAAAAAGAAAAAAGCTCAGTGCCAGTGAGGACATGTGAAGTAGCATTTTTCAAAATATAAATAGGATAGTTTGGTTTTTTTAATTGTTGTTTTGCTTTATTTTGTTTTCATTTTTCTCAAATCTGCTAAGAATTAAGAAGTGATAGGGATTTCAGTAATTTAAAAATTGAGATTAATTTTGTGTACCTATTTCAGATACTTATACGTCAGGAGTATGACTCCTTGTCTCTAATTTCCAGTTTGATTGCCCCTTTGTTCAACTTCTATCTTTTGATCAATAACAGAAACAGAAAGGAAGGAAAAAGCTCCCAAGTGAAATGTGGAATACTGAAAAGGTCAAAGTGATGCCACCCTGACATGTCATAGAATATATTACATATCAAAATCTGCTCTCATTTTAATGACAAAGTTCCTGTCTGGGACGAAGCATAGCTGGAAATTAAATATTTACATGACAATGATTGTAAGGAGAATAGGGAGCGGTAGTTATTCCAGTGCATCTCTCCGTAGATTATTGTTTGAAGACAGTGATTAAATTTATATTTTTTTCTACTCGCGTTACAAAGTTAATCAATGATATCACTGCAATCATTTTGGCATCATGATCAAATCATTTGAGTACTTTGGCCAAAGGAATGAATTCATACAAAATGGTAATACTTAAGAGTTTAAACACTGAACTGAGAGAAGCTTGCCTCACCAAGAAAAAATAAAAAGGGGAAAAGAAGCACAGTTTACGAAGTCCTCATTAAATGGGCACGCCGAATATTGCTTTTCTATTTACTTTGCTGTTAATGATGTTTGACAAAATAAATGTTGGAAAGTTTCTAATCAGACTTTCTTTTAATGGTTCATTCCCTCTTCTATTAGATACCAAATGAATTTTCCATCACAGAGAAAATCATGGGATCCTGTGCACTTTTTTACAGAATACAAAAACATTTGGTTCATCAGAATCTCTTTGGGGTCAGAATACCTGCTCAGTTAGTGCAATTTTTACACTGGAAAATGAACCAAATCCTCAACTAATATACAAAATGCTGTGTGAAAATTTTTATCCCCAGTAGCAGTCAACAAAGAATTGACACAAGCGCTGGTGGGTGCTGGCAGTGAAATGCTTGTGCAAGTATCAGAACAGGAGGTAAAAGTGATAAAGGCAGGGAAGTGTAGCTGGTGATTAAGGAGAGATGAGAAACTTCAGCACTGCTTGCCCCTTCTTTGATTGCCAAGTCAGTTTTGCCTGTCTTGCCACAGTTGTAAGGAAGATAGCAAAGAGGATTCAGGACCAGGTCTTTGACTGAGCTTAAATGATAGAGATTTGTAGCAGCCTTAACCCAGAAGAGAGTGGTCTACTTAATATCGGCGGATACTCTTACACAGAAGGAGGAGGGTTTTGTAGCTTTACTTACTCCCTTTATCCTGGTATGTTGCTGTTAATAGCATTTTTCTGAGAAGAGACTGCAGTTACTTTATGATCCTTCATAATATTTTACCATTACAGTCACACTGATAACTATATACCTACTTGTAATGAATACATATACTAAATGAATGCTACAGTAGCTTTATTTAAATTGTTTCAGACTTCAACACAGCTAGCTTTATTTTGCTTACACAGAGAATAGTCTGTGACATTTCTTTGACATAGTTCTTAGGTCATCTTTGTTTCTTGTCATTTTTTTTTTCTACAGTTGTGCATTCTGCTTTTCTTCAAATTATTGGATTGTTTCTTACCTTTAATATCTTTTGGACTGCTGAAGCTTCTAGTGGATAAAGGAATAGTTTACTGGGAAGTAGGGAGCGAGAATTGATCATGAAAATAGAACTTAAATGTGTGTGACCTTTCCTCTCTACTTAGACTATTCATTGATAAATTAGAAATAAATAAGATTAATTCACATTTCCTTCAGTAATCTTTATATGTCTTTGATATGTAGATAAAGCTTTCTATATCATTAGAATAAGCTGATGAATATACCTTTTCTTTGTCACTCCCTCAAAATGTTATTTAATGGAAAATTTAAAAAAATCTTGCAACATGAAGACTGGTGAAATACAATACATGAAATGTAACCTTTTCTTTCCCAGAGATATTTCTGCTTTAAAGGCTGTTTTCAAGCTTAACAAATTAATTTTCACAACTAATAATATTTTGACATACTCTCACAAAGGGGAAACAGTTTAATTCAATTTTAAATTTTACTTTTATGTTTATGCAGCTGAACTCTATTGATAACACTGTATTTCAGGCTGCAAGCTGTAATTAATAATAACACTATATAATTGGCTACAGGAGCTTCAAAGTAGTGTTTGCAAAGTTAAAAAATAAGATGGTAGGTGTAGTGATATTGCAAAAGCTTGAAAATTATTCCAGCTGTTTTTTAATATCTGTACCAATTAGTACCTGAAAAAGAACAGTGTAATCTGGGGGAGTTTGTAATGAGGCACCATTTTAATTTCTCTCAGTGGTTCTGATCAATAGGATAGTTTTCAGCTTTAAATGTATGGGTTTTTTCTCCCTAGTTTTTGGGATGTATCTTGGAGCAGGTTGCTTACAGTGGTACTTTCCCAGTATGCTCTCTGACCCTCCAGTGGTTGCTGGAATGGCAACTTCATCTCTGACAGTTCTTGAGAGGTGTCTTCTTCAGGGAATTGCTTGAAGTGCTTTTTAAGCCTCCTGTACAAAGCTTACTAGCTACGGTGAAGGGGAAGAAGAAAGGGTCAGAACCCTTCTGCAGAACTGGGTTTTGTACCTGCCCCAGAGGTTATGTACCGTACAGTGGACAGTACAGATAAAAGTTATACAGCCAACTTTGCTTCTTTAACCGGTGTGACACAGATTGACTGATAAGCTTGAAAGAGTTTTACTTTGATGAGGTTTCTTATTCTTATGTCCAATTCAAGCAATAATCTCTTTCACAGGGGTTCTTTCAAGGTACTATGACAAAAAATGCCAGAAACAGCTACAAAGAAGCCTAGGTAATTAACAGACAATAGAATTTTTTCATGGATTGACTAGGCAGCGTTGTCACATATTTGAAGCCACCATTATACTTTAATACTTCTGGAGTGAACTAAGTAGTTATGAGTTATGAAGGGTCTCAAGGAAGCTTCAGTCTGGAGCTAAGGAATGAGATCCCTGTTTCTACAAGCGATATGCTTGTATGCTAAACACGTTCTGTACAAATTATTTTTATTCCACAGGAGAGAATTTATAATTTGATTCTGGTAAGAAGTCTGGGACAAGAAATAGGGACTTCTGTACATGCTTAAAACTGATCAATGCCAGTGAATGCTTCCCTGAATCTCATGGGGTTTGGCAAAGGATTAAATGCACAGGAAGGTTGACTCTGAGGCTGCCAACAAGGCTTGGAGCAGGAAGAACTCAGGTTTCCTGGTTTTGCCCACTGTTATTTATTGTCTCATGCCAGCTGGGATGTGAGCTGCATCCAAGACTGAGTTCATTAGCTATTTTTGTTTCTGGTGCAGTTACTAAATAGCTGTAATACTGAATGTCTTCTGAGTCTGAAACTGATTTTGTTTTGCTTAATAGCAGTCAAACAAATAAGATCCTCAGACCAAGGACCAATATGTTTATACAGGAAAGCCTAAAGCCTCTGAAAAATAAGTTAAAAGTTCAATCTATTATGGAAGAACTCTGCACCTTCATCTGCATATTCACATATTTAACTCAATTCCAAAAGTACTATAGAAGTCATTTGACTGTTTGACTTTTTTAATTTTTCTTTTACTTCGTGGGAACACCAGATATTTGCATTGGTTCTGAGCGTAAGTTCAAAGAATATTAAAAATGTCCAGGAATCAAATTTCTATTTCAGCAGTGCTTTTAGTTCACTGGCTTGCTTCTAGAAAATTTTAACTTAGCAATGATATGTAGGTCAGGATTTTTAAATGTAGAAATATGCCAAAATTATAAATGTTTTGATTCTAATTTTAAGAAAGTGATCTTAATAGATTAAAATCATACTTCTTTTGAAATATAGTTTTCATAATGAATATGAATTTTCATGAAGTGGTTTTTCAAATGTGGAGCTCTTGGCAACAGTGGTTGGGGATTACAAGTTTCAGTGTCTGTAAAATGAAGTCAGTTTAAGGGAAACTTTCAGATAAGATGTCAGGTGTGCTCTTTAAGATGGGAATAAGCTTTTAAAGATATTAAGGGATACTGGTATGTTTATGTAGAGTGTAAATAAATAATTTATTAAGAGAAAACTTTCTAAATGAAAGTTCGCTACAAAACACTGGGCCAAATTGACAAATCACTGCTTGAACTGTTGTCTACACTGTGCTTGAGATCAGACCTCTGATACTTTCTGGATATATAAACTGTTATTAACATTATTGAAATAAAAGTAGAAAAAAAATATCAGTATTAGGACAAGGGGCAATGGGTCCAAGCTGGAGCATAGTAAGTTCCATCTGATTGCAGGGAAAAAGCTTTTCACTGTGAGGGTGACAGAGCACTGGAACAGGCTGCCCAGAGAGGTTGTGGAGTCTCCTTCTCTGGAAACATTCAAGACCAATCTGGACATGTTCCTGTGTGGTTTAATCTAGGTGATCCTGCTCAGGCATGGGGGTTGGACTAGATGATCTTTTGAGGTTTTTTTCCAGCTCCTAACCTTCTGTGATTCCGTGATTAAGGTCAGATTTTTGCAAAGACAAAAACAAAAATTCTCAAGTGCTGCTGTTCAGTGTATTGGTATGTATTACAGTAGAGCCAGAAGCATCTCTTAGATTCTGTGACTCTTTTTACTAGAAGGAAGTCCCAGAGCACGTTTTTTCATATATAATGAAAAAATTCCTGTGAAAGCAAACTTATGTAATGTCTGAATCAAAATATAACCATTCTAGTAATTTGTGACCGAATTTCCTGCAATCCCATTAACAAGAAGTAGATTTTCATGGAGTTAATCCCAGTGCATATTCTTGTTCTAAGTGAAAGTATTTGTAAAGGTGATGTTAGACGGGAAAGTATCAAGGGCACACAATGTTATTTGCAGTCTGAATAAAGCTGCATATGTTTGGTTTTTGCTTTAAGATTTTGCTGTGGTTTGAGATGGGGGAGAACTATGGAAAATAATTTAAAATCTCATTGTCCAAGGTGGATGTGCTTAATTTATTTAAGAACGAATAAAAATCTACCAATAATCAGTCCCAGAAGCTTCACAGATTTTGGAATGAGTGAGATTTTTTTCCCTCCTTAATCAAGAACTGATTATAAGCTCGTTTCTCCTTTATGTTTTTTTATAAACTTCTGAAATTTTCACTTCTGCAGAAAGCTTGTTTTCACACAAGATTCATCATGGCACCTTTTGTATTTCAATGGTATGAATGACTGTTCCAAATAAAACTTGAATCAGGATTCAAATCTGTGGACCGTGGCACAGCCTTGATCAGAGTCTTTGTGAATAAACCCTACCAGTATAACTTGTAATGGTTTTGCTTTCCCAGCATGCACAGTCTCCTTTTCTAAGGAGAACTTGTATGTAAAGTCACCATCCTGCCAAAGGTGACAGGAAGGAGCAGGGTGACATGGGCTTGGGCTGCACTTCTGTGTTCTTTTTTGTTAACGCATTAAAGAGTGCATGGTGTTTGAATACCAGTCTTGGTTGCGTTTCACTGGTCTAGAGTCAGTAGTCTTACTCACTTCACATGAAGAGAAATTCCCAGTTCTTGAGTTTTTTCAGAGAATTGCATTTTCCTGTCTGTATGTCTTTCTGTAGTAATTATAAATTTTTAGAATTTTTGCAGCGTTATTGTCTATCCAGAGACTGTACCTCTTAAAAATCACATGACTGACTATTAGCAATATACTCTTAGTATCAACTCTTTCATGATCTCTGGCTGCAGGTTAAACGATGAAGCACTGGAACTGTCATGCTAAGTGAGACACTGCCGGTCAATATCTTGTCTCCACTGGTGGCCTCAATTACGTGGAAGAGAAAGATACCAAAATCTTACAGTCACTGTCAGAGTTACCTATCCAAACAGTGTTTTGCAATCCCGACTGTTTAGTGGTTGATGGTTAGATTTTCCAAAGCATGAAAAGTTCTAAACATATTGATTTGTTCTTCTTATCATTTTAATCTCACTCATTGAATGTCCTCTTGTTTTGATGCTAAGGATCCTATGCAGGAGAATCCAGTTAACCTCCTTTGTAGTGTGCCGCCTTACTTATTTTAACTCTGGGTTAGAAGATAGGAAGAAATTGCAGTTTAACAGTTTCTGTTGTCAGATTTTGGATCCCTTGTTTCATTTATATCTCTGTTAAGCTGTGTAGCCATGACTGAACGCTCAAAGTAAAGCCTTACTATTGATTTATGTAGTGTCATTGTAATCTCATTTTTATTCTCAGCCCCATTCTTTATACAACCTGACAAATTGTAGGCTTTTTCTGTTGGCTGCTGGGTATCAAGCAAATTATTTCCAAAAGCTATCTGTTCTGGTACTCAAGGTTTATTAACAAATAGCTACAGCTGATTTAGAACTCAATAATGTGTGTGAACAATTCCAGGTATTCCTTCCAGTGTGAACTCCCTTGCATTTGTCAATAGCTGATATTTTTCTATGATATACTTGTTTATCTAGCTTTGTGAATACTGTCTCCTCTCTCTGCTCTTGTTTATTTCAAATTATTTTATACCATCTTCAGATTTTTCAATCCTCCTGCTCAATACTCTCCCACTCCCATTTTGAAGAGCATTGTGTTGTACAAACTAAGCCCCAGTAGGAAGCTCTAGACCATGTCTGTTATACTTTTCCAGTGCTGAATTTTGACTGTTTCTTTCTGTTCATTTTTTTTTTTTTTGATCCTTAGGGGTCCCTTCCCTCTCCCCACCACCTAATTTCTGCCTGTTGATCCCAAGTTCATGGGAACTTTAATATTACACATGCAAGGGTGATGATATATTTGTTTTGGTAGTAACTACTGTTACTTTCTATATGAGCACTGCTACTAACAGAATGCAGAGATCAGAATATGTCTTATAAATGTATGGCTCTCTTGTATGCATTTGTTCTTCAAGTTGGTTTAAACTCATACATTTCCTTATTACATGGGATCGTGTTAATGAGCCGGTACTGCTGGTAGAGGGTGAATGCTACTAACTTTCGAAATGTGCTAAGCTGAATCCTTGTTACCATCGTGTAACCACTGACTCAGTCACACAGAAATCCCACATAACGGGGAACTAAAGTCTTCCAAGTGTTAGATTAGCCTAAATGAAACTTCAAATTTCTGTTTTTTAGAACTTTTCAGAACTGATAATTTCACTATGAATTCAGAGAGAGGAAAATCACCCTACATTTTTTGTGGAAACTTCTTCTGTAGTACAGTTCAGCTGTAGCATGCTTTGTTCAGATTTCAGTATGATTTTATTTTTACAAAGCCGCAGAATGAAACAGAATACTAGTGTTTCATCTGATATCTTTGCAATTATGTCTTCTGATATTAAAAGAAAAAGGACAAAGAAACCTGAAACTTTGTTGTCAATATTGTAATAATTTTGGCTAAATGCTAATAACTATGGTAATATCTATCAAGGAAAAAAAAAACCAGCTTAATGCTGTTCAAAAATCAGTTTTCCTTCCTTTCTTAGGTAAAATTCTGTTTTGAGAACAATAAATATTGTATATACATATATGTGGTCTACTTTCCTGGGCACTTCTACATGAAGCTGTTAATACAGATAGTGTTTCGGGTTTTGGTTTTTTTTCTCTGAAGAGAAAGAAAAGCAAGAAAATTGTAATTAATCATTCTGTATATCTGTATACCATGATACATGATGTTAAGCACATTATGTTATGTACTGTGCTGTGCTATATATGACTATATCCTCAATAGTAGGATATATACATAGTCAAGTCTCCACGGTCTGTTATAGCTTCATGGCAGTATTTTTTAAGACTACAAAAAAAGGTATTAGGACTTACCAAACTTGGTATTATGGTTAGCTTCTTGGGATTTTTTTTTTTTTTTGAGAGGTCTAAGAGATAAAAAGGGATACTGTAAATGAAAACAAAACCAAACTGGCTTACTAAAGAGATGTCTGCTATCCTTCTTCCTTTATATTGTAATAAATTCCAATGTGTTCTGGTCCCTATCAGTGGGATCTTCACTTGCATTTCCCTGTGATTTTCCCTACTTATTCTGATTTCCCCACCCCCTCATGAATACCAAAGTTTTCAGGGCCTATATGAGAAACAAGTTTGCAGTTGTCACTGTCTCCTATTTTTAATACACTTTACTAATACAAGACACATGAGCTTTACTCATATGCCTGACATAGAAGAGTTCAATGAGTTGAATGCTGAAACGCTGATGATATCTTTACAGGATTACAAGCCAAGTGTGTCTGATTGGAAATGTCAAAATGACATTCTCAACTTCGTTTTATTTATTTTCTTTCTTTTGTTGAAGGGCAGGGGGCCATATTGTGCTCTGAGTCACTGTAAGCACATGTTTGCTATTAAACTTGCAGTGAGGTAGCTTAGCAGTAACAGCTCTCTCTTGGATGCTTGCATGAGTCTGCATATGTTCAGACTGGGGTAACCCTTTTAGTCAGCTACAAGTCATTCCTTCATCTGTTATCTAATGAACTGCCCATAGCTCCAAAGAATTCTGTAGAAAAAATAGACTATTTCAAAGAATTACTATTACTCATTCCAGAAGAAAAACCAGGCATATGTGTATGCTTCACCAATAGTTGGAAGAATTCCTACATTGTTGGTTTTTTCCCGTTAGAAATGCATGATTTTTATGCAAATTACAAGCTGTGATACCACCACGATAAACTGGGATGGCAGAAATAGGCATATTGTGAAACCTTACAGATGATGAAAAGGTTGTTGGTTTTTATTTTCTCCTCTTATTGCAAAACAAACCTTTTCTTAGGTCAAAATTCTGTCCTCTCAAGGACTTTCTGTGATGGAAATAGTGTTCCTTGTTCCTCTGCATTTTAGCATTTCTTCAGTATGATTAGTGGCTTTTCTTCACTTTTTAGAAGAAACTGAAACAGAACTAATTATTTAAAATGCTTAAATTCTAACAAAAATGCCAGTCTCTTTCTTTAACATTGTTAATTAAAGCAGGATATTTTGACTAGACAATTAATCAAGGGAATGAGTTACAAAACAATACCCTTGACCAGCAGCGTTGTCATGCTGATAAATCCCTGTATGCTGCTGTGGCTCTATGCATCAAGAAATCTTTGTCCCATGAACGTACCGAGTGTACCGGGCAACACTATACAGTAATGCAGAATACCCTTTGTGTGCCTCACCTTCTCCTTGGGCAGCTTGCCAAAATGCTGTGATTGGTCATACAAGAGGAACAGAAATTCAAACCCCTTGCAAAATGAACAAGGCGGTTGTAGATTTATGAAATGAGACCCGAGTCCACTGAAGAGAAGGCTCAGTGGAGATCTCATAGCACACTTACAGTGGCTGAAGGAGACCTATAGGAAAGCTGAGGAAGGACTGTTTGTAAGGCCATGTAGTGTTAGGATGAGGGAAAATGGCTTTAAACTACAGAAGGGCAGGTTTAGGTTAGACTTTAGGAAAGGTGGTGAGACACTGGAGCAGGTTGCCCAGAGAGGTGCTGGAGGCCCCATCACTGGACCCATTCAAGGTCAGCCTTGATGCAGCTCTGAGAACCCTGATCTAAAGGTGACCCTGCTTACTTCAGGGGTGGGGGGTTGGGGTGGGCTAGATCATAGAATCATAGAATCATAGGATCATAGAATCAATCATAGAATCATAGAATCATAGAATCATAGAATCATAGAATCATAGAATCATAGAATTTTTTAAGGCTGAAAATGACCCCTAAGATCATTCAGCCCAACCATTAACCTACCGCCACCAAGTCTACCCTTAGACNNNNCCTCCTTTCAGGTAGTTGTAGAGAGCAATAAGGTCTCCCCTCAGTCTCCTCTTTTCCAAACTAAACAACCCCAGCTCCCTCAGCCGCTCCTCATAGGGCCTGTTCTCCAGACCCTTCACCATCCTCGTTGCCCTTCTCTGGACACGCTCCAGAACCTCAACATCCTTCTTGAAGTGAGGGGCCCAAAATGATGGCCTTTAAATATCCCATCCAACCTAACACATCCTGTGATTCTGTGAATGGCATGAACCTCTGGAGTTAGTGAGTGAGAAAAAACCCCAAAGTATCCCAACAACACCCCAATGATTCACAGAATCACAAGGTTGGAAAAGACCATTTAGATCATCAAGTCCAACCGTACCCATCCTCTTATCACCTCGTCTATCTGTCTTTTTAATAAATCCAGGGATGGTGACTCAACCACCTCCCTGGGCAGCCTGTTCTGCATACTGACAACTCTTTCAGTGAAGAATTTTTTCCTAACATCTAATCTGCACCTGCCCTGGTGCAGTTTGAGGCCATTTACCCTTGTCCTATCAGTTGTCACTTGGCTGAAGAGACCATCACCCACCTCTCTACAACCTCCTTTCAGGTAGTGATAAGGTCTCCCCTCAGTCTCCTCTTTTTCAGACTAAACAACCCTAGTTTCCTCAACCTCTTCTCTTTTTTTTCTCTAGATCCTTCGCCAGCCTGGCTGCCCTCCTCTGGACTTGCTCCAGGACATCAGTGTGCTTCTTGTAGTGAGGGGCCCAGAACTTAATGCAGTACTCGATTCCTGCAAACATTTTATGTTAGTAATATTTAATTGCCATTAAATGATCAATGACATTTGCAGGATGTCATTAATCCCATGGGCATAAATGCTCTCTAAATTAAGAACAAACACATCTGTTTTCAGGAGTATCAAGGCAAGGTCTACTTTTTAAAAAAATGGGAACAAAAAGTCCTAAGTTTATGGAGTTGTTTATTTCTGTAGGCATTCTTATCTTCCCCTTTAATTCTTTTCTTCTATCTTTGTGTATATGTTTTGTTCTTCTGTTCTCCACAGCCTACTCCTGTTAAAACAGAATGCACATCCCTGAGCACCTAAAAGACACCTATATGGACACCTACAACCTTTGAAAGCATCGTATCTTATTAAACTTCAGCAGTACTACCTGTGATGCAGATAAAACCATAGTGACAGTTTTGCTAGAGAGGACCCTAGAAGGATGAGACAAAGCCTTATCGTGCTGTCCCATGGAATAAATTTAGGCTGAAGTTCGGTGTGAGTGCCATGAAACCCTGATTTGATAGTAGAATGAGAGACAGTTTAACTCAGTAGAGCCTGTCCAGATCTTTAGTACTGTCACAGTTGTATATAATGTTTTTTTAAAATTTCACTAATAAATTCAGATCAGAGCCAGAAGAGGGCAGTACTTTTATGTATGCTCTAGCAGGTGTATTGTAATATATTTTGCTAGAATGTTGGATTTGCAGTGAGATGCATTAAAACATTTGCTAAGGCCAGTAAACTGAGTGATACTATTATAAGTAAGTTATCCAACATGTTAATGTACTTAATGAAGTGCAGATAATCGCACTGCTCATTTTATAAGAATTGTCAAACCTTATAATTACTTCCATTATATTGTAGTATTTTATGCATTAAATAATTTCAGAGCTTATTCAGAAGGTAGAAATATTATTTAACTTAAGTGAAATTATTTTAATTTGTTGATGTTTTCAGTTTTTTTATGGAATAATTTGTTTTGCAAAGGATAATGTCCCTTTCACAGAATTGAGATGATGAAGCGAACCTGAAGATATTCTTTCTTTTGGTAAAACATATGCAAAACAAATGATTTTTTTTTTTACTTTTCCCTCCAGTTAAGTGCAAAGAATTTTGTTTAAAAATAAAAAATGTAACCCAGAGAAGGTATTCATGGCACAAGTTTTTACAGACTTAGTTACGGACCTCTTATTGGAGTTAATGGGCATTTCACGCATAGATCCCTTCCTTGTTTTGATATGTTAGTTAATCATAAGTATATGAGTTAACAGTGATGTCTGTGCAGAGGCTTTTAAAATCATGTGCCTCTGAAGATGACTTTTTTCCCCATGTGGATGTTGGTAGTCTGATCACAGTGAGGAGTGGGGAAGAATTTCAAGTGGTGGTGGATGTTCAGTTCAGGTGTAGAATGACTTCACAATTAGAAAGTAATGGTAATGTCCAGTTTTCCACAGTAATGTTCATGAAATTATAAGGTTCATTAACGAAGGTTACTTTAACTGGAGCTGTCTTACCTCTCTTTGTCTTTCTGTGATAAACAATTACACAGGAGACAGATTTCTGAGAGAAGGACATTTGGATGTATTCAGGAAATTTGTTAGTGATGGAAAAGCTTCAGTTCCCATATGTGCACTTGCCACAGGCATCACAAGCTTGTGACAAGCCCCTCTGGGCTACCTGCACCTCAGGTGCCTCTCAGGAGGAGTGGTGAAAGGCGTTCAAGGACTTCTGTGGCAGATAGAGCTGCCTTCTGTTTCCTCCTAAATAACTCCTTTTGCTCACTTGTTATTTCAATTGTTATTACAGGCACAGAAAACACTTATGCAAGAGAGAGTTTATGTACAGGCTTAAAAGGTAGAATACATCGTGTCCAAATATTTTTTCTCCTAGTCCAGCTACAGAGTGTACACAGGGAAAATGTGAAATGAAAGAAGGGGAAGAAAGAACATAAACTAAGGGAGGGAAAGCCCAGTGGATTTCTTCTACTATTAAAAGCCTTTAGGTTATGCTTTGTTCATCTTAATAAAGTATTTAACAAAATATAGTTATGTTTTTTTTAGGGAGTGATACTCTAGGCAGTGTAATGTTTTGCTGAACAGCAATATAGGCCCTTGAATTCTGCTGTTTTATAAACGGGTCTGCTCAGTGCATTTCCTTCAGACATTGTGGGACCTGACTCAGAAACCTGGATGATCACAGCATGTGAAGGGATCAGCTTGGTTTCCATGTGCCCCATCAAGTCGTCTTTTTTATTTCTCAAGCCATGAATTTCCCACTTTCAGATGGTATTCTGATTGATGACTTCTAATTTTATTCCATCTTAAATGGATTTATTCAAATGAAATCACAAGTTTTTAGTAAATGTTCCTTTTGGTGATGCACAGAATCCTTATGCTCTAGATCATGCTGTCTTAACTAACAGAAATGAAATCCACAGATATTTTTCACTCCAGTTATGAGATTTGATTTCCAAATACAACTATGAAAGTAGATCTTCTAACTTGGAGAGTCTATTCTGTACCAATTCCCTGTCCTGTTTCCAGCTAGGACAGAGATAACTTCCACAAGGAGACAGCACAGGTGAGCAGAGCTGGCTGGGGGTGTTTACATAGATCCTGACGTCAGGCCCCCAAAAAAGGGTCAAGGACGGGTGAGTCTGCACGGCTCCAGGACAGTCTGAGTGGGGGGCTGAGCATCTGATTGGTCATCAGGTCAGCAAAGTGTGTTATGGGCTAATGTGTCTGTTCTGACACAAGTCCTGTTGTGGCTGGTTCCCCTCCCAACGCTGTCCCAACAGGCTGCCCTTCCCTCACATCACAGTTTGCCTTCGGCTGCCCATTCTCCTCCAGGTCCTGCCAAGAGATGGAGTGGGGACCCAGTGTCAACTGCTACCTGGGGCTGGGCCACAGCAGTAACTTTTCCCCATTGAAATACTTGTAGTTTCATCTGCTTTTGTGGACTTTTGGTTAATTAATGCAAAAAAAAACCCCAGAACATCAACATTAAGTAGTTTATGTAATACCAAACTTTTGCCTCTGCAAGTGAAATCATATCTTAGTTATTTGTGCCAAAGAGCCTTTGCCATCTCCAAACTCAGTATCAGGAGCTATTCCAATATTAGGAGATCTTCACGATTCCCCATTTTAGCAGTCTATGCCACGTGCGGTTGAGAGCACGGTGAGAGAGTTTACACAACACTGTTGCTTTTGCTTACCCAACATTATTAATTCTCCACTTCTACAAGCACTGAATTTCCCACTGCTCTAATTCGTTCTTTTCCACACATGTGAATAAATAGATTTTAAACAGTGAAGGAATACAAATAAGAATGATGCCACTAAAAGGCAGTATGATGAGATACCAAGATTAGCCTCAGCCTTTTCCTAATTAATTTGCTCTATCAACTTTTTATCCTTACTGAAATTATCATTCTTTGCTCACCGAATGGAAAATAAAGCAATCATTCCATTGCAAAGGCAGTGTAAGGGGGTGGAGGGCAAGAACCTATATTTTGTGTATTAAAGTAATCCTCTTTCTCTGAAGTCCTGTGGGACTAAGATAATGGACAGAAGAAAAACATTAAAATGACATGTAGCCATCTATATTTTCCATTTAATGTATGCTAACGATAAAAATGAATATCAGGTCTGACTATTTGCTTTTTGATTGCTAGGACCTAACAAGAGGAATGCAGTTACTAAAGTAAAAAACTTGTGGAAGGCAGGAAAAGTCTGATGTTCATCCATCCACATCAGACTTACAAAAAGAAATCAAGAACATGTGTCTTGAGGACTTGCTTATTCTCATAGCTTAAGCTAGTTGCCAGAAGCTTTTGCTGGAATTTTAGTTACTTTTGATTTAGTTTTATATGCAACACCCTGTGCTACATTCTCCAAGAACGGAGTCATTCCTGCTTTTGAGGGTTTTTGATTCATTGTGTTGAGCTACTGAACTTAAGATGCATAAGCATATATTTGTGGTGGCAGTGAGGAGTGGAATGAGACTTGTATAAAAGTAGAGGCAGAGATCATAGCCCCATAGCTGACGGCAAAGTACTAGGTGAAATGAAAAATTACAGGTGCTATATGGTCCACGAGATCTTTGTTGTGAAAAAGGAAAGCTTTACTTTGTCACCTGCTTGCTCATGTTGGTCTTTCAAAGCAAGAAAGGGAGAATAAAGGAAAACAAGAGACACAGTTCATCAATAAAGAGGAAACGAAGATCAAGAATAAAGAATGGATTTTGTAGTATAAGATTTGTATCCCATCCGTCCTGTTGGAGCCCCAGATGACCTTCTAGCTGTTGTCTTTTCTTGGATGAGTTCAAAGCACCAAAATTAATTCTTTTGAAAGCTCCCACTGGAGACTTCTGGCTATAAGCAGGCTACGTCTGCAGCTCTGCTGAAGTCCTCAGGGTAGCCTGAAGCATTGGTTGTGATCATGAGGCTGTTTTACTTCATTTGATGCCATGGTCATCATGGCCATCTCATGTTGCACTAGAGTATGGAGTCACTCTAGTGCCAGTCTATAGTGATGTTTTGAGACTTCTGAATGCCTTCTCCAGGCTGGCTGCAGCCAAAGCCCACCTGGCTGGTAGGGAACTGTTGCCTGTAGGGATTTTACATGTGATTATAAGCTATATGCGCACTAAGAAAGAGAGGAAAAAATAATAATTTGGAGAAGATCAAGTGGTTCCTATACATTTGGGATCTCTAAGGTTGAGGGTAGCTGGTATGCAGGCTAAGACCCACATTCTCAGACACACACAAACAGAGAAAAAAAATATTTGTAAGTTAAGAGTCTTGTTTGGCAGAAAATAAAATACAAAACCAGGAATGTACAAACCTATTTTCTGATAACATTCTTTGTAAATAACTGCTGTTAAAACATTTCTAATGTGAATAAAAAATAATCTCTACTCAGTCTCTTGTCAATTTAGAAGTCCTTAGTTTCATCAAATAGAGCTTATAGTCCCAGCAATTTATGTGACAAAGGAGTCTTCCCAGAATTTGGAAGATCATCCAATTCATGCTGAAAAATGACAGGTTTAGATTAGATTTTAGGAAGAAATTCTTCACTATGAAGGTGGTGGGATGCTAGCACAAGTTTCCGAGAGACGTGATGGAAGCCCCATCAGTGTGATTTTTTAAGGCCAGGTTGGATGGGGCTTTGGGCAACCTGGTCTAATGGAGGGTGCCCCTGCCTATGCCAGGGGGATTGGAATTAGATGATCTTTGAGATCCCTTACAACCAAAGCATTCTGTGATTCTATAATTTAAATAAATTTATGGCAAGGACAACTAATAAAGATAGAAGTTTTTGAGAGCATCAGAATAGGAGACAGATTTCAAGAGTGTGTTTGTGAGAAAGTGAGTGTTTTGCTTTCTTGTGTATAAAAAAGAAGACCTGGAGTACTACAGGCCAGTTGGTCTCACCACTGTGCCCTGAAGGATGATGTAGCAGATCCTCCTGGAAACTATGCTCAAGAACATGGGAAATAAGGAGGCAATTTATGACAGCCAACACGGCTTCACTAAGGGCAAATCATGCCTTACAAAATGGGTGTCCTTCTGCCATTGGGTTACAGCATTGATGAATGAGGGAAGAGCAACTGACATCATCTACCTGGACTTGTGCAAAGCATTTGACACTGTCCCATATAACATCCTGATGTCAGAATTGGAGAGACGTGTATTTGATGGATGGAACACTTGGTAGATGAGGAATTGGCTGGATGGTCACATTCAGTTGAGGTCAACAACTCAATGTCTAGCTGAAGTTCAGTGACGAGAGGTGTTCCTCAGGGGTTGGTATTGGGAGCAGAACAATTTAACATCTTTGTTGAAGATATGCATAGTGGGATCAAGTGAACCCTTAGCAAGTTTGATGATGACAGCCAGCTGGGTTGTATGGTTGACGTGCTGTAAGGGATGGGAAGCTATCTAGAGGGACCATGACAGATTTGAGAGGTGGGCCTGTGCAAAGTGCATGAAGTTCAGTGTGGCTGAGTGCAAGGTCCTGCACATGAGTTTGTGCAGTCCCAAGCTTAACTAAAGACTGGGTGGGAAATGGATTGAGAGCAGCCCTGAGGAGAATGACTTGTGGCTGTAGGAGAACAAAAATCTCAACATGACCTAGCAATGTAGGCTTTCAGACCAGAAAACCAGCTGTATTCTGGCCTGCAGCAAATGAAGTGTCAGTTGGCAGGTTGAGGGAGATGATTCTGTCCCTCTGCTTTTCAAGACCTCACCTGTAGTAGTACTGCATCAGGATCTGAGGTCCTCATTCCTAGAAGGACAAGGAACTGTTGGGATATGTCCAGAGGAGGACCATGAAGATGATCAGATGGCTGGAGCACCTCTCCTATGAAGACAGTTGTGGTTGTTCAGCCTGGAGAAGAGAAGGCTCCAGTGAGACCTTATTGCAGCCTTTCAGTAACTGAAGGAAACCGAAGGTAATGGGTTTAAGCTAAGAGAGGGTAGATTTATGTTAGATATAAGGGAGAAATTCATCCCTGTGAGGGTGGTGAGTTCCTGGCACAGGTTGCCCAGAGAAGCTGTGGCTGCCCCCTACCTGTCAGTGTTCAAGGCCAGGTTGGATGGGGCTTTGGGCAACCTGGTCTAGTGGAGGGTGTCCCTGCCCATGGCAGGGGGGTTGGAACAAGATGATCTTTGAGATCCCTTCCAACCCAAACTTTTCTGTGCTTCTATGAGTAAAGTAATGAGAATTGTACCTGTCCTTGATTTTTGCAGTGAATTGAATCAAGGTCCATGCTGTCAGGTTTTGAACATCTTAGTTTCCTTCCTTTCTTTTTTTCCCCTTCTTTCCCTTTCTGATTGTTAAGTCTGGAGAAAAAGAGACTGAAGGGAGATCTCGTAACTCTCTACAACTACCTAAAAGGTGGTTGTAGTGAGGTGGGGCTCAGTTGCTTCTCCCTGGTAGCTAGTGACAGGACAAGGGGAAATGGCTTGAAGTTTCTTTATGGGATGTTTAGGTATGGTATTAGGAAAAATTTCTTTACTGAAAGGTTTGTCAGATATTGGAACAGGCTTCCCAGGGAAGTTATTGAGTCACCACCTCTGGAGGCATTTTAAAGAAGAGTGGATGTTGTACTTGGTGACATGGTCTAGTTTTGAACCTAGTGGGGCTGGATACATGGTTGGACTTGATGATATTAAAGGTCTTGCGGTGGAGCACTGGAACAGGCTGCCCAGAGAGGTTGTGGAGTTTCCTTATCTGGAGACATTCAAAACCCACCTGGATGTGTTCCTGTGTGACCTACTGTAGGTAATCCTGCTCAGACAGGGGGGAGGGGGGTTAGACTAGATGATCTTTCAAGGTCCCTTCCAACTCATAACATTCTGTAATTCTGATTCTGTGTCTTTCTTTTCCAAACAAAGACATTCTATTATTCTATGATTCTTCCATTTCTTCCCCTCTTTTACTATGAACATATCCCATATGTATATGAAAAACTGACATTGATTCTAGTAGAGTGTTTTTAGATTGTCCTGGTTTTGGCCATATGTTAACAAAAAGGCGCACAGTGCTCTGCTGCAGAAGGTGGGAGGTGTAATAGGAGAATGAGATCTTCTCTCCATTTTTCTATTGACTGTCCAAAGTCTCTAGAGAGTCAGTTTAAGTGGACTGAGAAGTCCTGATTCAGGCCCAGACATTTAAAATTTCAGTCAGGCTGTGCCTAACTTAATCATCTCGTTAGTAAGATTGTATTTAATCCCATGTGTATTCCATGCCAATAGAACTATTGTAGGAAAGAAACTGTGGATTTTTGATCAATCCACTATTTAATATGAGGAAATGCAGACACCATTTAATTTAAGGGAAGGGATAGCAAATGTCTGAGTTTTTCTGGGAAGAGAGGTCAGTGAAATTTAATTATGATTAAAGAAATATCTGTAATTCACAAAATATAAGAGCCTTAATGCAACTGAATGGGGTCTAATCATATAGCTCAGGTCTCTGTCCCTGGAAAAGGCATTTTGCAGAAAAAAGAACCTAAGCAAAGGGGTGTACGTGCAAAGCAATTCACCAGGATTTCCTAGATCGTAGATGGATGATTTTATTTAATAGACCTTTGATCAATCTGTGCTCACTGAATTTATTCAATTTTAGTAGGAGACTAAGAACAGATAAAAAGCTTTGGGATTTTCTAAACTGCAGATATCTCTGGTTCTAAACATTAAAGAAACAACAACTTATGTGAGCAGGCAGTATTGTTATATGTAGTATCGTTAAATATGGCTTGGTTTTCCATGGTTGAATTGGCTGAGAACTCTGATAAAAGTTTTATCTGTTGTTGGGGCATTTGAAATGACTGTTCTGTGTGGATGCTGTATTGTCTAGAAAAAGCTGAGATTAGCTGTTCCCTCAGTGAGACCACTAATTGTATCTCTTGTTTCCAATCAGCCCTCTGCTTTCACAAAATACTCAATAAGCTTTTGGACCTCTATCTCTGTCAAATTTGGCAAAACTGTGCAAAAAGCTGATAGACCTCATGCAATATGCCTGAAAAGGCTACATGCATCTACACTAAATATGGTAGTAGGATTGCATAAGCTTAGTTTCTTTAACAAAACAAAGTTAAAACTCTGTGGAATTTGCCAAGCATTCCAATAATGTGGTCAAAACTTGATTTGGAGTGTTAAATGAACAGCCTCTTATTTAACCCCTGTTGTAATTAACATTATTAGCTGTTGTAATAAATACTGTGGGTTTTTTCCCTCTTAGGAAGTAATTATTAGAAATAAAACATGGGAAAATGTCCAACATGTTTCCAACATTATCTCCCCTCAGAAGATAAAAATGAAGTAATCAACTGAAGAGATCTATTTGTCAAGGATTTGTTTTATAAGACACTGAAATTATTGTTTATAAGACACTGAAAAGTATCAATGCCTACATCTTTCATGCATGGCAATATTTACTTTCCCTATAGTATTTGTGGCATTCAGAACTCAGTGTGGCATACTGTAAATATCACAGTAACTGTAAGTACTGTGTGTGGTAAATGTCAAGATTTTAATTGCACCTACTAACTCACAGGTTTCTTATTGCCTGTTTGGAAGAAGCACACAATGAGCATCTCCCCAGGAAGTTAGGTGATGAAGAAATTCATCAACATAGTTTACCTGATGCTGCTCTATGGGTAAAGTTGTTGTTATGTAGCCTTAGGAAGGAAAAAAAAAACCAAAAAACAGAACCTGAGGGAAGGTGGAAGAAGAAGAGAAACATTTTTCTGTGATAGTGTCCCTCCCATGTACACAACAATTTAATATCAACACAGTTAAATAAATTGCCAGTGCCATAATGTGCTTTTTCCTAGATGCTTCCTAACCTTTCCAATATAAGCAGAGAGACAATTGTCAAAGTTTGCAACTAGAAACAAATAGTAAAGGAATTTAACTCCCTGCCCTATTCTAAGCTGTTTTAAGAGTGTTTTGTGAACAACTGTGAACAGAATTTGTTCTTACTCTGCAGGTCTGGCTAGGTCCCTCATAATTCTGATTTTTGTGGGCATTTTTCACAAAGATTCAGTTTGTGCTAGGACAGGTGAAAGGTCTCAGCGTCTGTGCTAAGCACAAACTTCCACATTGGTTCTACCACTGTAGTTCTTAATCATCAACATGTATCCAGTGTGGAGGGGTGCTTGGGTTGTCTGCTGGCACCACATATGAGAAGAGAGAGTACTCTTTTACCTGAGTCCTTTTTACACTACCTCTCTCTGACCTTTCCTCAATTCTCCAGCACCAGGTAGCATAATGCTTTTCCTTTGGACTCATACAAAGATGTATTGAGAGGCTAAACTGAGCCTAACCCACTTTTCCCTCATCTTAGCCTGAGAAGTATTTTCTGGTTTTCCTGCATTAGCAGTTCATACACACGTGTCCTTTGCCTCAGCTCCTCCAAAGATAGAAACCAACGTATTGAGAGTTGGTTCACAAGGGATCTTGTGTTTGTTCCTTGCTGTGACACAACAGAGGGAGAAAGAGCTGGGTCTTCTCCCTCAATAGTGTTTCTCTCCCTGCCTGTACCTACCAATTCTGTGACTAGATAAGTGCAGGAGAGCTCTGGATGTATAAAGTCAGGCCTGAACCTTAGCACAAAGATGCCTTAGAAAGCAAATTTTCAACTCAGCTGCTGAAAAAATTTCCCTGTAAGCTCTCAACCCTGTCAGGGGCTTTTATGTGTTCATCCCAGGGGCAAGATTGCACTGCAGGCATTCTGTGTTCTTCTTTTGCGTTACGCGTATGGCAGTCATGCTTTGCTGTTACGTCTTTGGCTTGCTGTTGTTTGGAAAATGACTGGAGATAGGCGTTAAACTTTTGGTTATTGAATGGGGGCCTAAAGTCATGTTCAGTGAATCTATTGCCAGACTGTTTGCTGTCACTGGGAATGGACTTGGGGACCTGTCCAGCTCCATCTAATCCCGTGTCCTATGCACTACAGTGTAGTGTTCTCTGAATGATACAGCAAAGCTGTTCTTTTCTAGGCAAGAAGATATTTTTCAGCTTTGTTAGTGTTTTTCAGGAGAATTAAGTCTGTTACAGGTGACTAGAGAAATATTATGTTGTTCATATTCTCCAGTTAGCATGATAAGATTTTTCATAACACTTAAATGATATTATTACTTCTTTTCCAGAGCACCTAATTGCACTATACATCATCTGACTTTATGGAAAAAAATGTGCTGAAATCTGGATGAAAATAAAAGGTTGGGTTAGTCCCATAGCATAATATTTTGTTATAGAAAGAAAAGAGCATCTTTATTCTATAGGAGAAGGGGAAAAGCTGGACTCTATTTATATCCATTATAATTCTGCCCCAGTGACTTTCAGCACATTGTTTTGTTGTGCTAGGTGCTCATGTTCAATTATGGAAATGACGCTTTAGGAAGTAGCTCTTTTTAATAAAATGCATAGAAGTTATGAAGAAAACAGGCTGATGATCACTGTAAGGTGACAGATGGAGGCAGAATAAACAATTCATAAATAATATTAAGGTATTCTGTGGGTTACAATTGGATTCTGGCTCACAGACTGCTATACATATTTGAATAGGCACTGCAAGTACTTCTTGCTGTTGACTGCATTAGGATCCCAGGGCCTGTCAGCACTGAGCAGATTAGCTGGGTATCTTGGGTATGTCTGTCTCAATTCTGTTCGTAGACCACCAAGTACATCCTGCTTTTCAGAGCTAGTAGAAACCAGTGACACTGCATAAATGCAGGTACTGGGCCTTATAATTTAATTAAGAATATTTTTTTGATGCTCAGCTGTGGTTGGGTGATTTCTTCAGACTGTTTGGTTTGTGTGAAGAACTAGACACACCATGTACTCTTTGTGCTGCTCCAAACCATATACAAACACCTCTGTTACTCCATAGAAAACCACTTCTGAGCCTTACTGAATTGAAAGGAGAAAACAGATGTTGGGGGATGGTTAGCAGCACAAGGCCAGGATGCTGCAGAGTATCTCTGGCCTGAAGCAAAGTGCTGAGTGAGTGGAATGGTATGTATGTTATCAGGTCCGCGTGACCTGGTGGCTGAACACTAGATGAAAACAGGAGGCTGAACATCGGGTGAAAACAGGAGGCTGAACATCGGGCCTGGACCCCCAGATAGGTTGTAAACAAGACATAACAGAAGATACTAACCTATGTAGTGCCCAACCAATCATAGCCTAAAGAGATATTTATGCAGCCAATCATGTAGTGCCAAATATACTAACACTTGCTTGGAAATGTATAAGAGAGCTACAATGATACCAATAAAGTGAACAATGCTTTATCAATCATATTGATTGCCTGCATTCGTTCCTTTGCTGAAACCCCCCACAAACAGATATTTAAAAGACTTTTTCAGCTTGTCCTGATGACTTCCAAGCATGGCTTTGAGGTAGAAAGCTCATTTTGCCTCTCAGAAGCAATGTGGCAAATGCTGGTAATGACATCACCAACATCGTAACAGCAGAAGAGCAGGCATCTGGCATTAATTTTCCTTTCTGCATTTTGCTTTCTGCTGGAGCGCATGATGCAATGTACAGAATCCACTATTGCTTTCTTGGGGAATGTGACCTCTTGATGTGACAGCAAGAATGACCTAGCTCAACATGGGAGTTTACGATATCTGATGTAATGTAATGGGCTGTACTGAAATATTGTACTTCAAAACTGGTTGAATATTATCTCCATCTCCCTGTTGAAACCTTGGTGCTCCGATATTTTAAGTTAGAACAACTTGTGTGCAAGCTGCCTATCAAGAAATATTCAAGGAAAATAATTGGATACACCAGTTTTGAAACATGAGTATAAGAACTGCAGACTAATTGTGTCAGTATTCAGGCATAAGATGTATTCAATGAATAAATGATTCATCATTAATTACTGCTGTTTCACGGGAGCTCAGAGTGTGATAGGCATGTGGAAACCTTGCCCAAAGATCATCTAATGAAAAAAAGAATGCGTTCCTGATGACTGCATGAATATTAGGTGCAGTCCTCATCAGCAACAAAATAGAAATATCTTATTTGTGAGAAGTTTGTTATTAGACTGTTTTTCAAGCTAAATCACTCAGTTACTCTTTGAAGTCAATCATGTCTTTTACCTCACCCAGCCTAACTTCATTTCTTCTAATGTACCCTCCTGTTCTACCAATCTCCATCTTGAGACATTTCTGCAATTCTACGGGCAGTTCATGCCCTCAGAACCAATGCAATGTAGCTGAATATGTGGGTTTATGTGTGGATATGGGAGAAGAAATGGGTTTTCAGAATTATGGCGTGCTAGGGTTGTGCATCCAATGTTTCAACACATTAATATAGTTAGTCTTTTAAAATAACATTTTTTGTGGTTTTGTAGCGGTTAATTTAGTTACAGTTTTGTGATCAATTGAAATATTTATGCCATTAATAAAGTTTCTGCTCTTGAGGTTTCTTCATTCATGTAAAGTGTGTTCAAGGCCCTCCTATGATAGGAGGTGAAAAGCTGCAGAGCAAAAACCGTTCCAAATTCCAGGATTTCAGTGGCTTTAATGATACTCTCATTTGAACAAAACAAACACCCCTGTGCACTGTAGCTTTGTACCACTCTAGCATTTCATTTTGTTAGTGGAGATGATAACAGTCAGAGCATACATTGATGTCGTATGTAGCAGCTGTCACACAGTATCATTGGGAACAAATTTTCCAAGGACTGTAGGACATGAACGGCAACTAAAGAAAATGTGGAGCTGAGAATCTGAGAAAATACCAACTGTGATGAATTTGGACCCTTTCTGGCAGCCAAAGGAATAATGCACCTGTTGGTAACTGGTGGTAGGAATGCACAAATTTTAATCCAAACTGAAATTGCTTTCTGGATGTACTATATATGGATGATTTACAGCTCTATAATCTACTATGGCAGTCCCTGGAAAATTTCATTAAAGAGTAGAACTGGTTGTGCTATGGATTGTAGTGAAAATGGTTGGGTTTTTCCTGCATTTTGAATCCTAATCTTTGAGTTCAATTATACAATTCAAACATAAAGAAGGAATGAAGGCACTGTATAAAATCTTTGTTGAGACAGATAACTAAACTGAGCTGGAAAAAAACACCATGAGATAAGATGGCATGGTTAAAGAAGTACAAGTCTTCATGAGACTGAATTTTAAGAGGTGTAAGAGACTTTTAGACTCTATAAAACTGAGGTCATATCTGCCACTGCAGAAATCAGCCAAGGTACCCACCTGTCTGGACCACTGGGATCATCATGCAGCACATTAATAGCCCAAAGGCTTATCTGAACCTTAGCAAGTCACATAAGTTTTGATCTTATATGTGGAGGGAAATCTTGCTCTGGAATCTGAACACATAGAAATTTGGGATTAGTAATATACTGATTTTTAAACACTGGCAAAATTTAAACCATTCAGATGCCTATAAATCTGTTTGAAATTCTGAAGTGTCAGTAACAGGTGTGTTTAGGGAATGTCACATCGTAGCAGTAATAATAAGTCCTCTAAAGATTGATCTTTAAGTTCTCCCTTCTCACTGTTGGTCACTAAGCCAAACTCTTTAGGAAATTTGAAGAATACCTTCTAACAGAGAGGAATCAGTAAGTAGAGCATATTCTTGTCTTCTCTTGAATGACTGGGAGATCCCACACATGAACTGCATAAATCAGAAGAGTTATATAGGTAATAATAGGTAACTTTTAACCTTCTTTCTGTATTCACAAAATCTTCTTGTGATGATTACTGGCCTGTGGGTATTAAATGGACCTTCCTGCCTCCCCTTTTGTTTTGTTTTAAAAATTCATTTTTGATTACTGGGAACCTGATTGGTCTGATAGTATTAAGACTATGGAGACAATCCATGTGGAGCCTTTTGAGTAGGGCTGGGAAAAAAACACTTGACCACCTTGAATTTGTATCTCTATCTCATTTCTTGGCTAGTAACAAAATTAAGCTATCAGTCCCTGTGTCTGCAGAGGGTATTTGTACTCCCACTGGTTGCACTGGGCAATAGCAAGGCAAAAAGATGTGACTCCTGTGTGTATAGGAAATAGTGGGGTTTTTTTCTGATATTTGTGGTTGTTTGAGCCTTTTAGAAACTGCAACTAATCACAGATAAATTGTATCTGTTGTAGTTGCTTGATGTTTTCCCAGGGTAGGATGCAAAACCAAGGGTTTCTGCCTATACCTCAAATACAATAAAGTTTTGAGAATACTGAACAGATGCTCTTTCTTTGAGGTCTCGAAAAAGACTATAAAAATGCAGTTATTGAAAATGTGAGCTTCTAAGCAATACAATTTAAATACTGGTGAAAGCCCTCACATTTGCAAGAAAATACCTCAAATTCTCTGAAGAACAGACCATGTGTGTGTTCTTACACACACCTGTTGGTAGGGTAACTGCTCTTTTGAAGATAGCTTTCCAAAACCATATTGCTTGAAGAGGCAGAGGAATGTCATGATAATTGTAGAGGTGAGGTACGTACAGAAGACTTCACTAAATACAGTGTCTTCAGTTGTCTACGCAAAAGCCTAAAATAACTTTTGTCACTTTTAAAATTAAGTAGTCTTTTTTTTTATTTGCTTGCTTTCATGAAATGTATCTGAGAATACAAACTAAACATTTCCAATGATATATTACATGATATAATTTTTCTTTTTGTTCTCACCAAGACTGTTTTAAACAAGAGAACTATTAAGTCAGGCAGCTGTACAATGAATAAAGGCTACTAAGATTGGATCTGACAGAAAAAATACAGCCCTAAACCTAAGGGATTTGTTATTTCAGTTTTTGATACTTACTGTAGTATGTTACAAGAAGCGGCAAAGATGTGGATTACTTGAAGAACAAGAAAAGACAATTATAGACGTTTTCGATAAGTGACAAATTTGAGGCTCTCTAGACATAATGTTACTTGACTAGTTCAAGTGGATGCTTTACCATTTGGGGTGCCTTCTGTTTCATCTGGCTGTATGTCCTAACTGTGTTAAGTGACACGAGGAAATTTAACACAGACAGTGCCTGCAAATTCCCTGAAGCAAGAACAACTGATAACCTGTTTTAAGATTATTGTCTCTTCAAAACAGGACTTTAAAATATTTTCTGAAGTATTTCAATTTATCATCTGATTCATGAACATATGAAGGGCTCCCTCCCTTCTAGAAAGTTTTAAAACTCTTCTTAAAGTGCCTGTGCAAGAACTTTTCTACATTGCTTGAATGCAGACATTTCAGGAGTAGAACCTGACATTTTTATAATTCACAAATCCTAAAGCAAGAACTTAGGAGGAAAAGATAACATGTTCTCTTGGGATGGAAAAGAACATTTCTGAAGCAAGGGGAGAGGAGCAGTAGCAAAACTGGACCAAATTACTCATTAAATAGAGCACCTAATAGTGTAGCTTTATAGCACGTATCAAAAGTGATGTACAAAAGAAGAGCTACCCATTGAAAGAAGACATACAGTGATATTTTTGAGGTTTAGAGACTTTTTAAACAAAACCACAAACATAAGAGGGAACCTTGGCTGTTAAAGGTCTAAGGTAACAGCATCCTGACCTTCTAAGTACATGACTACGGCAATTAATAGAATTTTCATGTCAGTGAACTGGGGGAGACGTTACAGATGTATCAAAAGCTGAGAAAGGAAAGAAGGACAAAATGGTTTTGTGTTCTTTAATATTTGGGTATTTTGTTCACAGCACAGATTGTATTTCTGTTTCTCTATGTTAATAATACTATAAGGGTTTTTTGTTGCCAAAAAAAAAAAAAAAAGCAAAGAAACTGCACCAGTGAGATGAAAAAATGTGTTGCTGTGGGTATTAGGAATGTCTGTGTCAGTTAAAGGCATTTTTTCCATCACAGTAAGAGGAAGACATGCCTTAGAAAACACACGTAGTAAACAGTTCTGTTTCCCTATGGACGTATTCTGTCACTAGATACCTGGTTTATTACAGTGGTGTATGCCATGCCCTGGTCATCCTGACATTTACATGCTACTTGGGAGTAGCAGGAGTAGTAGACCAAGACCTAGCTATGTGCTTGTGTGTAGTAAAGGAAAGGTCTGTTGCACATCTTCCCAAAGCAGACCTGATACCTGGAAGCACCAGATTTTTTTCTTGCCCATAGATAAAAAATCTTATGGTGTGTTAAAGAGAAACCCGTCTTCTCAGCCCACCAAGTGCTCAGTTTGCTGCTGTTCTCAGCCTGCTATAGATATGCCGAATCATCAGTAGAATGTGCTGTTTTCATCTGTCAGCCTGTGTATTTGTTTTCATGGGCCATCTTGTCCTGTTATTCTCATTGGCTGTGGTTTCCTTCCTCCTGCTCTTTCACTTCCCTCACTGTCCTCCCTCCCTCCCTCTCTTTAACCTTCTGTTTTCCTTCCCTTCTAACTATTCTGTTCCTCCTGACTGGCATACTAAGAGCTGTTACTATGCCAGTAGCTATTATATGTGCTGTACCTGTTGTCTGTGGGTTTTGTTCCAGTCTTTGTTTTTTTTTTTTTTCTAAGTCAAGGATTAACAGGGAAAAAAATGTGTCCAAAGTATATGGCAAAATGAAACAGCCTTGTAGATGTTACCAAGATGTAAATAAACAAATAATTATTCTTCTATTTCTTGTTGTCGAAAGGTCAGAAAGCTGTGATTCATTGTGAATGCACAAGACATTTCTCTGGATACTGATATTGGTTGTGTACAAGGTATTCTAAATGCCATAGCCACAAATTAAATAAGAGCTATAATAAGAAACCATAAGAAAACAGGGTGACAGTAACACAGATATTGCCCTAGTCTCTGTAGTCTCATTGGTGTTCATATCAGAAGAATGTAGGGTGAGAAACGAAGCTAGATATATACATGTAGTGAGGGAAACTTTATCTCGAGCATTTCCAAGCACAAGCTCGTGCCTGTGGCATATGCAGTGGAACAGGTAGGTGTTCACGGTGGTATTCACCTGCCCTGCTTTAAGGGTTCAAATATGGTGTATTTGTGATGGTGTTAGTTATCATAGGCTGCCTTATGGAAAAGCTGACAGCATGGAAAGATGAAGGCAGCTTCTGAAGCCTATTTAGTTTTCTCATCTTAAATATTTGCAGTGGGATGATATGAGCAGCACTCTGGTATGGCTGGTTTCTCCACAGTGACGATAAGCATGGATGGTCACCTGATATTCTATTATCCAACTTTTAGACACCAAAATTTAGCTGATACTGCTGTCATTTGTGATTACCTGATTTATATGCACTTTTTGGAGAACAGACAAAATATTCAGGCCTAGGGCTAGTGGAACATTTTGACTGGGTTTGTTTTTTCTCCCTGTACAGTCTCACTCCACACAAGCTGCTTCACAGCACAGTGAAAATAAGGGCAGCAAGGTCTACATGGAACAATCAACTGAGTGCCTTTTGGCACTAACAGATGTTCAGTAGTGACTCTGATTTTCATTTGCTTTGGATGCGCTCCCCTTTCTCCAGCTGTTTGCTCAACCCCACTGCTATATAACAGAGTACCTATAATAATGGTAGCAGAAAGCATTGTGTTTCTTGGTCTCAGTCACCTCTAGAGCACAATCATAGCCATAGACACAGTGATAAATTTCTGATAAATATGCTTTGTACTTATATTTCTTCTCTGTATTGGTGTAACCATAGGAAAAACACAAGTTATCTGGCAGAGAAGCAGGGTGGTCTAGTGCAGTGCTCTCCAAAGCAGGGCACCCCAGTGCCTGTGTAAGACAGACCGTTGCAGTAAAGGGAGAAAGTGTTTTTTGGTAGTATATAGTTTATACGTAAAATGTATTGCAATATGTGCTTGAAAATTTTTACTGGTGGGGTGCACAATCAAAAAACCTTGGAGATCACTGGTCTAGTGAATATGATAATATTTAAACTTTGACAAAAATATTTTTTAGAGTATGTCTACCAGAGCCTTCCATTATGTTTTTGATGGTTTCATGAAACTAAAGGGTTTTGCTTTGGTGATCTCATCTAATGCAGAAATTGGATCCTGTTTATTTGAGGAAAACACTGCCATGAGCAGTGTATTTTCAAGGTGATAGACCTGTCACCCTTTAGTGGAAAAACACAATATGGCCTCTAATGGAGTCTTAGAGATAGCAGAAGGTAGGCATGTTAAAGTAGAGGTTGTAAAATATATTTAGAAAACATGAATCATGAAGAAATAGCTCCGCTAAGGAGCCCCTGTTATGAAGGTTTAAAAAGTAATGACATAGACATCTTATTGGCAGGATTGCCTGTGGGACAGACAAAATTGATTGGGAGGCTACATATGCCTCCATCATTTCGGACAGGCAGTCGGGCTTGGATCCAGGTGTGTGTTTTACTGATGGATTTTATCCTCTTAACAAGGCAAAACACATACCTACATGCTTCATGGATTTCAGTTGTGTAAAACCTGATATTTCACCCTTTTTTCATGAAATTATGAGCTATCATAAATGAATTATCTTTAGTTTCAAGTTTGGGGACTAGATCTGATCAGGCTGGAATAAAAAAGTCTAGTAAAGGCCCATAGGAAGTGTTGTGTATAGTTCTGATCAGATTTCAGATGTCAAGAGAGACCAGTGAAACATCTTGAAGAAAGAACAGGAACAGCACAGTGGGAAAGTGTGGTAAGTTGACACCGAACTATTTGTGAGTCTGCCTGTGTAGGAGGAATTGACTTGTTTAGCTAGCAGCAGAGCCCATCAGTCCCAGTTTCCTACTGGAATGGCTGTCAAGATCATGTTATATAAATTTCCTCTCATGTAGAAAGAGGGTGCACTTCTCATAACAAGGGAGACTGTGCATTCATACTCTTGTTCCAATCTAGTGATAATTTTGTTTAGAGCAGTTTGGGATCTTAGAATGTGGATTGCAGGTCCGATTTTCAGTTCTGAGAAACTGAATTTTCAAAGTAAGTTTATGGGTGTATTAGAACTAGGCACACCTGAAAATCATTTCCCATAAATCTTTTACACACCAGTCATTACTTTATTTCATTTGGAGTTTCTTTTTTGAAGACCAGTTATAACAGGACTGCTTTTCTGATGCTGAGGCTTGACACACTTTCATCAATAATCAACTATTCAAAGCTGCAAGATGTTGATGTGACCCATTAGCCATTTTCCCAGAATGGTGGATGTTATTATTGGGTTGTACTTGGAAAACAAAAACATCTGCTAAACTGTTCTATGATATTTACTGAAAAACTTCCAGGTCTGTCTTCAGACCTGTCCAAGTTTTTTAATCATGTTTTTAAAGACTTGAAATATTCCTCTGGGAGAGCTGCAAGCTCTCCAGCAGTATCTCCATGTTCATAAATTCATCATTCAAAAGATGTCACTGTAGCTAAAGGCACATGAAGAAATTCTGAAGGGACATAAATTTAGAGTGTCATTTATAATACTACAGTAACAGTCTGGACACATGCTTCTGCCCTAAATGTGATCTAACTTATCTCTGGAGCACGTATGTGAGTATCTGTTGCAGAGCAGTGGCAAATACCAGTGTGTCTGATTGTGCAGGCTGAATGGGTAGTGGATTGAGAGCAGCCCTGAGGAGAGGGACTTGGGAGCGTTGATTGATGTGAAGCTCAACATGACCTGGCAACACATGCTTGCAGCCCAGAAAACCAACCGGATCTTGAGCTGCATCAAAAACAGTGTGACCACCAGGTCAAGTGAGGTGACTCTGCCCTTCTACTCTGATCTCCTGAGACCCCACCTGGAGTGCTGCATCCAGTTCTGGGGTCCCCAGTACAAGAAAGTCATGAAGCTCTTGAATTGAGCCCAGAATAGGGCCACAGATGTCCTGTGAGGACAGGCTGAGAGAATTGGGCTTGTTCAGCCTGGAGAAGAGAATGTTCCAGGGATACCTTACTGCAGCCTTCGAGTATCTGAAGGGACCTGCAATAAAGATGGAGAGGGCCTGTTAGTCAGGGAGTGTAGTGATAGGACAAGAGGTTATGGCTTTAAATGAAAAGAGGCTAGATTTAGATTAGATATAAGGAAGAAATTCTTCCTTGCGAGGGTGGTGGGTGAGTCCCTGGCACAGATTTCCCAGAGAAACTGTGGCTGCCCCCTCCGTGGCAGTGTTCAAGGCCAGGTTGGATGGGGCTTTGGGCAACTTGGTCTAGTAGGTGTCCCTGCTCATGTCAGGAGGGTTAGGACTAGATGAACTTTGAAGTCCCTTCCAACCCAAACCATTCTGTGAATCTGTGGTTCTATAATTTGTGACCCAATGCCATAGATAATCAAATGACATGTACAGTCCAAGGCCAAACCTTATACTATAAGACTATTCTTTCACACTGCTCTGACTCCTTTGGTTTTAGTGTGATGATGGCTTGGTTTGCGTTCTAGTGTTTGTCTGCTGCAGTTGTTATCCTGAAGTGAGAAACAGTCATGCACTTTCTGCTTCTGTACTAGAGAGCACTGATAGTGTAGCTGTGACAATCTGTAGCATAGATCACACCAAACAAACCAAAAGGAAGCACAGACTGTGAGGTAGAAAAAAATCTTAAAAATGTACAAAATACACATTAAAACTAGGAATAGAAAATACTCTGGACACTTTTCATTCTGTTGGAGGATATTCGGAATGCTTGGTCGAAGTGTTTATGGCTTTGGTTTACAAGTGTGCTCAGGGATTTCATTTCTCCTGCTAAAAGAGTTAATCTGAGTATGAAGCATACTATGTATAAAGAAAAGAAAGAAGGTAGGATTAGTGTCATTTGGGAAGGGAAATGCATCATCATTTGACAGTTTTGGTCTATCGGTCTGTTCCAAGCCACTTACGAATCATCCAAAACCAAGAAAGATCTTTGTCTTATGTTCTTGAAACTTTGATGTATCCAACTACTTGCTTTCTTGGATTACTTCATAAAAGACTGCAATTCTGTATTTTTATATCTTAATTCCATGAGATTATTTTTAGTTCTCTTTTACTCTTAATAGTACTCAAAGGTTTCTGTCAAATTTGGGGTCCTCACATCCTCACATTACTCACTGTATTAATAAACAGAGATTGACTCCCTTTTCACAGTATATGGAAAAAGTAAGTGACTTACTGTACATGATGGCTGGACTGGAGGAAAGAAAATGATAATAATGGATGTAGAGTATTATAAATCATCTCCTGTGCATTAGCTAACATGAAACAATTTTCATGTTAGCTAATACACAATCCTTTCAACTGTAAAGATTGACATAGATAATCAACACATTATTTCACAGGGGTTGTAACAAAGGAGTACATTGAGAAGGTTCTCCAGAGGGAAGAGGAAGAAAGACTGATTAATTTTTCAGAGATGCTGTCTTGCCTTGTGGGAATATAAAAATTATAATAAAAAGTTGACAAACATTTCTTTGAAGAGGGGGGCCTTTCAAAAGGAACAGCAAAGTTTGAATGTCTTGCTGAAGTTGGGACACTCTTGCTAAAAAATATGCAGTGTGCTTCTTTCAGAAGATAGGCTTACACTGTCTTATTTGGACTAGAACCTGACTGTTGAAAATGGTAGCATAGTCTTCACTCACTGCTAAAGCTTCAGGATGACCTGGATTACAACATGGGCCTTGCAGTGGAAATCTATAGAGAAATTCTAGTACAGATAGATTTTATGCAGCATTACAGGACAGAATTTGACATATGACATATGGTTTTCTATAGAAAATTTTAAAACTTTATTAGTAAAAACTTCCCTGTCATCAAGCTCAGTGAGGAAATCACAAGTAAATAAAGGAGAAAAAAACCCTCTGTTCAAGTTGCATTAACAGAGAAGTTACAAATGTAAGATTTGAAATAAAGCAAACTGTTGTGCCACAGAGCTTTGTGGAGGTACTACATTGGTTAATAGTACTACCACATCAAGAAATGGTGCTAGAAAAAAAAAAAAGACTGAAAAATGTGTTTCTTAGACTATATTGATTGTGGATAGGTTTTTTGTTTTGTTTTTTTTTTGGGTTTTTTTTTGTGTTTTTTTTTTTTTAATGTTACCATGCTGCATGCTTCTCAAATACTAGGTGTCATGGCCCCTAAAAAAAGAATGTCAAAAACTGATTTTACTGCAGTAAAAAGGTAACTGTGATTATATATTGCCATTACATTTGTTCTTCATGGAAATGAGTATGCAAAGGCTAAGGTGTTCTGTATTTATTGATGTTGAATAGGATTCTGTATAACTTCTGAATTTTTAAGTAGGAGGGTGCCAGAGATGAAGAAACTGTTAGTTTTCAGTACTTGGTTCCCTAATTTCCTGCCATTACTTCAGAAATGTGTGGGTCTCTGGCGTGGCTTTCTTCTTGGTGACTTAGTGCTGTGTCTGATATGACCTGATGAGAGGGACTATGTGGTGTTGTGTGCTGAGTGCGGGCTGAACGCCGCCATTCACACTGAGCCTTAGCTTGTCCTGGTGGGTAAGTTACTGGAGCAATCCTACTGTTTTTGTTTTGTTGAAATTCAGAAAGTTGTTACTGGCTGCAAGTGGCTTTGTAATCCTGCTCTACCCCTTTGAATAATAATCCTTACTAGAGTACATAATGTTTATTTTTCTAGGAAAGAATGAAAACTTGGTAATTTTGCATTTATAATGTGGGCTTTTTCATGTAAAAACACTGAGATAGTGTTTCACAGAACCGTACTGGCAGGTTCTTAGACAAGATTTAAAGAATGGGAAGGAAGGAAGGAAGGAAGGAAGGAAGGAAGGAAGATTGATTATATCTGGGGAAAAATAATCCCTAACACCTTCAACAGGAAGAAGATTGATGGAAATCAATAATGTTGGAAAACAGACCTATGGGCAATAATAAACAATTAGATATGTTTGCTGTGAAATATGGCAGGAAAAAGTCAAAGCAGTTTAGAACTGCAGCATATTTAGAGGCATCATACCTGGAACAGGAGGTGATAATGCCCCTTCCTGAGAGCAGCTAATGCTACAGCTAGAAAAAGTGCTACAATACCGTGTACTTCAGAACTAGTAAGTCAGGGAAGTGCTAGGGATGGCTAAGCAACCGCTGTGGTGAAGAACCTGAAAGCATTACCTTGGGAAGGAAGAGTAAAGACTGAAAATGATTTTTTTATTCATGTGGCTTGAAAAAAATGGGAGTGTGTTGTATTTGTGGTGGTGGTGGTGATCATTGTTTCCAATCCTGGAAAATATATCTCTAGAGATACTAAAAAAAAAATTTCGATATAGCAACATTTTTACTGTTATCAAAATGCATTTTTTTCTCCATTTATTGCTTCTTCATACTTTAATTTTGTTTAGAAATATTATAACATAATAGAAACTGCATTGATATAAAGTGGTTTATTTTTTATGATACCTTTTGTATTTTGTGCATTGATTTTATATTATCAGAAAAAGGGCATAATTCAGTGGCTGAAAGAAGGGCACTTAGTGATGTGTAGGTACTTTTCCGGAGGTCATTTTGCCTCTGGCTACAGCTGTTAAAAAGGCATGGGTCTCCTGTTGATCCCTTGCCCTGGCACACTCAGTACCACAGGTACTGAGCCCACAGGAGACAAGGCACTTGCAGCACCTAAACTAGGTCTGGATCTCCATTTTGTGCAACTGAATTCTACGTAAAGTATTTCAATAAAATAAATTTCTTCATATTATTTTCTTTCTAAATTTTGTTCTTAAAGATGGGGAAAAAAACCCCACAATCTCAACAAAACAGAAATAGATTTCTATTTTTCTGATAGAGATCCAGTAAAGTCACATAAAGATACAAAACATAAGGAAGTTAAGGAATGAAATATAGAATCTAAGTTAATTACCTAGGATGTCCAAGATTAGTCAAGGAAGACCTTGCAGCTGCTAGGACAGCTTTCCAGACCACCTCCCTTTGCAGAGTACCAACTTGTATGTTAGCTGCTCAGTTGTCGCAAGAAAGAAGTACTGGAATTAAATGCCTCTCTCATGTTTCCCGTGATACTGTTATGACAAGCTCAGAGCACACCAGACAAAGCAGACTTCACAGATGGATTTACTACTGCTGTAAGGTGACTAGAGTATCCTTAGAGTAGACGTGAGACAGGAATCTCTCACAGGCATATATTTGTAGATAGAGAAGGAGTTTCGAGTTCTCTATGGACTTACAGGACTTTTTTTTTGAGTTTTTTTGTTGTTCTTGAGGTTATTGACTGCATAAAATATCTGTATGTGAAACTAAGATGATGTAGCACAGTCCAGATCCTGCTCTAAGTGACAGAAAAGATAGTTGCCCTTGCTTTTTCACCTGTAATAAATCTGGAATATTGTTCACTGATTCTTCAACAGGCATTTCTGGATGACTGGAATTGGCCATCAGAGTGGTATTAGTATCTCTGTAATAGCCTAATGTGTTGGAGGGGAGGAGATCATAACAGCCTTCCCAGGACCTTAGTGATAAAGATGGGAATCAAGAAAAGGGTTTAGTGTTCATGGAGACAATGTTTGAGAGACAGCCATTTGGTGTTGCTGTTATACAGCATATTTGTTGTATTTAGATACTTCTTTCCTCCCCCGCTTTCCCTCCACCCCAATGACCAGGAAAGATTGTCAGATGAGAGCATCAGTTTTATGGAAAAAGCCTTCCAATAAAGTTGGATGGCATCAAAGAAGAACTTCTCTGTATAAGTGTACCATTGAATGTTTGGTCCGCTTTTCTTTAGAGGGAATGAAGGTCGATACAGATTTTTTTTTCTACCTAAATTAAAGATAGTAAATGAACATTAGCAGCATATAAAGTTGTTTTCTTTAAAGACTTGAGGCAAGAAGGTTATAATACAAATTATTTGGACTAAATAGCAGACTGAACTGTGCACTTCAGACCAAAAGCGTGATAGCTGTTAAACATCTCTATCAGTACAATATTCCTCTATCCCAAATCTTTCCATGGATGAGAACTGGCAAAGAGGGATAAAAGGTGATGGAAATTGAAAAAGATTTGCTGTTAATGCAAAGTAGAAATATTTAGATTGATTTAACAACAACAAAGTGCATCAAAATTCTATAACAAGGTTCACAATCAAAATGTAGTACCACAAAGTTTATTGTACCAAAAAGCACTGTTTCTCAATTAAAGAAGTCCTCATGTACACAAGTTAAAAAACATTTTTATTGTTTTTGTGTGCTTTAATGTGAAACATGAACTTTTTACATAACCGGTATGTATTGGTCTGTATGCTACCAAAGGATAAATATTGGGGCGTTTTTTGTTTACTTTCTGACTGAGCATTTTCATATTACTTTATGTAACTACACAAGACTTTTGAGATCAGTGCAATGTACAGTTATTTAAGCTGCTGGTGGATCACTCAACAGCATCAACTCCCACTGATGTCTTCTCAACTTTAAGAAGTTTGTCAGCTTCAAGAAGAACTGTAAGATGCTATACATCTTCAAGAAGAACTGTAAGGTGCCAGAATTGTGATGATGGGCAAGGCTAGGAAAATGTTGAGCAGGTGATTTTGGAAGTTTCAACCTCTCTTTTACATAAGCAAAAAAATAAAAAAGGGGCATGTTTTTAGGAACTATAGAAACATCTCCAGTGTGTGCATACTTGTGGCTCTTGACAGAACTCAAGCAACATTTGGGGTTCCACAAAATGATTAGAATGGTATTAATGAGTTAAAGAAGAAGGCTGAAATGAGGAGAACTTCTCAGCTGACCTGATTACTGGATCTCTCTTCCTAAATCTAATTTAAGTTTTCACTTGATTAAATGATCAAAACTGTTTTCTACAGTGACATTATTTTGATCAGATTAATAATCTTGGATATAACCGATCCATACTATGTTACTTTGGACCTCAATTGTGATTGCTTAAGCTTAGTTGTCAAATTCTACTGAAATTTTACCTTTCTCTGTGTGTGTTTGTTCATATAAGCACATATGCAGGTTTACAGGCATTTGCAGATATTGTGTGTGGATATTGCAAGGCCATTTTTCAGAAGTACTAACGAGTACTTTTTTTAAATTTATCACATTTTTCAGAAGTACTCGTTAGTACTTCTGAAAAATGTGATGAATTTAAAGGTTTGAGGAAAGGTTTGTCATACGAAAAATATGGCATGGTGAGCCAAGTTGAAAGGCCAATCTGTTCAGGTGGTCTGTGAAGTCTGGGAAAGATTTGGTGTTTTTTGGAAAGTGATGCAGTATGGACAGTTTGGCCTCCTTTATACAAGCCTTACACTGCTATGTAAACTCAGACCATATGACAGATTTCCAGTATGTAATTGAAAGGACTATAACCTGCTTAACTCATACAGTGAACAATCTGGTGAAAACTTGATAAAATGGCCACATGCATCAGATGGCCAGAAACAGAGATGAGATGTATTTCCTATGTACAGAAGTAAAGATTTGAGAAGTTGAGGAAGGGCTTGTTGGGAAGGAAGTGGTTCAGGTTTATAGGTAGTGGAAAGGATTATGAAGTGATAATAAAATAAAATAAAATAAATAAAATCTAGAATACCCAGGACAAGTCATACCTATAAATAGTATTGGTCTCACAGAAAAGATGGATGTGCTCAGGAAACATGGATTTGAAGATGTTTAAGTGCAGGACAATACTTGAAGAGTGTCCGATAAGGTGCTTTGGCTGGGTAGAAGGACTTCAGACATCATTGAGAATATAATTGAAGTTATAATTAGAGCAGCAGAGAGATATTGTAATAGAATATAACAGACAAATAGTCTGGAAGGGGCTTATAATAATCATCTAGTCCAACTGCCTGACCAATTCAGAGCCAACTGAAAGTTAAACCATGTTATTAAGGGCATTGTCCAAATGCCTCAAACACTGGCAGGCTCGAGGCACTGACCACCTCCCTAGGAAACCTTTTACAGTCTTTGACCACCCTCTTGGCACATAAATGCTTCCTATTGTCCAGTCCAAACCTCCTCTAGTACAGCTGTGAACAATTCACATGTATCCCATCACTGGATACCAGGGAGAGGAGCCCAGAACCTCCCTCTCCACTCCCCTCCCCAGGAGCTGTAGAGGGCAATGAGGTCACCCCTCAGCTTCCTTTTCGTCAAACTAGTCAAGCCCAAAGTCCTTAGCTGTTCCTCACAGGAAATGCCTTCCAACCCTTTGGTTGCCATCCTTGGGATGAATTCAAGGATCTTCAAATCCTTCTTAAATTGTGGGGTCCAGAACTTCACAAGGTATTTATGGTGAGACCACATCAACGCTGAGTAAAGTGGCATAATTACCACTTCTGACTGTCTGGTTATGCTGTGCTTGATGAACCCTAGGATGCAGTTTGTCCTCTTGGCTGCCAGGGCACACTGCTGACTCACATTAACCCTGCTCTTGGCCTGCTCTACCAGATCCCTTTGTGCAGGGCTGCTCTCCAGCCACTTCTCTCCCAATTTATACCCGTGCTTCGCATCACTCCATCTCAGGTGCAGAACCAGCATTTCAACTTGTTAAATTTTATCCAAGTTATCACTGTGGAATGTTCCAGTCTATCTAGATCCATCCACAAGGCATCTTGACCCTCAAGAGAGTCAACAAAACGTCCTATATTTCCTCTGTGTATGTTAGTGAGAGTACTATTGAAACAGTTTTGAGTCCTGCAGTTAAAACAAACGGTTCAGAGAAAGAAAAAATCTTAAAGCTGTAAAATATATGTTATGGTGGGGGACATAGAGAGCTCACTGAAAAGAATGATTTGTATGAGATTGCATGTAACTCAGGAAGATAGGATACCCTTCATAGAGCAAAAGATATTCCATATGCAATAGCTAAAACTGCTGCTGAAAAAATTGAGGGAGAAAAATTTTGTGTACTGGTAGCATTATCTAAAATGAAATTTCAGCAAATGATGTAAGATAGTTCTGCTGCTGAATACTGTCAGCCAAGTGTCAGGCAAGATCATGAAGCAGATTGTCCTGGAAACTATGGTCAAGAACATAAAAAATAGGGACGTGATTGGTGACAACCAACGTGGCTTCACTAGGGACAAATCATGCCTGAAAAAAATTTGTGGCTTTCTATGAAGGGGTTACAGAGTTTGTGGATTAAGGGTGTTCAGCTGGTGTCATCTACCTGGACTCGTATTTGATATTGTCCCACACAAAATCATTGTGTCTAAATTAGAGAGAGGTGGATTTTATGGATGAACTGCTCAGTGGATAAGGAATTGGCTGGATGGTTGCACTCAAAGAGTTGCAGTCAGTGGCTGGATGACCAAATCCTAACATTCCTCAGGGGTTCATATTGGAGCCATCACTATTTAACATCTTAGGAAAATTTTTCTAGCTGAATGCTTTATAACACAAGTGACGTGGTAGCTGTTGAATACAAAGTTGATCTCTGGGAATTTAGAAACCGAGCAGAAAAGAAAACAGAATTCACCAGTTCAACCTAAAGATATGAGTTTGAATTAGGAACTTCTGGATGATATAAGGTGTGCAGGACATAATGCCAGGTCTTAGTAATAAGTTCTAGATTTTCTTTAAAATCATTGAATTACAGCTTAGAATAGAAACCAAGTCAAAAAAGCAATATAAAGCTTTTCATTTTAGAAAACATCTGACACTGGCTGCTGGAAGAGGAGAGTGATCTGACATGAAAAAAAATGTTCTGATCATGTAGGCTCTCTAAATAAAGCACACATTGTTAGGGCTCCTTTACTGAATCCTCCTTCACTGAATACAAGCAGAGCTCTGTTGTAACAAGTGGATCATCACTTCCAGAGCTCTTCTATAATCTCTTAAACGGGGATCATTATACACCTAGCACAAGAAATGTGTGCCTGGCTTCTTTCTGCAGCTTCACATAATCTAAAAAAATAAGAGTTCCTCTTTACTACTAAGTTTTTTTGTTTTTCTTGGCAAGTGGTGAAGCCACAGGTTTTGAAAACTTCTGGTGGGCCTCATTTCTTTTTAAGTTTTCACCACTGAATTTTTTTAGTCTCTTCAGGAGGAGCAGTGTAGAACTGTTGCACTTTAAAAATTTTGGCAGGAGTGGGTACTCTCCAATTCAGTGGCTGGAGGTTGGAAGGCTGTCCTTGGTCTGCCTGATGGGAGATTAAGTAGCCATATCACTTTGGTATTCTTTAGAAAAAGTGATAGGCTATTCACTGAACCATGTCACCTTTGAAAATGACAGCTGCAACTGTGTTTTGTGGAAAGGCCTGGGTTTTGGTTTTATTTAGACTGGAAATGCTCTTATGTTTTGAACCTCTCGAGGGACTTCAATGGGAACCAGAACTCAGGCTTTTAATAAGTCTTTTGTTTGACATAGATGTTGGTCTGTTTAAACCTGTTGAGGATAAAACAGTCCTAGGCATAAGCAGAAGTGGGGCTCTAGGCAGCAGGAACTGTATCACTGCTAACAATGGCATCTATAAGGTCGAAGTTCCTGCATAAGTGAGAAAGAAGGAATTGTTTTCTCCATGCTTATGCATTTTGGTTTAAAAATATAAGTTCCACTTCAGACAACAAAATGCATATTAGATCCTGCCGTTATGGTTAGAGTAGGTAAAACATTAGCAGGTATGTGATAAGGAACACATAGTGGGAATAAGATGCATCAGATGTCAAATAGATGAGTTTTCTGGTTTTTTTTTTTTTTTTCTTCTCTGGATTTATAAAACTTAATAGCAGTTAGGAAATACATGGAAGCATCTGTAAGAAGTCATGGGAAGAGACATATTTTAATCTATGTGGTACACTGGTAAGAATAAGAGGATGTATTTGAGTTTTTCAGCATGATAAAATTACATATGTCCAGCCATTTACAGAACCAGTGGCTAAGTCATGTGGAAAACTTCACAGAGGAAAAAGTGTCATGATTTTAAAACTCCACTGCCTCTCACGTAGTTTCTCCCAGCTAGAAACTAAACATTATGGAAAACATCCACTCTTACTCATTCTGTTACTATGTGTGTGGGCTTTATTGATCAAATGTCTGTGGAAGTAAACATGGCCAGTTATGGAGAATAATGCATTAGTTGTTTCCAAAATGCTGATTTCTTTCTGGAATATTCTGACTAATGTCAACCCACTCCCCAGTTACTTGTAAGATCTCAGGATGCTGTTTCTATCCAAAACATGCTCAGTACTCTTTCAGATAGGGTCACAACATGGGGAACCTCTGCACCAAATATCAATGTGCCTTGACAAGAAATTAATAATAGAATTGCTTTTAAGTGCTTTAATTTATACTCAGAAAATTGGAACCATGAAATGGGGCTTTAATATGCTGCTACATATTAAATATATTTTTAACATATATATATATATATATATATATATATTTAAATAGGCAAATATATGCTGCATTTGGCCACTATGTCATCAGAAACCATATTGGCCATACTAAAATGCAAGGAAAAAACCCCAGAAGCTGGAAAATGAAACAGTTAAACACTGGAGCAGTGGAGGCACAATATAATTTGAAGGTACTACTAAACCAGGTTCTCATTGCACTTTATATCTGCGCTCATGGGTTCGATTTGTTGCCTTTTGTGACATTACTTTGATGAATGTTAGCGGAAGGAGAATGAGATTCATTGGGTATGTTTCATGGAGTACCTGTCCTTGCTCCTCAAACAGAGATCTGCAGTGACATGCAGGTCATGTTTACATGTACAGGTTTGGACAGTTGTGCTCCTGTTCCATCTGTGTTCTCAGACAGCTGGGTTCAAGCCAGCAGCATGTGTTAATCCTAAAATAATAAACCACATAACATGGCTCTGTAGTTTTGGACTGCAACTGGCTTATATCCAGACAGCACAGACCTCCAGTGAACAAGTAACAATATCTGCTTATGTGGATGTGCTTGTACAATCACACAGGATCCTGTGCAGCATTGCATTCACGGGATGTACATATTTGATACTAATTTTGATTTCTTTCCATCTGTTATAGAGTTTAGGGCACGAAGGTAGGGCTGGGAAAAAAAAAAAGTTGTTCACTGGTATTGTGCTAACAGTAACTCAGCTAATCCTAAACTGTACTGCATAGTACTTGATGTTAAGTATGGTGCATTTTATCTCAACAGCAGCTCTTTATCATTCATTCTCTTAGTGGAGGAGAATGAGGAGGAGATAGATCAATAAGCTCTTGGTTATCTTGGATTGTCAATAAGCAGCATATTTCTAGCTCAAATTATTTCAATCGATGATCTTCTTGGAGATGGCACTTGCATATGTACACATAAAGATTGCAGATTTTGTTTCTTTTTTTCTTTTTAAGAATTGCCTCTTGGTAATGTTTCTTCAATGGAAGCTGATAGAATTGCTGATGAATAAAGAGGCAGTTTAGTCAAGGCACATAACACAGCTGCTTGCTTCCTTCTCCTGTCATGTGTGGATTCAGGGTAGTTTTTCTCAGCCAGCTCTAAACTCTGACCTGTGACAAATTGTGATTTTTTTGGCTTTGAGTGTCTTCTGATCAGCAGGAAATGTCACGACTGGGCCTTTTTAATGACCTTAAAGTGCCCCTCAGTGTGGAAAAAGAGGCTTTTTAAAGGGAGTAAAAGAACAAAAATAAGGAGCCAATGAAATAACAGTACAGTACATGAGCTGGGTAAACAGTCCCGTGCAAGAAGGTAAACAGACTCATCCCAGGAGCAGCAAGCTAGAAGAAAACCTCCTGAGTGTTTGCTGCTCTACTCCCTGTCCCAAACAGAAGGCAGGAGCACAGAGATGGTGCAGTGCTGTGCTTCAGAGCTTCATGACACTTGGCTGAGAGCTGAATCAGGGCTGAGGAGGTGCAATTCACCAGATGTTGGGGTGGAGCAGAATCACCGGTATCAACTGGAGGGAGCCAGTGGCACTGGGGTTCAATAGATGAGCTGCAGAGTGGTACCTAACACTGGGACAGAGCTGTTCCTCTAAGCCTCGCACCAGGATGGACCTCAAGTATGGTGGGAACAATTTAGAATGTATGGGTTCACTTAACATTCAATGAGGAAGGGATCTGTTGAACACACTAAATAGCTTAATGAGTTTAACCTAGTCAGCTAAAGGTTGTTGGTAAACTTGAAGTGCTTGATAGTATAGTGTCAGGCAAATAGCATTTGCTAAATTAGGTATTTATATTTTACTGAATGTCATCATTTCTTATGCAAATTATTTGACACAAGTACATTATGTGTGCAGAAGGTGTTGCTTACTTGTCTAGATATAGCCTATACTGATCATCATCAGCCTGGGTCTGATATACAGCAAAACATGCTGCTTACTGCCAGTGGGATTTCTGATAGAACCAGAGCCTTTATAAGTGCAGATCTTGCAGGAAGCAAGGTGAGGATCAATAATGAAGCTGTTGGCTAACTGACCATGTAATCCTTGAATAGCTCTTTTCAGAACAAGTTCCCTCAACTCTAAACTGAATAAAAATTGCACTTATGCCTTAGAGTAAGCAAGAGCCAGGCAGAATTTTTTCAAAACAAATGGTAATGAACTCGAGATGGAGTGTGAGAAGGATACGGAAAGTTTAGGCCAGGTTTATAAATTAAGACAGATTAAGGTGATTTAGATAATTTAGAGAACTGTAAAGAGTGAGATCATTGAAATAGTTGTGGGTTCAGGTGAGACTCTTCTCCGTTATCTAAGCTTATAGTAAAAGAATTAGAGGACATACAGTGAAAGTGTTTTGTAATAAATTTAACATAAATACTTTTGAAAAAGGTTTGTCTTTGAATGAAGCGCCTAAAGTGAAATTCATTTCCATGAGAAAATTCAGTCAAATAATTTTAACAGGCTTTCAGTGGAAAGGGAATTTATCTGTGAAGAACTACAGCAAAAGCAGTTAAACCGAGATTACTTCTAGAATAGTTAAACAAAACCGGGTGGCAGGGGAAAGCAGATGTTCTGCCTTCTGAATTATGAGGGTTATGCATAAGAAAAAGAAATCTCTAATAAAATCAGACGATTGGTCACGCTCAGTGTTTTCCTTTCTTCTGAGAATGCATATTCCCAGCAGTTGGCAGAATAGTTAATGAGACGGTGCTTTTTTTCCTCTTTCTCTGCAGTAAAATGCAAATAAACACAGTGTGGCCTGGGAATTTCATATTTTTTTTTCCAGTGTGAACTGGAGAAAAGATTTCATTCCAGAGGCAGGAAGGTCAGTAATACAGAGAGACTCAGGAAACTCCCCCACTTATGGTCAGGATTAGTTTGACTGACCTGATGGGCAGAGACCTGCCCTGGGTTGCCAACATTAAATACATACTTTTTTTTTTTTTTGTGAAATAAACACAATGCAAGATCTAGGATGGTTTTGTTCACATATAAAGCTGTTGACAGTGCACAACTCAAACTGTCAAAAAGTTTTTTAGAGAAGTGAATATACCAAAGTACCATCAGAACTGGAATCACTCTAGATATGCAAAGAATGTGCATTTCCAGGCATTGAAAGGTTTTGAGTAATGGCAGAGCTATGAGCAGCAGAGGCAGAACTTGAAAGAAAGGTCACTACTAATTTCAAATTAGTATTTTGAACTTCACAAGAAAATTGTCTCTGAATGAGGAAAGTAAAAGTGCTCTGAATTCATATTTTATGGTTTGAATTGAGCTGCATTTGAGACAGAACTAATAAAGCAAATTGACAAATGGCAGTCCTTTACCCTCATCTTTTCAGTTGTGATCAATTAACTCTCCTGTTCTAGAGTTTATAAATAATATATAAGAAATAATTAAAATGGTCAAAAAGCAATGATGTGAAATATAGGCAGCAAACCTTTATAGGTAAGGAAAGATTCCTATTAAAATGATCTTGTTACTTTCAGTAATGGTCCTCAAAGTGCAGATCCTTCAAGAAATGTAAATTAAAGTATATCATCGATCTTTTGAGATCCCTTCCAACTCCTAATACTCTATGATCGATGTTCATGATGTGTGACTTGTGCTATAAAAGAAGTATAAAAGCAGTCTTTTTACAAAGATGAGCCAGGTTTCTTGGGTGTTAGTAACTTCTCAGTACCTTTAAATTCTTTGGAAGGTGGGAGTGACTGGTAACATGAGGGATAGGGTCTTTCTGATTGGAAAGGGAGTTTTAATATCAGTTCTTGCCATGGAGCCTCAGTTAGCAGATATCTTCAGATGCAGAAACTCTATGAGCTGAACTGCTGTTCTAATTGGTCTTTTTGTAATACTTCTTACACTGTATTACTGCCCCAAGGTTCAGCTAGGCACAAGCAGTTTATTGAAGTGTTGGACCCAGTTTAGTTTGTATGCAGACATAGACTGTGTCTCTATTGGGAGTGTTGAAAAACTGGGCATCTGCTTGTCATTTGTGATACATCCTGCAAAGGATGTATTTTTACTAGGTATGGTGGGGTTTTTTCCCTACCTGCAGATGAACAATTTGGATAATCTTTTTCCTAAACTTTTTCTCTCTCCTTTCATTCAAAGAAGATGTTTCATTAATTTTATCTATTTATGATGTTTCAGCGTTATCCCCCTTCAAAAATAACCTCATTGCTGGTTCTACAGGTCTGTGGTAGGTACCTCAAATTACAGTGCAAAGGAAACAACATGTGCTGTATTTGACAGAAGCCTTCAAAATTCAAATAGGGAGATTGTGTTTTCCCTTGCAAAAAATTAATTGTGAGGTCTATACAAAACTTTTCCATAAAATTGAGTTATTTAAAATACGATTTTCCCTGATGTTATTCTTCAAAATGTATAACAATCATTGAAAATTAATTTTTAACTTGGCTTGAAGGGGGTTCAAGCCCACACTCCTTAGCTCTGTTATTTCTGATATTATTGCACAGTTGGAGCTAGGAGGAGGCAGTAGATACATATTCCATGTCTTTCTGTCATAGCTGGAGAAAACAGAAGTACTACAAGAGTCAGGTTAACACATTAACTCACCCTAAGGCATCCCAATTAAGGAAAGTTACTGTCCCCATTATGAAAGTCATTGCCAATGAGTGTTGCTGGACTTAAATGTGTTCACTGGGAGATATCCTGATTAAGCAGATCTCTTGAATGTGTATCCTAATTAAATAGTGCATCTAATAATAGATGTTGCAACAGGTCACTGGCTGGGTGACAGGATATTCCTGCTGAGAAAGAGTCTTGAAATTTGGTTTATTCATTTATTATGAACCACTGAGCACAGGAAAAAAATATTACCCTATATAACGAATTCTGAATTTCTCAGAAAATGGTGCAATTACTTTATTTGGTTTAATACATTCACAGAACTTTTAATAAGGAAATTAGAGAAAAGTTTCCAAATGTGTGATTAATTATGTCATAGATTAGTAATAGCAATTTTAGCCAAGAAAAGCAGCATGGATTGGTGAATTGATAATAATAGACATGGTTGTCAATTGATGGGATTGGTTTTACTGATACTGAGTGTTGGGAAATGATGACTAGATGATATGTCTCGGGTAGTAAAATCTTGCTTTCATATATTTATGGAATTGCAAAGTAAAATTTAATGAAAGAAAATGTATTGGAAATTCAGAGCAAGATACAGGGAAATCTATATGTCCTGCAAATTTTACTGGATACCAAAACTGTTACTGCCAGCTCCTGAGCAGCGAGAGTGATGGGTGGGAAAGGATGATCCAGATGCTGCCAGGAGGCTGAGAGTAGCCAGGAGCAGCACTAGCCCGGTGGGCTGGGGAGAAGTTTTTGAGGGACTGGAGGAGAGTGTCTAGAGTTTGTTGTCCCTCTCAGTGTATGCTCCTGAGTGCACTGAAGTCAAACCTGACATCAAACACCTGTTTGTGGGGATCAGTTTATAAAACTTTCTCTCTATACCACTTTAACTAGTTTCCTTGATTTTATTTTTTTTTCATTATACAAAAAGTTAATTATTGTACATTGAATTCCAATGAGCCTGGCTTTTTTGCGACTAAGAGACTTAGTCTTTTTTGTAACTTTTGTTATATGAAATTCATGATAGATCCACCCAAGGCTCTACCTCATGAGGTAGGAAGGGGGAAAGTCTTTGCATTTCCAGAGCTTACACATAGAACAGTTGTATGGAAAACAAGGAAGTGGAAACAGTAGGAAAGAGGGAAGATAAACAGTTCTAAAAGCATTTCAAAGACAGAGTGATAATGGAAAGATAATAATAAAAAATAAAATTGAAATGTATATGTGTTTTGAAGCAAAAAGAACCCAAACTGCAATAAAAGTGAATGATGAGCAAGTGAATAATCAAAAGCATCCCAACATTAGCAAATATCTCGAGGATTAGAAATTACTCATAATGAAGGACTCCTGACTGTAAACTGCGTGTTTGTAAATGGAACTGCCCACTCTCTGTCAGAGTTATTCTCTACTGTTTGCAGAAGTTGGTCAAACAGGTTTCCTCGCTTGACCTGGCTGCATCTTTTTTTAGAATTCCAGATACCTCTGTTCTTCTTCATGATACTTGTTCTTCTGATATCTCCTGCTTGTTCAGAAAAATATAAAATTAATCTGAGTAGATTTTTCAGGTTTTTGAGGAGTGCATCTAGATATCTCAAATCTTTTTATTGTAAAGCCTTTGGAATGGGCTCAGAATCAAAGTTGCAGTGTTACGTAGGTTATATAATAAAAAGAGAGTTTCCAAATGACCAAAATTTGCCAAATTTCCAAAAATAATAAATTATTTAATAACCAGTTGTGAAAGGAACACTGAGATGTAATGTTCAAGAGGGGGAGAACATTTCGTGCATAGCTTGCAATGTCCACAGCTATGTAGTAACACTTTAAATTTTTACAATTTGTCATCCAGCATGTGCTTTCCTTCTCAAGATTACACTTAGTCTCTTTTACGTGGATTTATGAGTCTGTTTCAAGAATTACCTCTTGTACTACAGACATCAAATATTCTGGCCCTTGAGACTTCAAGTGGTATCCTTCCAGTAACTGATGAAGTGTTGTTAACTTTTAGAATTTGCATCTTACTGACCAGAAAAAAAAATCAGAAATGAGTTTTAAAATTATTTGTGTTATCAGGCATTGTATATTGCTGTTTCTCCCTTCCCCATATTGAGGTAAGAGAGGTTATGAAGAAGGAATGTTCCAAACAGGAGAATTGTGAAAGCTAGCTCTAGTACCTGCACTTGCAGCTTTAAATATAAACATGCTGCATTTTTCACCTTTCTTGTCACATATACATGAGAGCAAATAAATGCACTATAGATGAAGAATGTATTGTCTTACAGAAGTGTTATGTATATTTGTCTACCAAACAAGGTGCCTTTGTGTGTCTAACATTAGGTCGCTGTGTCTTGCTGCTTCTGTGATTATTCTTATGAAACTATTTCACTCTTTACAACGTAGTTTTCATGCAGTCTTTCCTCACATTCAGTTATTCTGTTACTGCTACAACTGTGTGTAGGACTGTTCCACATAATGTCTGAAATTCCTCCCTCTCTAATTCTAGACCACTGAAATAACCACACCTGTTGTGATCATCAATAGGGACACTGGAGAATTTGTAGCTGTTTATCATAACTCTAACATATATATATATGTATATGTGTGTGTGTGGTTTTTTTGGTTTTTTTTTTTAAAAGAAAATAACTCAGAACCTAAGTTGAGAATTCAGAGTCAAATGAGGATAAGATATGGCAGTATTTTGAAGACTGATTCATTTGCAGAATATGGTCTAAGATTCAGATTAAAGTTTGTTTTGGATTGGATTCAGATTCTGGTTTCTTCCAGTGCTCAGATTCGGTGTTATGTAGCTGATAAGTAACATCATTTAATCCATACTGACTAGGGTTGCAGCTAAGGCTCAGATTCTTCACACCTCCTTTTAGGTGTCCTTACATATCCTATATGTGAGAGAGAAGGAGATAGAGAATTTTTGAGACTTTGGATGGGTTGGAATGCCTGTGAACAAAGTACTTAATTTTTATTCAGATGATGAAGAGACAAGAATGATAAGGGTTGGTGGAGACATCAGCAGGGTGAAGTTTGCATTATCAATACAGGTTTGATCCTCTGCTAAGAATTATATTCTAAGGAAAATGAATAAAAAAACACAGTTGAAAAAGTATGGGTTAAAGTCTATTAAAATATTTTCTAATAACGTGAGTCTGTGGGTGTAGTGAGGAAGTAGGATGAGTAAATTCAAAGGATAGGGTACAGTATAAATTTTATTACCCTTTTAGGCTGCAGAGATCAGCAGAAAATCTCATGTGCTTTTTTTTTTCCCTAAAAGGACAGAATTTTCTGCTCAGTACAGAAAAACATACAGTAGTTCACAATGTGATGAGACATTCCCTGAAACACTTAATTTAAGTGCTAGTGGTTTGAGAATCAGCAGAACATCTTTATTAGAGTATTTAAAGTAGCCAAATTAAATTTAAATCTTTGATCAACCCATCTTTAATCTGATCATTTCTCTAATAGAAAATCTAACATTTAATTATAGAGGCTTACAACAAAGTATTGAATACCAAAGTGTTCCACTGATCTTTTCTATGCGGCTTTGAAGAATGGAAATCTTGCTTCTTTTGTAACTATCATCAGAGAACTTTTGTTAGCGTCCTTGTCTCCATAAAGCAGGCAATTTCTCCATGAATCGTCTTTATGCACAAAAAAATAGTTGCCTTTTCTTAACTTTTTAATCTTATGGATGACTTTGTAGACTGAAAGTAGAGCTAGAATTCAGTAATGACATTTTTTTAAATGGCAGAGTTTATGTGTGACTAGAAGAAATTATTTTTTTTACCAGAGGATTCTTGGTACAGTATTTGAAGTAACAATGAGGGAAAAGGGGTGTGGGAGAAGATTAGAATTTCTTTGGATATTTATTATGTACAGAGGAAAAGGTTACAGGACGGGAGTGCTGTTAAACACAGAAGTGTGATACCAAGTTGCATATCACTGGAGGGAAAAACAGGCACAATCAACTTGCCCTGCTCCTTGACATCCTCTCCCAGCTATTGCTGGGCTAGGAGGGTTATCAACACAGCTACCTGGGGCACTCTTGTCCTTCATCCTCTCATGGGGCAAACTCAGCTGCTGGTGGTAGTGTGTCCTGTTTGCAGTGAACTCAAGTTGAGCTGGACTAGTGCAAGTAATATAAGTAGTAGTTTACTATTACTGGAGTTACCACTATAGAAGTTTTTTGTAGCTTGGATCATGCATTTGGGTTGGGTCCCACTGCAGAAACAGCTGCACTGGCAGATTAGAAAATGCAGCGAACATGCAAGGGGGTGCCCGTGGGGATGACTGCAGATTGTGATTCCTTCTCTTGGAATGAAGCAGACTATGTGGTTGCTAACATGGTGTCATTGTGCTTCTTGCTCCCTGGAACACAGGTTCAGAATTCTCCAGGTAACTTGCATCCTCCTGGATAGATACATACTTTCAAGGTTCTTCTTGTCTTAGTATAACTCAAAATTTTTCTGATGTCAAAATGTGTAGCTAATGGTATGAAGAAAATCACTAGAGAAATTGAAACCGTTGGTACAAGAGATATGTCTAAGTCACTTTGGTGTAAGGAAGTGTCATTTTCATTAATAGTTTAACAAGACCTTGCTATTATGAATTACAATAATATTAAGGAATGTCGTGTTATGTAGCATTTCTGGTGGGGCTTTCTTTACACTGAGTTCTTTTCACCCGAGCCATGTCATTTTTATGAGTTTCTAAATCCCAACTGGGAAAGACTAGAAGGTGAAATTCTTATTCAGTTGTAGTGTTGGTTATATCAAGTTTTTTTTTTCTCTCCACTTCCTTCTACCACTCTCTGCTTTAGAAGTATCAGATCCCTAGGTGTGTGCTTTCTGTTCATAGGTGTTGAAATAATGAAGTAGGCTCTAGATATAATCAGATACTAATTTAGAGGGTAACAAGCTTTTTTAATCCCATTTTTGAAGATTTTATTTTCCATGTCTCCTGTACATTCTAGAATGATTGGGAGAGAAAGAACTACAAGAAGTTATTTAGTCCATTTTATAGCAATCCCACAGCAAGATTTACAAGATCTGTAACACTTTGAGGTAGATTTTTGTTTGCACTCTTAGATACCTTCAATGACAGGTATGACACAGCACCCCTAAACACTCTGCCTGAGTGTTTTAGCCGCCCCGGTTCTATGCATGTTTTCCCTGTTTGTAACCCGAATCTTTCTTGCTGCAATTTAATCTCATTACTTTGAGTCCCTTATACCATAGGTGTAGAGAACATATCCATGCCTTTTGTCTGAGGTGTTTCATATAACATTGCATTTCCTCAGTTACTTATTTTTGTGAATTAGCGGGTAGGTGTAAGCTTTTTAAGTATGACTAATTTGACTGGAGGATTGTTGACTTAAATGTGTGAAGAAAAGAGCAGTAGGCAAGATATCTGGTAAATCTAGGAGGCTTACATGGCCACTTAATGATAAGAAATGGCAATGGAAACCAAAGATACTGCTGTCTGCCAAGAAGCCTATATGATAACAAATACTATTAAGAGTATCTTGCACTTGACCCACATAATTTACTAGGGACAGGGGAGAAACAGTGTGAGTGTGTAGTCATCAAGTGACAGAAGCTGGGTGGTTTTTTATGTTTTTATGGTTATTACAACTCCTAAATATCTGGAACCAATAAGTAGCCAATGTTAAGAAAACAAAACAGTTGCGATCTCCACATTTGTTAATGAGTATACCTATACTTGGTTATTGTTGAGACTTTTTTCAAAAGATAAACTGTTCTACTACTACGTCCAACAAGTTTTCTTTCATTATATATTAACAAAATTTGTCATTTCTGAAGTAAGAATAGTTGTGATTTTTTGGCATGGGTGATGTACACACTACTCTGCAGTGATTTGGAAAGCAACAGTAACAGGATTTCCTTGTACTGTTCCTCAGTTGTTCACAGGCATGTGAACATGTAGAACATGTTAGAGACAGCCATTTAACCCTGCCAGCATCTCAAAGAGGCTTTGAAGAAGCAGGAAGTGGTAGCACAGAGCAGATTAAATGTGAATTCTAAGACTTGCCTTCACTTGCAGTCTTGGTGTTTAAATATACCTGGTAATGCCTCTCACCACAACTTGGCATGCACGGTGGAGCTTGTGTTACCTGTAAGGAATAAAAATAATTAGTTTATTTTGAAGCATGGGGAAAGGATGGTTTCTGCCACTTTTGCTCTGGATGTGAGATTTTTCAGTCAGCATCATGAATCTCACAGATGTGTTTGAAGAAAAGAGATCAGTGATGGAGTTGTATCATTAGCAAACCTTTATTCAATAAGGAATTCTACAAGTCCTGCTGTTCTGCAGAGCTGTTGTGAGGCCGAATGGCTGATCATTAAGCAATGAGGAATATCAGTCCATTTCTATATCGTGGATTAGTAAACCTGTAAACTCCTGTAATTTTTGGCTCTACCATGCAGCTTCCCAGTAGTTTTCCTGGTAAAGGCTTAAAATAGTTTGCGGTAATATTTCTTGTGCTATTTCTGGGTTTTTTTGCTGATGTGACATACTGCTTTGATGTCCCCTGCTACATAACAGCATAATGGCATCTGCAGTGACTTCACAGTGCAGAGAAGATATGGAAGTTTGCAATTGTTTACCTGCTGTGCATATTTGATGGAAAGTTTGCACTGGGGTACCTCATTCTGTTTGTCATGGCTCCTATTAATCTGAGATGCGCTCTGCAGCTGTGCTGGCAACACTTCAAACAAGGGAGATGCAGACCTCCTTACTTTAAAATGAAATAATGAATTTCTGCTAATAATATAATACTAAAAAGTTGTGTAACCTTCATTAGCACATTTTCAGCATGCATTTTATGAAGAAAAAAAATAATAAAAATATCTCTAACCAATTTGCAAAAACGTCACTGATTATGATACCTGTGTGGGTGGTCTCACCTTGGGAAAGGTGATAAAGCCAGCATCTATTAGCAATGTGGGAATTTTTCTGCTATGCAGCTCTGTTTTAATACAGTGCTGACAAATGTATTCAACATATTTTCATGCTGTCCTATATTTAGTGATTCTCTGTAGTATTTGCAGCCAGTAACTGTGTGCCTTTAGATATGCTGTGCAGAAAAGAAAGGAAAATATGAAAGTAGGGAAGAAAACATTCTTTTAAAGTAGAATTTGTTAATGGAACAAAAACAATCCTCCTCTGGTAAGTGGAGCAAATAAAAGTGATGTGGTACAGAAAGACTGTTTTCTTCTCTCTTGTGCATTTGCCTTTTTAATTAAAATAAGTTAGCAACTAAGTAGTATTTAAAGCTTTTCTGCACATGCCACAGGGCTTTCAGTGTCCTGTCATGATGAATCACCGTGTATTGAAGCACCGCTCTGTCTGGCAGGCTTTGCAGTTTTGCGATAGTGTTGATTCAGCAAATGTGAGATAGGAAGTCAAGTACTAGGGTGCCATTAAAATGTACACCAAGTATTTTCAGGGCACATTGTTACCGTAATGACATGAGCAGCTGGCAGAATGGTTTTACATTCAGAGTATGACGTGCAAGTAGTCATTCAGTCCTGTCAGTCCTGACTTGCACCTCCACAGGCCTCGTGGCATTCAGCTGTTTTCGAAGGGTGAGTCCTCAAAACAAGGAGTAAAACTCTAATTATGTTTTCTTAGTGGATTAGGAACAGAGATGTGATGACTCCTAAGGAATGATAAATGTGGTGCTGACATTGCCCATATCTTTTTTTATCTACAAATTAATGTTGTTAAAAGAACAAATGTAAAAAACTTGAAATACATATAGACATTTTCCTAACGTTCTTAATGTTATCCCACAGCAAAGAATCTGCTTGTAGATCAGTGGATAAACTGTGGCCTTGTGATTCAGAAATGTAAGAATATGTGTGTATGTTTAAAATAAGTTAATCTCTGTGCTCAATATCAGGCACGTTAATTGATATCCCAATTATATGACACATGTACAGTGGAACCTGAGTTTATCTGTCTTTGGCAACACTCCCATAGGATGATTTAGCTTAATTACCATCATCTGTGTAATTAGTGGGAGTTTTATGTAAATAGGAGAGAGAGAGAGAGATGGACATGTAACAGAGTGAGAAAAAAAAGTCGAGTTTTCTAACGAATGGCAGTGTCTAGCTTGAGTCACTATGTTTGCATTCCTTCTGCACTTGCTTTCAGAGTTGCTACGTTGGATGGAGTATCCATAGGGGGACTTCAAGCCAATCACCAGCATTAATATTGTGATCAAAGTAGAGGTGTGTCTTGTGTATGTTGGCTTATAATGAGGCAAATAAATTACATGAAAGAATACCCTGAAAACAAATCCAGAGATGAATTTATATTTTCCTTGCATGGGTAGTGTCATGGGCTGTTTTCCCTGAGTTTTACTTAGCTGGTTAAACAAGACAGGAACTTTACTGTTCTCAGAAGACCACACGATCTCCTGTCAAAAATCACATGTGCTTTCAGAACTCATAAAAAATTAACTAAAGCTGATAAATAAACATGGCCACTCCCAATCACCCACTTTCAGATCAGCCATGCATAGAAAGAAGCAGATGTATACAGCTGCTGTATTTACCTAGTCTGATTAAAAATGCATCAAGAGGCAGCCCTTCCTGGAAATTTTCTGAGAACAGTTACATCACAAAGTGCCTGTTTAGCTCAAATGTTTTGCTCAGGAAAATTTGGGCTTAAAGACATTTTAGTGAATTTTATGGTTTGTGCCTTGCCTTTTATTGGACTTTGGCATTGTAAACTCTCAGGCTTTATTATCTCTGGTTTTGGGGAGGAGTCAGTAACTGGATTGCTTCCCCATCGGGAATGACTGCTTCCTGAAAAATTGGGCCCCACGAAAATGTTTTTCACCACTGCTATTAGCAATAAAAATGAAGGGAACATAAGTTTCACTGAGCAGATGCACTATCTGCTCACAGTAGGCAAATACCAGCTTCAAACCCAAATTTAGATAAGAAATCTAAATTTCTTGATAACCAGACATATTGTGTTTATCTGTCTAGTCCCAGCTCCTGTCATTACTATAAGTATTTCAGATAAAAAGAAGCATGTGCTTTCTGTGTAAATAAGAGATTAATGGCAGGTTTTCAGTATTGAAGATCTTCTTCGGTTTGTAATAGCAGTCAAAGGGCTCCTGCAATTTGACTTCTTAATATAGCTTTTCCTCTCCCGCTTGTTCTTCCATTTCCTCCCCTTACAAATCGAGCACAAGTGTCTATGACTTGTACCCAGCTAAGTGCTCTTCTCCAGATACACTTGTATTGAATGCAGTTTTTCTAGAAAAGATTAGTCTCAGCATATGGCTGGAATGTAAGAGTTCCATCCCATCATATTTAGCAAGCTTGTTATATTTTGGCATTAAATCTTGTAAGGAACTTTTCCTTTCTACTTCTGCCTCCATCACAACCACTTTTATACTCCCATATATTGTACTTTATTTTTGAGTTACAAGTTCATGTGAATGGTGCAGAGTTTGGATATTATTATTTTCTTTTTCATTCATAAATGCCATTTCTTGGGAAGTTCAGTTAAATAACCAATTCAAGAGTATTCCATTTTTAATACTTGCTGTTGATCCAGTTAGTGATGATTTTGTATTTGGAGTAGTAAAGTCAGTAGTTTTGTTCCTGCATTAAAGCATATTGGCAGATCTGCATGGTGGGAATTGAGATTTTGCTGAATTGCTTATGCTACTTTGAATTCTTCCTTTGTGTGAGGTCTACTCTGCAACACAATCTGTTCTCAGACAGAGATACATTAAAAACTGCCTATCTTTTCTCAAAATTGGAAGACATTAACAGGTATAGAAGACTGTGTGCTGTATTGTCAGTTCACATAGCAACCAGTTAAAAGAAAAAAAACCCAAACCCAAACCTAATGTAAACCGAAGGAATGAAAAAGCAAGGAATTTTCCGTCCATCTTTAAGAATACTTCATTCTCTTCTGACACTTTTTGTTCTGTTATGGTGCAGTAAATCAGATAGCATGCAAATATTTTTGAATGCAAAAATATTTTTAAATTGACAAAGGCAGTGGTAAATATAGTTTATCCTTGTATTAAGTCAAAAAGTGCTGAGTTTTGGGAAATCTGAAAAATAATAAAGCTTAAACTAATCTTGTCGGGCTGCTTCATATTTCTCAATGGGATTATTAATAGTGAAAGGAAATAGTCTACACTGCAGTCACAGCAGAGAGATGTCTCGTCATTTAAAGGGCAGGGGCAGAACAATCAGAAGAAACTTGTCTAAAATGGTCTAAACTGTAATTGAACATATTCTAAATTCTAAATATGTGCTGAACAAATTAACAGGAAAATCCTCTGGGTTTTATTAATGTGTGAGAATGGTTGGTGGTAAAGTACGAATAAATTGTTGAGAAAAATTTCAAACTTTGTATTTTAGCCGCAAACATTTTCCCCTGCTGGCAGGAGCTAAAATTAGAGTAGATACGTTTATATTGTTATATAAATGCACATTTCGCAACAACTGCAGATGCTGCCTGTCCTTGCAGCAGCTCAGAGAGACATTGGTAGGTACATGCGATGATTAGGGGAGCTTGCATATGATAGATGGATTCCAATTAATATTACAGAATTATTATGTAGCTATGAAATTTGCTGCATTGTGAATACTTCTTGGAAAATATCTACGTTTACTGATAAGGTTTCCAGCATATACCCTTTAGCCTCAGGATAATTCTTAAAATTTAATGACTGTGGTTTGACCAAGAACTAAGATACTTTGTCCATCTGCAGGAAGATGGCGGAAAATTATTAAACACAGAATAAAGAAGCCAACATTTTAAAATACAAGTGGACATGTGTACATGGCTTAGCTGTTGGTCTTGCTAAAGTGAGCTGGGCTGAAAAGACTCCAGGGTCCATAAGTAACTATCAAGATACCCAGAAGTGACAAGAAGACACTTTACAGTTTAAAAGTATGTCGAAATATGTCTAGAACTGTGCAGTTTTCATGCTTTAGCAGTGACCAATGTTACCTTAATGTCTAGGTAGTGAATATTTCCAGCGTGACATGGTTAGGCTGAGGAATAGTTCTCCTGTCTCTTTGGCATTCAGGCTAGGGAGATGACTGCGGGAGGGAGTCAGGGTAAGGATAGTGAGGGGGACATCAGGAGATATAGTTCTCAGGCGAGTGCTTCTAGTTCAGCTCTGGAAATACCCCAGTCTGGTGAAAGTCCTGTGAAGGAGAGCTGGATGAGATGACCTGTGATGGAGCTTGTCAGTGTAACTACAGCTGCTGCATGCTTGAATGGCTCTTAAAAGTGGAAGTTTATGGACTCTTCATGATTTTTGCCATTATATGTGTGAGTGAGGAAGAGATGCTCAAACTCCCGCGCTAAGGGATCTTGTGGGAAAAACAGGTGGCATCCAATGATTTTATGATTTGTTGGACAAGCTGAAAATAATGCTATTGCTAAATTTACCTCACATTTGATTGCAGCAGTATGACAAGATTTTGCAACTGAAAATTGTACTGCAGTTGGTAGACAGCCATATTTTTGATGACTACTTTTAGTGTTTTAGTTTATAGCTACACTACCAGCCAAGTGGGTCAGAGAGCCAGTAACTTGTGTCTCTGTGAACATTTGCATTATCTCCACATCTCAACATCCTGTTTTCTGCGGAGAGCAGATGGGCATTTACAGTACTTTCCAAAGGCATTTTCCCAAGTAATCACTGATAGCTTTACCTTACTCGAGTAGCATTTTCTGGAGGGATGAGAATCCTGTACCTCCTTAGGAATAGCTGAGCTCAGTGGGGTGGGCGAGTCTCCGTAGCTCTGTGAGTCACCTGGGAGGGAGGAGGCTTTGATGTCGGCTTTTTCTCTGCACACCTTGATAAGCAGAAATGTACACGTGTCTGGGAAAAATTGCATGAGCCTTGCTTGAATGTGCACTGAGGAATTTGGGGACTAAGGCAGGTTGGTATTACTGCACTGTATTGTTACAGTGTTTGTGCTCAAGAATTGGCCAAGAAAAGGCACCGCGAGAAGACTAAGTACAACCTCTGTAAACATGGGTTGGTTTTGCTTCCCGCACCAATGGAGAATGTCAGATCGCTCCAGTTCTGCTTTGAGTTCAACTCATCTAAACCAATGAATTCTTGTCTGAATTACCTTGATCTGATGTGAGATTGATGTCTTGAGTCTCACAGTCTCACTGGACTCTCATGTACTGCGTTTGAAACACCAGCAGTCTTCTTCTCTGAGACTAGCATCTCACTCCAGCTACACAAAAACATGTTCTGAGCAAAAAGTGATTGGGTTTTTTTGGTTTGTGGTTTGGGTTTTGTTTTTTTTTTCTTTTAGTTGTGGATTTTTTCTTTCAGGAGTGGGGAGGGAAGAGATACGGTTTGATTTTAGTTTTTATTATTTTTGATTTGGTCTTGATAGAAGAAATGCCCTAAGCCTTAATGTAGAGTTTTGAAATTGGCTTTGATATTGATTTTAGAGCTGGCCTGTTTTCAGTAGAGGTAGACTTTGTCTTTTATTTTGTGCTATTTCCCGACCAGTACTCAAACACTTTCCCCTCACGGTTGCAGGCTTGAGAGTGGCCGGCACACAACCCCAACACCCTTAAGGATGATGTGTTTGCTTGCTTCTCCGTTTAACTGGGAAGCATGGCCTTTTGCAAGGGCACAAACATTTTTGCACTTTATGTAAACTTCAATATGCAGAGAAACTGTAACTTATTTAAATAGTAGGCTTTTTAAAAGAAAACCATCTAATTGTGATGAAAAGGAAGGCTTCAGGGATTGGGATTTAGAGAGTTTGCTTAGAGGTCTCTGCTATGTAACAAAGGTTACTTATTTCACTAATGATCTGAGTTAACTTCTGCACAATAACCTCAAGTGCTTATGGAAATTAGTTATTCCTTTTGGCCTACATTTTTGCATTACTTTCATCAATGTATAGAATATTTTTTCTAAAATAGTTGAGCGTTATATATTATTATTTTTTAATGTGCTAAGTAAGCACTGGACTTTTAAGGTGATTTGATTGCTGGCTGCCTCACACATTGTAATCCTTAGATAATGCTGTGTTGCTGTGGTTGACTGTACTTTAGGTTGCTTAATAATGACTAAAATTGCATTTACTCAAATGTGTTTTAATTACGGTTCCCTATAGGCCAAACTACAGTATCAAAGTATACAAGTCTTTTATGGGGCTTTTTTTGTATAATGAGCAGAGGCAAAGTCTTTAGCACAAATGAATTACAATTCCCAGTACTGGATGAGAATGCTTTATAACTGCAGCATGCTTTTCTTTTGTTTGACATCCCCTTGTCCTCAGTGTTTTTCTAATCCTATTATTTCCTTTCTTCAGAAGTACAGAATACAGTAGTTATATCCCTGAGAGGAAAGGACAAACTGACAAGATCACTTGCTGCATTATGCTGTGTTGATAGATTGTTTAAATCCTGCATTTGTAATGCAGATGGAAATGAACAGTTTCTGAGCAAAAGCTGATTAAAGAATTTAGTCAAAATTCTGTACCCAAAGAAATTGCTTACTTAAGCAAAGTAAGAATGTTGATGGGGCCCAAGTGATTAAGCAAAAAACCCCAACCAAACCCCACAAAACCTCAAAGCAAAACAATAAACATCACAAAGGCCTCACCAGATACAAGCTCCCAAAATGACCAGTTGTGCATCATGATGAATTCACTCAGCTCTGTTAATTTAACATTTTGGTAAGGGATTCCAGGATACCCACGCCATGGGATCCCATAGTGTTTAACAGACTTGAACTTCAGTTCTATAAAGATGAGAAGAGTCTATGGTGAGAATTACTCTAACAGGCTCTAAAGCAGGATGTGCTTCAAGGAAAACAACCCAGTGAATCAGTGTCCAAAAATTTGCTGCCTTCATTTTCTGTCGTTATACACATACAGAAGCCGTGGATGTAAATGAGGTGCTCAACTCCTAATTAGAGCTGAGCCTTTCCATTCTCTTGACCTTTTGGCAGGTTTGGGCTTAGAGTCTAAATTCTATATTGATTTTTTGATTATTTGAGTTAGCCTTGGCTCCTGTAGGAGATATTAGAATTCCAGCCAGATATGGGCGTGAGCTGTTATTAGCCCAGATAGTGATCCGTCTTCTAAGCTGTTGTTTCTGCAATGGTGCCTACTCTCTCCTAACACATCAATAAAATATATTTAATGAATTTGGTCTATTTTCTTGAATTTTCTCGTGGTCTTCCTTTCTTGCCAGTACCATCAATTTATAAGCTTTTGTAATAAAGTTTTGATCTTTAGTATACTGCCTTTGGCTTATTTAAAGTCATCCTCTGAAATGCCCCACAAGGAGCTATATTTTTACTTCACTCTCTATAAACAGAAATCTCAGTACTGTTAAAAGAGGAAGTTTAACACTGGAGGCAATCTGTGAATTTTAGGCTAACAAGCTGGATGTGCGATTTCAGCTACAAAATAAGTATAAAAAAATCCTAATTGAAGAAGATACTACAAAATCAGTGCTCACAGGGAAAGCACAGAGGAGTATAGACTCCTTTAGGTAACAAGTTAGATATAATTTTATATGTAACTTCTTGATATTTTGACTGTTTTGACTGTTAAACACAGATAAGCTGCATATTAATCGCTGTGCTCTCTTCTGGGGCTGCAGTCATCGCAGAGCATCTGCTGGGCAGTACCATATACAGCAGCCATGCAGTAAACTGCCAGAGTGCCAGCCCCCGAACTGAAAGCAGCTGCGACGGTGACAGCGGCATAGTCGTCGTTTGATGTAGCAGCCGGCGCCAGCTCAGCGCCTCCCAGCAGTGCAGGTGAAACTGAGTTCTGTTTCATCAGAGATGAGAGATGGGGCCTGGCCAAAGCCCCGCTGCTGCTGGCATGGGCTGGAGCGGAGGATGATAGAGCTGAACCGGGAGGCTGAGGGGAAAGACCCAGAGGTGCTGCAGCATATCTCATGCTGGGGGATGTGGGTGGCAGAGGACAGCAATCCCATATGACCAGAGGGATTCACAGCTGCCACCCTGCTTACCCCCAGCACACAGAGAGATGCACACGCACACACACACACACACACACACACACACACACACACACGCATTGGGTGTCCCTTTCCCATCGGTGCAGCAGTGCAGCTCAGGGCTCCGGGTTGGTGTGTCTCAGGCAGCAGGACAGCGGGTACTGCGTCATCCCTGGCTGCCTCCTGCTCTCCGCAAGCTGCCTCAGTTGACCATCTGTGCCCTCTTAGCAGTGCTTCTGCTACCTGGCTTGAAATGCAAATGCCAGCTAGGTGTGTTAACAGAGCTGCGGAGCCTGTGCCCATAAAATGTGAGAATTTGGGGTTAAAAGCACCTGTAAAAAGTTTGTTATATGATCTCTGTTACCTTGGTATCTAAGATCCATATGATATTGATCCTGATACCTACCTCTGGTGGTGTTAAGCATTTCCTTCTGTCACAGATGAGAAGCTTCTGGGATGGTGATGTGTCCGAGGAAACAAGAGAGACAACACCAGAGCAGTGAACTGAATCAAGGTCACAGCCTAGCCTCCTAGCCAGGATCATGGACTTTGTTTGCTTGCAGCATTATATGCCCTCCCAGGTCTTCAGTGAAGTACCATGGCCCTCTGTTACTGCTTATAATTCTGACTTGAGCTCCAAGAATGTCTCTCAACTCCATAAATGTGTGTGATTGAAAAAAATCCTGGACACTGATTAGGACAACCAGGTTGTATGGTCCCATTGAAAAACTGTCAGGTTTTTCTTAGAAACTCTGGGCTTTACTACTCTGTCTACACCCACTGAAATAATATTCTCTATTTCATAGCTAGTTCAGAAACTTCTAAGTTTTTGTAATTTCCAGCCTAAACACGTTCATAGTCTGTGTCTATCCATTTCCTCTTCTGTCAACATTCTGGTTCATTTAAATAGACCTTTTGTCTTACAATATTTTTTCCATTGCTGCTGAGAGAACCAGATTATCATAGTAGGACTGAATTTGAGGGGTTTAATTCAGTCTAGAATTATATCCTGAGTGTTTTAACAGAACTGTTGTGCAGAATTTATGTAGGCAGAGATTCCTGAGGCACTTCAAAAGCATTAATTTAGAGATCCTCACAGGTCCAATCTTTTTGTATGTAGGTATTTAACCATCTCATAGTGCAGACAATTGCAGCATTGGTGCATCTCACCCCCGAGAGGCTTGCTCTGTTTAATTTTAATGTGCCGGCTTTTTTTTTCAATGTATAACTTAAAAGCATAACAGGATGCAAAATTTTAATATAGTTCAGTATCTGGTTTTACTTTTATTGCCACAATGGCCCTGAGTATGTGGAAAAACTTCTAAGGTCACAGCTTGAGGATCTGAGTTTTTATCTGCCTACACTTTCAACATCCAGGAAGATATCTCAAACTAAGAGGGACCTGAGATCACTGAACACTTAATAGCTTTGCTCTGTACAAACTATCTCATGGCTATGGCACAGTTCCATAAATACAGGAACTTATGAAGATGGCTTTCTTGTGAATTTGAATCTTTATAGTAGTGGACTTTGGTGTCAGTGAAGGCACAAGATCTTACCAAAGCTCTTCTGACAGAACCTTTGTGAGAATTTTTGTTTCTCCTTATCAGCCTTGTGAATGCCCTGGAGCTTTTTACAGGTGAACTACAGGATTCTCTTTTCTTCCTGTGCCCTAATTTAAAAGCAGTATTTCTGAGTCCTTTTCAGTCTGTTAGCCAATTATGAGGTGGTATACAGTAAGGTTGCATTATTTTTCATTCCATTAGAAGCTGTGCTAAAAATGTTATGTTCATAATTGTTCTATTAAACACAGCTGTATCGACAATCTGAGAACTATGCTGGTTGACAACATCCAAGGTGTATTCCCATTCTGTCTAAAAAATACTAGTGGAGGCCTTTGTCTGAAACTTAAACAACTTCTTCCCTGCCTTAGGGAGTGATTGGTGCTGTACAGCCCTCAGTGCTTGCAGCTGATACGCAGCAATCTCTAGCTTTGAAGAGTTAGTAGGGCAACGTGAACATCTCACACCTGCGTTATTTGGTTGTTGTGACAATATCAGAGCACTGGAAATTTTTAGGCTTCTTTTTAATGACTAGAATAACTGTAGACTATATTCTGTGCCTAAATAGTTAATCACCATAGAACACAACTGTGGTTGTGATAAGGGAGTAAAATGCACTGAACACACAAATCTCCAATATGCTATTGTTTGTGGGGTTGAGGTCTTACAACTTGCACCATCAGGGTTTATTTTAAATGTAGGAGGTGTTTCTGATGAAAAAATCGATAAAATAACCCTTGTGCCAGAAGTATTATTGTAGTGAGCACTTTTAAGATAAAATAAGTAATGCAAATATGTCGTACAAAATTATATAGTTCATGTAATTTTTAAGGTACTTTAGAAGAAAAATGTTTGCTTGATTCTGAAATATTAGTTTAACCCTACGGATGTTGGTATTAAAATGCTTCATTCCAGAAATAATAATGTAATATAAGCAGTCTTGGATCTTGGTTTGCATTCTGTATATGCCTTAAGGTGCAGAAGAATTTCAAACAATTGAAATGAAGAGCCAATGTAATGAGAAGCCACTCTTAAATTATGCAGTGCTAGTATTCTCGCTCCCAAGGCTTGGTGTGTGTTGCAAGAAGCTTGCCAACAGTGCTAAAGCAAAATGGGATGATTGAGGAAGATGTGAGTGGGAGTAAACTTTCCCACAAGAAACCCAGAAAAAAGGGAGTGGGGGGCACTGGAAGGGAGAAGAAAGAGTATAAAGTGGAACATGGAAGGTCTGGTTGTACAGATTAAACTGTCCCAGGGGCTGTTTTTCATGGTATGTGATGATCACTTGTCTAAATCCTGATGCAAACTCATCTGCAATGTGAGAGAGTTTTGCATGCATAAGAGAGGCAGGATTTAGCCCCATATGGCTTATCACTTTGATCTTCAAAGGTCAATTTTGTATTACTGAGCCAGTTCTGAATAAGTCCCCAGTTAATTAGGAGGAGAAAACACTTCTGTTCAGAAAAAAGATGCATCTGCTCAATGTTACTTTTTTTTTTGTAACACAGAAATTAATGACCGCAAACAAACCAATAGATGCCATTGCTTTTCCTCTGCCCTTCCAGAACAGCAAAGCTGCGGGATCCAGCCTCGCTAGCTGGCCCGACTTTTTCATCATATAACTCCCCTGAGTGACTGCCGTAATAGATATAACTCTTGCCTGTAGAGAACTCTGGGTTTTTGGGTAGAAAGAAATTAGTTTATTCTTGGCTTTTTGTATAGCATCATTCCTGTAAACTACATTCCAAAACACATTATAGAGTGAGAGCAGCAACAACAAAGAGAGTTAAAGTATAACAGAGAATACTAGCTATAGACAAGAGAGAAAATTAAATCTGAAAAGAAATAGTATGTTAATGAGATCTGGTGTCAATTTCACATGACAGAAAAGGCATTCACACCTAGAAAGAATAACAGTGAGTGCAAAAGCAAAAAGGCCCATATTAGATGAAGTGAGGAAAAAGAGAACTAATAATACCTTTAGCTGTATTTGTTGTATGAATAAGGAAGCCAAAATCCTTTGAAACCTGAAGACTAAACTCACCAATATCTTCCTGCTACTTCTCAGTGCTCAGGTGCTTGCTTTGATGGGATGGAATAAGCCTGGGAAAAAGTTTGATTTGTGAGGTTTTTTCTAATGCAAATAAGAAAGACATTTAGCAATATTTAATTGTCAATCCCCCTTTATAAAAAAAAAAAGATAGTATACTTGTTTAGCTTCAGAAATCAACAAAACTTTACTCTGCTTGGTCTATGTGTGAAATAAGAAATATCACTGTTTACAGATGGAGGAAGAAGTTGGATTCTTTAGAGTTGCTTATGGCTCGGCAAGAAACACATCCTCAATCTTTTTGAGTGGAATGAAACTACAAAACTATTTCTTCCCCCACAGATCACTCTCCCAAATGGCTTTGCATGTCAAATGAATAAAATAGGCTGTTGTAAGTAGACATATTTTGCATGTAATGAGCTGAGAAGTTGCATTTAGTTTATGTCAGACTGCAGAATTTGGACTTTATTAAAGCCTCTGCAGGAATCCTCTTGCACTGCAAGTCAACTTGAAGCAGTGGTCTGAACAATAAATGGTTCAGATTTAAGACCTGTTCAGCAGGGAACTGACGTGCACGTTACTTCAGATGTGTTCAGAACCCCACGGATGCTTCCAGTGCCTGCATGTTCATGTGCTGGGAAAAGATCAAATAAGAAAGTCACTTTGAGATTTATGATAATACCATTACTGCAGACTTCTGAAGGAATGTTGCATTGTGTCCCTAATTTCATGCTTCAACGAAGAAAATATTGTGGGGTGTTCTGCATAATCAAGACTTTTGTTTTTTCTTTCCCACAAAATGTGTGGGGAGGAGTAGAGGAGATTCAGGTGGATTAAGAAAGAACATTCACAGTTGAACTGAGCTCAGCTGGTTGCTGTGGATGATATGATTTTCTCTAACCACAGGTATTTGAAAGAGTGATATTCTAAGTGCTTTGAGTAGGCATTTATCGAAATGATTTGGTTGCAGTAGGAATTTGCTAAATATTAGTATACTAATTGTTCTTAAAATATTAATTAAAAAAAAGGATTGCAAATGCAAAGTAAATTGGATCTTTAATCAGTGGACTCTTTGGGTTTTCATCTTTTCTTTTGTGTACAGTATAATTCCCAAAAAATCAGGTATAAAAAATGAGGTCCTAAATCCAAATAATTTCATATGATGTGAATGTTATACTGATGAATCAAATATAATTTGATTCGTATGGCATTTTTCCACACACCTACTCATCTTGAGGAAGGAGAAACTTATCTGCCTTTCCACCTACATAACAACACAAGGCGCCTGATCTTAGATAAAATAAGCTCATAGTGTTGATATAGTTGCTTAGATGGATATATTTATCGAGCTCTAAGGAAATGTGAAAGAAACACATAAGAATATGCATGCTGCCCCAAGGATGGGTTCAGAAATACAGAATGTCTAAACCTGTCCTTATGCTTCCTTTTCACCCAGCATCGGCCACCCATTATTGATTTTTAGCAAAAAAGAGATCAAATTACTTCTCTTTTGTCTATAATTTCTTACCATACCAAAAACACCTTTTGCCTATTGTCATCAGTTTTTCTAAACCATGGTGAACTTAAAGAAGGACCTCACTTAAAGTATGAAGAGGGTCTTAGTTTCAGTCTCCTTTCTTGAAAATACTGCTCTGTGACAATTATTTTCTGTTTTTGTTTAGCAGACTTTTCCACTGAAGTCCAGATGGTAGAATTTGGCCCTAACTTCAGAGTGTTATAGTTGCACAGTGTATATCATGAGGTAGTGAGTAGTTGCTTATAAAATAAGTGGGTATCTCAAACACAAGGGTATTTTAGAAATCAAATCATGCTGCTTTATTCTGAAAGCACAGTCCTCTTAAATGCCGCTCAAGAATCACAATTAATTAAACACATATTTCTGAGACTGTGCAGCATGCACTTAGTTATTTTCTCTTAGCAGGCAGTAAGAGCTTAGCAAGCTGCCATAGAAGATCTTCCTCTTTTGAGTCATCAAGCAATTTATGCTGTGGGACGCCTCTCAGAGGAATGTTGGCTGTGGGCAAAGGGGTAGCAGGGAGTAACCGAAGGCTGCAGACACAGTCTCTGACCTTGACTCACCTGGACAATGTGTATTCTCTAGCCCTGGGCAGACTTGGCGTGTTTTCAAGGCAAGTCTCCTGATGCTGTGGTACGTGCATCCTGCCTAACTGGAGGAGGCTAGTGCATGGCTTTCACTCCTGAAACCTGTACCTTACTGAAGTTAACTCTGTGTTTGCCTCTTTGGGAGAAGCTGACACCAGTTCCTTTTGGTGCAGGAACACCAAACTCCAGCATGCTCACCCATAAAACCCAGCTGTAGCGGTCGCCACACGGTTATTGGATGGAAGGGAGCAATGAGAACCAGTTCTTTACCTTATTTTTCACATTGGAATTGAGACAAACTTACTTACCTTACCTTTCTTTTCTAAGAAACGGAGAGCAGCTACAGGAATGGCTAGTTCTACTTCTGATGGCTAGGTCCTCACCAGTCACTGTGCTGCAGTCCAAGTCTGGATTGCTGCTTTGCTTTCTGTTGAGCGAAAGGCCCTTATCTTACTGTGTGCAGTCACTTGGGGTTGTCATGAAAACTTCAGATCGCTTTCTGTTTGCCTCTCTTTTGATTTCTTTCCTATGATGATTTATCTGAACACTTGTTTGAGGTTGCCAGAAGTAAGATACAATCCAAAGAGGGAGGAAGTTGTAGACAAGGAATTTTTTGAAAGATACACTCACTGGTAAATTCGGCAAAGATATAATGATATTAAGTAGTAAGGTACATACGTGGTAAATTGTGCTGAAGCAAATGAGAAGTACGTTTGAATTAAAAGGACAACCTGAGTAGTGATCACTCTGAAACAGTTAATCCTGGTGCTTTGTAAAGGCCCTTTGATCAGTGGCTGCAGTGAATGCAGGGTTTTGCTTTTTCCAATATTTTTTCTGAAGTCTATTTAAGAACAAGATGAATAATTGTATGTGGTTTATGTATTTAACCTTTCTACGTTTACAAAGGATTTTCTGTATCTTTTAAAATTCAAACCTCAGACAAATTTGATCAGTGTGGTTCTAGATATTGTGCTTCTCTGTGCTTTGGATACAGGATTACAACCGAAAGAGACCATGTGTAAAGGAGGGAAGATAATTTATGCTTTCCAAAGTAAGTGTATTTCAGGGTGGTATATATGGTATGCAAGGAACATACAGAGAATTTGCCTCGCTTACTTGAAAAAACAGACATATCTTAATGCATGGAGGCTGTAGGAAACAGCAGAAAGTATAATGAAGAATTAAATCCTAAAGAATATAATCCGCTGATCAAATTGATATCTGATTATGTGAACTGAGAGCAGTCTAGACTGAGAAAGAGAGAGCTGTGGAAGTCAGTCTAGCAAGGATGGCAGGTGGGGAGTTGGTTCCACAAAGATTCAGGTAAAGAAATTGTGACACCATATATTGTCCAGTTTTCAACTGAAGGGATGCTTTGAAGGACGGTACTTAACATTTAATTGTGTTCTCTTGGAAATAACTTGTCCATAAGCAAGGTTTCTATCTAACCCTATAAATTACTGATTGGGTTATGCCCTGGAGTATGAGAGTTTACTGCCCTATGAAATTGTTTTTGTTCTATCTACTGTAGCATAGTTCATTCTCATTTTTCATCTAATCAACATTCCAAACTATGAAAAATGAAACCCTTTTGGTGACTTCAGTGGGAGCTATACAGTATGAAATAGGGACTTCTAGAAGCAAACTTAATGAAATTGGTAAACTCAAATCAGTAACCAATTTTGTCGTGTTCAATTTATTGTTATAAATGTAGTTATTCTAGATGAAATGGAAAGTTTTCTTCAGCATTTCATATGAGAACTTTACCTTAATACAGTGCAGTTACTGAATACTTACAAAAACAAATGGATGTAGGAAATCACAGTATTTGAATATAGAATATGAAGCTGTTCAATATAGAAGTACAAGATCACCTATCAGGCCATTGTTAATAAGGCAAAAGGAAAAGATAGCTGAGATTATCCTGTACTCAGTATTTTGAATCACTCATAAATTACACAGTTTTCTTGATTCCAGAATACAAAACTGCTTGTCAAATATATCTGATCACTGATTTATGTTATCCTAGAAACTAAAGAACCTGTTACTTCAAAAAGTCTTTCGTGCAGCCTTTAGAGACGTAAGTAAATGCCTGTACATTCAGATTCTTGCTTATGCTGTTTTTCTTGGCCAGTTTTCTGGGGTCCTTGAAAAAAACCACGATAGACGTGCATATGGGGATATAAAAATATACATACACTTTTGGATACTTGAATACTCTTAGAATATCCATAGAAATGTGTCTAACTATATTTTGCAGATCTCTTCGTAAAAGAAAGGGGCAAAGATGATATGTATTTACTATGCATGGGACCATCAGCTTGACTAGAAGACAAAGCTGAAAAGTGCATGCAAAACTGAAGGCCTTTGGTGCGGTGTTAGTATCAAACTATGATTTGGGGAGTTTAAAACTGTAGTCATGGAGAAAGAGGAAAACTGATCTTTAGGTACTTTGAAGTTTGGACTTAGTAATGTTGAGGAAATCCATGGATCATCTAACCTAGCTTTTAACTATGTTCAGATGTATTAATAGAAAAAAAATCTATCAAGGGCGTCTAATGAGCATAAAGATGCCTTCTCTCAAAAAAACCCTTGAGCAGGAGATTATTAAAAGCTGGGACAATGTGCTGGCACATATGTTTAATCCATTCTGGTGCTCTATGAATCATAGCTAGAAAAGGGACCAAAAGGCTAGATGAAGCTTGGGTCAGACCCATAATGGCTGTTCTTCTGTAGAGATTCCCTTGCAACTGGGAATCCAGTGAGCTCTGTTAGCAGGAGTTAATTAAGCTGACAGCTGGCAGGGAGTTTTCAGCCACAAATGTGGAAGTTAAAAAAAAAAAAAGAAAAAGACTGTTCCAAATGAAAACACAGAACTAGGTCCTTTTTCTCAGGAAATGTAAAAAAAAGGATCCTTTCCTGTCATACATCCAACTTATTAGAAGGAAAGCATTTTGTCCATTTTGGCCTTGAATAATACACCTTTTTCCTGGTCCCTTCAGTGACAAACAGCATATACAAAATAATTTATTCTTTGAACTTGTCTCATTTTTCTTCATCAGTTATCAACAAACACGTGTTTGCTGCTCATACCAGTTATGAGAAATGTTGGTTGGAGTTCTCATCTCTCTGTGAAGTTAGAAGTATAGAGTTAGACATCTCTTAGTGGGGCGGATACTGCACACCAAAATTTACACGAGTACCTTATTTTTCAGTCATTTTCTCTATAGGAAAACTTATTTTGAATGGGTCATGTAAGTCTCATTGTAATGGTTCCTTCTTGGAAAGGATGATCCTGATTTTTTGAGCAGAAGTACTTGAAGAGACTTGCAGAGATATTTTGGCATGTTCTGAAAAAGGCAAGAATGCACTCAGTGGGAATATACCAGGGGACTGTGGTATAGGTAAAGTATTTTCTTATCATCTCCTGTGCTAGTCACTAGATTTAGCACTTAAGAGAAGCTGTGTTTCTTTCTGGGTTGCTGTAAGAATGAAATCTAAGTTATTTTTTAAGACAGGATCTTGGTATTTTCTCAGAATTTACAACTTTGGCAGGTAAGTCTATGTACTTGCCCTTGTGCTGTGCTTGTTTTGGATAGATCCTTGCCTGTTTCATTTCACTGCCTCTGTCTGAAGGACCCAGTCTGACTATATATTCCAATGCTATAAGCATCATTTCACTGTGCCTTGTTAAAAAGGGGACAGAATCTGTTGGCTTTGATTTTAAATCATGCACTCGCTGCGCCCAAGTTGAGCTTGACTTGTAGTGCCGATCAGAGACATGGGACTTGGGGGAAAGCATAATAACGCTGTGAGAGCAGGAATGCAAGTTAGGAAGTCCTATGTGGGATTGCCCCTGGACTTTTATCATCATCAGCATTGCCCTTCAACTTCTAAAGGACTGACCTGAATCTAGCAGCCGCACAGATGGTTAAAGGTGATTGCTAGGAGATTAGTGTATTATTTTCCAATAAATTCAAAACAGCCTTAGAGAAGCTGTTCAATGGCTTATTCTGTTGCACATAGTTTTGCCCTTTTCCCATATAAGATTTTACCTCTGTAGCATTACATTTTCTGGAATCAGTTTAGATGCATGGCAGACATATTTGCTTCATAAAATACTTATGGGCTTGACCACATCTGTGGTGATGGTGAGAAGACTAAATATTCCTGTCCTGTGTCATATATGACAGTGTGGGACAGTTGCCTTCTCAAGAGACATAGGTGAGGTATGGTTTAGGACAAAGGCATAGGCTCTGTGCAGCACTCTTCTTTTAATGTGCTTTTTCATCGGCAGAGATTTTTCAGAGAATGATGCTATATTGGGAATGTATACCTTAACTTGGAGATAGAAGGATAACAGTGAAGCTCAAGACCCTTAGTCTGCTCCTCTGCTCCCTACTAACTCTAATCTGATGCTTCATGGCTTTTTTTCTATGCAAGCAAGTACAAGTTTCACAGGGGAGGAAAAGATTGTAAAAGTATGAGCAGAGAATGGCTGGACCAAGGTCAGTAGGATGTGTATGTACACAGTTTAGTTCATGCAAAAAACCTGCCAATTATTTTCTTTATTTATCAAGAGTAAAGTCATTTTTGTGAAAATCAATTTATGATTTTACAAAAACTTGGATAAATTGTATTTAGACAATGACATCCTTAAATATTGACTCAGGGAGCCCAAATCTGAAGCCTGAAGTTGGAGCATGTCTCAGGCTGTACACAAATGCCTGCGGTGGGATGTAGCAGACACAATGTGCACGTGCCACAGTGCAGAAATGCACAAGCATGGCAAGTTCACTGGGCCTGACTTGACCTCTCTTCTTGCACAGAGATACTATACACAGGCTTGGGTGTCTTAAACTGGAGTGTAGGTGTGTATGTAATGCTTTTTTTGGTTGGAATTTATTGTCAGACAAGCTATCACTAGCAATAGTTTGCAGTTCATATATCTTCCCTCCCCCCCGCCCCCCCTCAGCCCCCCTCAGTATTTCTCCCTTTTTTTGGTTGCTCTTCTAAAAAAAACCAAGTCCATCTGTATGGAAAACAAACACAAGAAAAAAGAGGGCAGAAGTTGTTTGTTCTTTTCAAGGGTGTTTCATGGGTTTTTTATTATTGGAGGTTATTTCCTTCTGGTTTTCCATTTTTCCATCACTGGAACCTAGGTTCATCTAAATGGTGACAAAGGCACTGCTGATGAAACTGGCTTTTCAAGTATTACATTCAATGGATCTCTGTACATCTTTGGTTGATTGGGATCTTTCTAACATGCAGAAAATAGTTTTGAAGTTGTTGTATTTTGGAATTCAAAATTTGAAAAAGTTAATATTTCAGTATTAAAATTTCTACTATTTTTTATCAAGCTCTTATGGGATTTGAAAACATGAGTTTGATTTAAATATTTCAGTGTGAACTCCTGAGGCAGCTTTATTATAGAGTGTTTGGAAGAGCTATGCTTGTCCCTTTTGTTACTCTTTCTCTTGGCAAAAGAATATGTATTGCACTGAGGAAACTTCTTAAATAAACAGAGCAAGAAAGTTCTTTGGAAGTCTGGAGAATAGAGGATTCATTCCTACTGTATATTTTCTCCACTTCAAAACTTGACAGTGATTAATCATAAAGCATTGCAAACAAAGGTATATTATTAGTTTAGCACCAGGCATTTGCAGAAGATTTTGTTTTTGGATCAGCACTATTATTTATGCATTACACTGAACAATGAGTGATTGCGGCACAGATCTCCAATCCTTGCTTTGTTATCTTCCCTTTGTCTTCTATGTTATCTTCATTTTTTTTTTATCCTTACTTGCTACTTTCATCAAGCAATATAGGATGGATTTTTATTTTGTTACTGCAGGGTGGTGTTTCATTCTCACGAGTCTATGGGGCTAATCATATGTCTTTATTCAAGATATAACTCTGTGTAAATTGAAGTACCTTTATTTTCTCTCTGTTACACCTTTTGATAGATTTGATGGGCAAGACATTTCAGAATTAATTAATTTTAAAAACATGTATTTCTGCATTTTTCTTTATAATGAATGAGATATAAGTGCTCCATGGATAATAGATTTTTGTCTGGTGTAATTTTGGTAGCTTTTGGGAAAAGGAAAAACATAATGAAGGATACTTAAAAATGCTATATGCGATATAACAGTTGTATCAAATTATTGAAACCATGTGATCAGATGAGTAGCATGGACATAGAAGAATCCTTCAGGCTCTTGATGAGATTGTTGATCAAAGTTCTATGTGGAGACTAGTGCATGTTAGAATAGGCTTTTATTTCAGCTTGTATTAACAGCATAATGGTGTCTAATACTTTGCAATGTTCTGCAAAAGTCATTTTGTACTTAGTGATTTTTCTATGTAATTGTGTTTTTTTTCCTTGCTGTATAAAAATATGGTGGATTTATCAAACGTTTTATAAGAAGGGGTTGAGCTGCAGACTTCTTTTGTCAGTTACCAGACACCTTCAATACATAGTCTGTCACAAAGAAACATCCTCCTTCCATTTCTTATACAGCTAATGGTGATTTCCTGTAGCACAGCTAGTATTTGCAATCCAGCTGGGCCTGGATTCTTCTGATTCTCAAACATTAAGATACAGGCACAAGCAAAGCCTGAAGAACACTTGCAAGATTTTGTCTCTGTCAGAAGAAAGATGAGTACTTCTCTGTGGCAAGGACTGAACTGTGGTCCAGTCACCGTAACTGAGTTCAATCTGTTTTCTACATCCTAAGCCTTCTTTGACTTACCGACATTGCTTTTCATCCATTCAATAGCTACGTTAGTAAAGAATCCGGATTTCCCTTTTTACTGTAGTGTACTGTTAGCATACTTAATTCTGAGCACACTTGGTTTTGTTCCTCTCATGTCACTGAACAGCTTGGTTGAGGTTGACTGAGATCCATATATGCTGGGTGAGCCTTTTAAAAGAGAGTAAGAGCTGCTCTTTCCATTAGCTGCCATTCTTTACAGGGGATTTTACATTATCTCTGTGTTTTGTCAGAAAGAGAAGCTTCTCCTCCTGCATGGATAACAGCTTTCTCCCCACGTTTTTCCTCCTTTGGTGTTAGGTAGGGCCTTTGTTCCTTTCAGAATGCTGGTGACTGTGAAGCCACATTTCTTCCATCTGAAAAAGGGATAGGCAGATTGAATCCTGTCCTGATACAACTGTTGTCAGACTGCTTAGAAGCAGACTTTGATCCTACTTACTAGTCATTTCCCAACAAGATAAGGCAGTGCATTCCCACCATTTTTGGAACAGTGGGAATAGGCCTGAATCGGATCATGTGTCAGTCCTCCTATCCAGAATTATTAGTCTGAATCTAAGCAGTTATCAGTAATTCCACTTACAGAGTTGCTATGTGTATTCTTACTGAACAAGAACTTTATTCTTTCTCAGGTAAGGACTGAGAATGAATAACAAACATATATACCTGCTGTATCATTTACAATGTAGGATTAATCCAGAAGATTAATCTGATGTTTGTGTCACCAAACAAAAGACTTTTAAAGTAATTAGAGTTTTAGTAAAAGTAAACTTTGCTGCATTTCTGCAATTTATTTTATATGTACACAGATGTTACCTTTCATCCAAGAACAGGTGGAGTACCTTTTAGACCTTTATTATCCTCCAGAATTAAAACCATTTCAGTGTTGTTAATTTTGTCCCATAATTTCTACATTGCTTTTACATCCCTTAAAGCAGACAAACATCTTCAATTTGCAGCTCTCTTCCATTGCATGCATAGGTCTTCTTCCTTCAGCTCCAAGTTCTCACGCCCATCACAGCCCTCTGAGCATGTCTCTCGGTTAGTCACTTTGACCTAGTGCCTTTTTTTCTCTAGGTCTTTATGAATTAAGATAATCCTTCATCCTGTCATGCTTCAAGAAAAGACTAATTAGCAGCTTCGCTTGTTCCTAAACTTCTTCTCAGGAGTTGTTTTACCATTAGGTATTAAGCACATAGAGACATCAGGATCCTCTCTTTGACTTTGTTCCCTGACCCAAGTCTCACAACACAGTGCCGCAGACTTTGTTAAAGATACACTGGCTGTGCAGCCACCTTTAATGCAGTTACATTTTTTAAATTAAGGTAGGCTTCAGTAGGTTTATTTATGTGGAAGGCTACCGAGAGGCTCTTTTGTTCACTAACTCATTCCTTTGTTTTACTGCTGTGTTATAAAAGAAGTATTGCTGATTCTTAATATCACTATATCATCAAGTGGTGTAAAGAAACATGAAGACCTGAAGCAATATACAAGACTTAGCTTTATTCTCTTCTTATTTTATAACCCCCAATGGTAAAAAGTCAGCAGATAAAGTTCATTAGTATCTTTAGATCCTAGTGGCATTTTTATCCAAGTGCCTCGCTCTCAAAGTATTTTAAAGAGAGATAAATAGAGCTGGGTAGTAACATTAAAATACACATATAAATTTTGAAAATACGAAATTTGAAAATTTTGCAGATTAGTCACCTAATTTAATATACTCAGCCTTCCTAACTTGTGTGAGAGAAGGTTACTTAACTTATAACTCAATCAGATATCTTAATAATGTACAGGTTGTTGTGTTTGCAAGAATGAGGGAGTTGGATCTCTGATTTTGATGAAAAATGTGTAACTAGATCCAGGTGTTGTAAACTGAAGTTAGGAAAATTAAACTGCTGAAAAGCAACTTTTTTTTTTTTTTTTCTGCAATGAGGATTATAAACCAATGGAGGAACTTTTACAGGTGGCAGATTCTTTATATCTTGAAATATTTATTGTTTTAGTCAAACCACTTCAGAAGGATGTCAGCTGGATTCAGACATTATAGGATAATGGACTTTGAGTCATTACACATGGAACCACTCAGAAATTATATTTCCATTTCATTAAAATATGATAGTAAAAAAATTTTACATAAGTACTATAATTTTCCATAGTGAAAATAAGATATCTCTGTTCTCAGTTGTTTTTTGTCTCAGTAGTGTTTACATGTGATACTGTACTGAATAAAAAACCACAAAACCTCTCTTTTTGAGATTTTTTTTTAAAAAAATCCTAATGTTGTAACATTGCTAAGATAAAAGAAAAAATTCAACCAGTATGTCTTTTCATCATTTAAAATTTTGTTAAACAAGTGCGTAATATTTCACTTCTAATGAAATTGCCTTTCCAAAAGCTCATTTAGTCCTTTGAAAAAGGTTTTGATCAACCCTATCTGTGGAAGAGGTCAAGGTAGATGATGACAGTTGTTCCTGAGCCTGCAAATATTTTCTCTTTCAGTCTAACCAATGAACAGAGTTCCTCATATACAATGTCATTTCTGGAATATTGCAGGCAGTTGTGGAATAAAGTGGAGCTACTGGAGAGGGTACAAGCAAGGTCTAAGAAGATGATTAGGGAACTAGCATATCTTTCTTACAAACGGAGTCTGAGGGACTTGTGACTTAAGCCTAGACAAGAGAAGACTGAGGGCAGGGGGAATCTTATCAGTGCTTATAAATACTTGAGGGTTGGGTTTCAGGAGGATGGGGTCAGTCTCTTTTCAGTGATGCCCAGTGACAGGACAAGAGGCAATGAGCACAGACTTGAATATAAGATATTCCACTTAAATTTGAGGAGGAGCTTATTTACTGTGAGGGTGGCAGAGCATGGGGACAGGTTTCCCAGAGAAATTGTGGAGTTTCCTTCTCTGGAGACATTCAGAACTTTCCTGGACACAATCCTGCAGCCTGCTCGGGGTGATCCTGCTCTAGAAGGAAGGTTGGACCAGAAGATCTCCAGAGATCCCTTCCAACCCCCACCATCCTGTGATTCTGTAAGATATCCAGAATTTGGAAGAGAATTTCACCTTGTTCCTGCATGACTGAAGTTAGTGTGTCTTCTGAAGATGATTTCCATGAAAACAGACAAGGCCCTCTGTGGGTGAGTCTGTGGGTGAGGATTTAACAGTGTTAAGCACAGGCTTAACTTTAGTTTAGGCAAGCTACATATACAAATTGTGCAGTAGACCCTGTTGCTGTGCAAGACTTTGTTATAGGAGACTGTGGATCTGTATTACATTCACTTTCTGGGGATTCGATTTACCTATAAGTTTCCCTTCCAGAAGTGATCCCTTCTTGATTTTCATGACAAATGCGGGTATATAATTTCATATAAAGAAGATCATGGAATTATGCTTTCTCAGTTTCAGACAAAACTGAGCTGAAACTATTTTGTTGCATTTCAAATTTGACACTGTTTTTTGAACTTCACATTCAAGCTCAAATACCAGTAATATTGTAATCAAGCTCAGACTCATCTTCAGCAAAGTTAAGTAAGCCTTTTTGTGCAAACCATTTTGATAGTTCAAATGCCTAGAAAAATATTTCATAACTGATGATAAGCTAAGTTAAATAACATACGCCTAATGTTAAGAGTAAATCCATAATACTTGACTCTTTAGTTAAAGGAATAGATAAAGAAAGGTGGAAATAATTGCTTTGGCACCAACACTCTGGAAAATAGCAAAAAAGCAGAAGGGTTTGTTTGTTTTTTGTTGTTTTTTTTTGTTTTGTTTTGGTTTGTTTATTTTTTTAATTCCAGTGAGTACAGGAAGTCTGTGGCTATTTTATGACCACAACGAAGAAGAATGTCTTCACTTACAAAAGCAGACCAAGAAGTTTCAGATTAAGAACATTAGTCACTGCTGCTATTTTTCTTAGAAGGCATGATTAAAAGTCAGGTTCCGCTGCCTGTGTACAGCATTTAAGTGTAGAGGAGGTGACTGAAGGCAATTTCTGAACACTGCGATAGTGGTAAAAAGCATGCAAGTGAAAAATAGGACACCAGCCTACCATTCAAATCAGGAAAACCAGGACAACTTAACTGAAAACAGTCTTATATCACTGATAAAATATTTAAAATAAATAGGGCAAGGAGTGGAATAAAAAAAATATTGAACCAAAGATCCCCGTAGGGAACAAATTATCCTAAAAGGAGAAAGGTTATGTTTATTTAGGAATAAATATTTTTACAAAATCCAGCCCTTCTTGCGCTGGGTTTTCTTTTCCTGCCTAAGCATACAAGGAATGCCAGAAGTGCCTGTACCATCCTCATGGTGCTGAATACACCCATTGGGGATTGTGGCTTCGGCTAGTAGCATCTGGAATGTTGTGTCCAGTTCTGGGTATCTCAGTTCAAGAAGGACATAGAACTCCTTGAAAGAGTCCAGTGCAGGGCCACCAAGATGATTATGGAGACATTCAAGACCAATCTGGACACGTTCCTGTGTGATTTAATCTTGGTGATCCTGCTTGGGCAGGGGAGTTAGACTAGATGATCTTTTGAGGTCCTTTCCAACTCCTAATGTTCTGTGATTCTGTGAATTTAGAGAAAGGTTTCTCCAGTGGTTTGTCAGGAGAATTTTGAACCTTAGAAACACCGTCCCATATCCAATGATGACAACCATGAGACAGAGAGCAGTGTTTTACAAAGAGCTGTTGGAACGACATCTGTTAACATGGCACCAGGTTTTAGCCGAGACCTTTGATGCGGCAGTTGAGACCATTCATTGACTGTTCTTGGCACTGAACTGTGATTTTTATGCCTTACCCACTTCTACAATTTTTTGAAGCAGCTATTTGCATCTAAACTCACTAAACATCAAATAGAAATCTTTACCGCTACTCAGGTCTATTAATACTGAGAATTCGAAATGAGTGGATGTAGGAATAAGGCCTGTATTGAAGCAAATTTACTTTTGGAGAAAAGTTTCTGTTAGTTAACCACAGGCCAGACTTTGTGCTCACAGGATTTCTTTGTTATAAATCAGAACTGTTGTTCTGAACTGCTGAAAAAGCTGAAGAACTTTTCAAGTTCAGGCATTGCTGAAATTTATTTCATAATGTATGCTTTCCTGATCTTTAGAAAACAAACAAAATCACAGAGGGTCTCCCTCATTGAGGAAAATGGAAAACAGCATTATGTTTCTTTTTTCATGTTATGCTTCTCCAAGCTCTAAATCTGCAAGTAAGAAGAATCATGCTTCTACTGAGGGAAATATTCATACCTCTGTAATGATAAAAAAGGCATAGCTGTGAAAGCATTGCAACAGCTAACCAGTAAATGTAAGTGGAGACCAGTTTTGATTACATTCTTTCAGCCACAGAGTGTTTTGAAGTTTGACTGGTCATCCTGTGTCCTTTATGTACTAGTTATTTGCTTATATGATGAATATTCCTCTCTCACAACCTTCCAGAATTCATTCTCTTCAGAGTTTTTTTTTTTTTTGTGGGGTATGTGATTTTTATCCATTCATAAACATCTCTACTACAGATGATTTTCTATTTTAGCCTCTCACTTTCAAGACTGAAAGTTAGCTTTCATTTACGCAAATAGCACTAAAAAGTCAAAGGATGAGAAGTGTGATGTTTGCAGTGGGTTTTTTTAAACCTGCAAAGAAAATAAACCAGTAGGTTTGGTGATGGTGAGAATATCCCTTACAGTTATTTTCCATCAGGTATTGGTGTTACTGGGAGCTGTAGTAGTGCACTCAGAATGGTTTCTTCTGAGAAAAAAAGGAGAATTTTTTACTGTTCAGAATAGAAGCATAAAATAACAGATCTCTCTCGCTTCATGTCACCTTAGAGATGAGTGAAGCCAATAGCCAGTGGTCTCATATGGAGCCAGAGATGTTTTTTTTTCTTCTTCCTTTGCTATTTTAGAATTCACATCTGCTTTGCCCATGATGTAAGTATCTGTGTGAGTGCATGTGTTTGTGGCATATGTATGGCTGTATGCCTACGTGTACATACAGGAATGCAAAAAAGGTTTTAAAAGGAAAGAGTGAATGGTATTTATCAGAATGTTTTTTTGTTCTTTCATGTTTTCACTGAATGCCTTTTAATTTAATCTTTCTTTTTTCAAAGGAATGAATAAAACACCCCCTCCCCAACAATAACCATTGCTAAAATGGCCTTTTCTAAAACTCTGAGGGAGACTTTGTGCTCTTAAAGGTTGTTTTGAGTAGAAAAGCTCAGGGTTGTAGCTGACATGTTAATGAAAAAGAATCATTGACCTTCTTGTGCATTAAAAATGACTTTGTCATAAATATTACGGAATTTTGAGAAAACACATTTTTACTTAAATAAAGGATTAATGGTATCGATGTATGGGCTCAAAATGCAGACTTTTTTTTCTGTTAAAAGATGTAACAAAATCTCCCATCCTTCATTATTTTTAGTGTGTTGGACATGGATACAAAGTACCACTTTTCTCCATTCGGATTTAATATATTTAGTGTTCAAGGAAATACAGTAGAGATGTTTATGAATGGATAAAAATTTAAAATGAAAAGCCTCAAGAGTATAGGACATTTCCAGGTCGTTGGTGATGGCAACCAAGGAGGTCCACTGTGATGAGATATACTTTAACTGGATTTGGAGATGATTAGCAGAAGACCCCATGCCATGGACTACTGTGGGAGCACAAAGGCTGCAGAGGGCTCAGGTTCTTATTTGTAAAGCTAAGCTACCCTGAAGACCATACAGCCTCATTAGTGATCATATGGTTCCTTGGGGTAGTTAAAGTGGAGGTAGGTCTGGAAAGAATGCATGGCTGCATTCAGACCTCACAGCTGCAGTACTTTGGCATTAAGGAGACATTTACATTTTGAAGGATTATTGCTGGTGAAATTTGGCCTTCAACTTGTAATTATATATTCCTAGGTGGCACTCTCTGGCTCATACTCTAGAAAATTTTTGTTAAGGGCATCAAGGGGTACAGAAGAGGATGGCAGCAAGTTAGTTGTGGTTTAAATAGTAATTACTAAAAATTCCCGATTAATGAAAGTCCCAGGCAGAGCAGTCAACATAGTTTAGTGTTCAGATTTCTTAGCATCCAAATTTATCAAATAATGAACTGTCTGGTTAAAAGGGTTGATCCCTTGATGGATTAAAATCACAAGGCTGTTCTGATTTTTGTCAACACAACTTGAGTGTGGAGCCTCTCGTTTTTAGTATCTCCAACACCCTTTATGGTGAACTAGGTTACTGGCAATTGGAATGCTTCCAGTATAACCAGGTCTAGATTTCCTACACTTTCAATATACCCAGGGGAAGGACTGGAAAAGGAAGAGAACTGTAGTTATCTATTTTTCCACGTTTTCTTGCATCCCATAATACTGTTAGAAGTGTACAATCTCCTGTCGAACAGAAGCTGTGTCTGCCTGCGACAGCACCCTGTGTGCATCACTGAAGAGTTTCTTACTGGGGCTTCTTCTGAGTCTCAGACATCTGCTCCCCTACTTGGAATAAGAACTTCTCTGCCTTCACATACTTCTGTAATGTCTTTTGGAAACTCTCCACAGGGGAGGCATTACAATTTTCTTGGCCTAGTGGCCAGACACATGTGATTAATCTTAAAAAAAGAAAATGTATACTTGAAAGCACTTGAGAAAGGCCTGCCATCTAGGACTGAGTCCCAGATGTTCTCTGGCTATTTGTTTTGAGCTTTTTCAGGAACAATATGATTTGTGATGAAGCCACCTTGAAATAATTGACTTACAGTGATGTACACCGAGTGAAGTGAGGTATGACTCTTTATACTAAGGAACTGATAGATTGATAAAGCAAGTGCATGTCTTGATCCCTTTCCCTGTTAAAACAATACAGCTACATAAATACACGGGGACATATGATAGTTCAGAGGGCAAATTGGTTCTAGTGGTAGGTTGGTTGTGGTCCCAGCACTGGACACACTTGAAATGAAAACTGTCTTTTTTTTGGTGCAAAGACAGTGCTCATTCTTGTGTATCCTACTTAGCTGGTCCATAGTGTAGTGCTGGATCCTAGCTGGGGAAGCAGAGAGTGTGGCCCTTGTATTGACATTTATAGTCTTTGCTTCAGGAAATTACTCTGTTAGTGCAAGTTTTCTACTAAATCTGCTTGCTATTTTCCAAACACGCACTCAGCATCACTTGTGACATCCACCCCCGCACTCTTGAGTATTTAATGGTTTACAATTAGCATGCCATCTTGTGACTTCAGAACCCATGAGATCTAAAATGAATATCATTATAAAATCACTATAAGTTTAACCACCAAAACTATGCAGGTACTACATTTCTCTTTCCACTCCCTCTCCTACCCTCAACCCCCCACCATTGGTAGAATCATTTTTATAAGAGCAGAAAAAGAAAGGAATAAAGCTTATCTATCCACTGACAGTATCTTCAAAATTTACTATTTTTGGCTTGATGATAAGCCTGCAGTTTCCCACAAGGTGTGTTATGGAGAACACCTGTAAACAAGACAAGCCTAGCATGGAACAATTTCACAGAACGTTAGGAGTTGGAAGAGACCTCAGAAGTTCATCTAGTCCAACCCCTCTGCCTGAGCAGGATCACCTAGATTAAATCACACAGGAATGTGTTCAGATTGGTCTTGAATGTCTCCATTCAAAGAGAATGATGAGAAAGAGAAAAGGCTCCATTCCAGTTCTCTGGGCAGTTCTCTTCCAGTGATCTGTCACCCTCACAGTGAAAATGTTTTTCCTTATATTCACATGGAACTTCCTATGCACCTGCTGGGACCCATTGTCCCCTTGTTCTATCACTGTCCCTCCTTGAGAAGAGCCTGGCTCCGTCCTCCTGACACTTGCTCTTTACATATTTATAAACATTAATGAGGTCACACCTCAGTCTCTTCTTCTCCAAGCTGAAGAGACCCAGCTCCCTCAGCCTGTCCTCATAAGGAAGATGTTCCACTCCCTTAGTCATCTTGTTGGCCCTGCGCTGGATTCTTTCAAGGAGTTCTATGTCCTTCCTGAACTGAGGGGCCCAGAACTGGACACAATATTCCAGATGCAGTCTCACCTGGGCAGAATAGAGTACCCTCTTCTGGGTAGACACCATTGCTCAGCTCCTTCCCAGAGATTAGTGACCCCACCAGTAAACTCCCCTGTGGAGCTGGCATAGCTTCTGTTTCTTCCTGTGCCCTGCCCTGAGCACTGACTGATGTGTACTCATCACCTACCTGCCTGTGCTGAGTGGGTGCTTTTTAAGGGTAGGGGTGGGGTTACCGTTGCCTCAGCAGTTTCTGTAAGATGTGATTTTTTTTTTTATTTTTTTATAGAAAACAACCCAGAAACATATTATTGTAGATTAGGCCTGGGTATTTCCCCATTTGGAAAGCACATGAGTTACCAGCTGCTAACAATGGTGCAAAGAAGCTGGATTGAGACCTTACCATGAATGGGACAGTGCCTGGTGTGAGCCTGATTTTTATGTCCAACCTCTGCTCTCCTTCTCTTCATCATTCCCTGGCCCGAGGTGCTGGATATCACACTTGATAGCTGTTAGACAGAAGACAAATGGATACTTATCATCACCGACATGGGACAGTTCATATAAATTTTTTTATTGCTCAAATCAAGCAGAGTAGCTGAAAAACTACTTTCCATCACTGCCATCTTCATATCTTTAAAACGTGTGACAGATGCATACCCTTAATTACATCTCCTATGTCATATATGACTGGGGTATGTATACAATAGGAGTAAGTATAATTACTGGTATCTGTTTCTGGTTGAACTAGTATCTTAACTCCCTTCTTGGTCTCAATAATAGCTTTTAGTGTCCCCCTCTCTGATGCTTGCTTATAAGTCCTTGTAATCAATCAGGTTTGAACAGGACATTTCCTTTTTGGTAAGAAGATAGTTCTTATTTCTTCATACAAATGTTAGATTAATGATAATTTTAGCCAAGGGAAATTTGGAGCAATGTATTTTTTCAGGTACATCCCCAGACAATGAGGATAACTAAGTTTTTAGAAACTAGCACCAGGGACAGTCATCATACCACAGAAATGCTGACAGGGTAAAATATGTAGACACTATCTGTTCTTATGATACATTCTTATGATATCATCATGATAAATCCTCTGGGAGCATTAGGTGTTTGAGCTATCATCTGCCCTTTGGCACCTCTACAGCAAGTGGTAAATCCATTGGTACCAAGTAAAGGACAACTGTTCTCAAAACCTATTTCTTCTTGATTTGAGGAAATTTCTCTTTTGTTCACACTTCATGAGTTTATCCTAACTACTGTCCCTAAAGTCTGCTCTTCTAGTACCTCTTCAAGCTATTTTGGAAGAATAATTATTCCTTACTCAGTTTGCTGGCTCCTATGAATCCTTTTCCTAGACACTCATCTCTCTCTGTTTCTGGGCACTTAGCCCAGGCTGTAGATTTCAAAGACAGCAGGGTGCTGAGACGCTGTAATGTTAGAAGTACCTTTGTGGATCTAGCATTTCATCATTAGCTGAAAACTGATTCTCTGTTATTAGTTTGAGTAACAGCTGTATATCCAATCTATAAACAGCACATACACAAAGTGTTTGTGTGCTGGAGATAGCTGATGCATTATAAATGTAGCAACAAGGCTGTAGTGCATTTTATTTTGTTCCTATTAGTACTTAAGACATTCTTCAATGTAGAGATGCTAAGATGCACAGAACAGCCATGATTGAACTCGCTGCTGCAATGATGGAATAGTTTCTTCTACACCACTTTGACTGAAAATAGCTTTTTTAGATACTATACTTTTTCATTGCTTGATATCCATTCCACACAGATTGTAGATGACTGTATATGGAGTATTATATGTATGAATTTTGTAATATTTGCATTTGAGTTTTATGTGGAAAGAATGCTGTTTTCCTAAGGGCCATCACATGAATAGAAATGGTTGAAAACTTCACTCTAAAAATTTATGAGGTAACAAATTATTCCTTTATGTCAATATCTAGGATCTGTTTTGCTTTTTGTGCCTGAATGACTTTGTGAACAGTTGAGATCTTGGTCTTCTTAATAAAGTTTTTTTCTTTTTTAACAGTGAATTGCTGATTGTTAAATGTACAGGATGTCTGCTAAATATTTCTTTTACATTTCAACCCTGTTACTTGAAAAAGAGAGTGTAGTAAAGAGCTTTTTAGGTGCCTATCACAATAGCTTAATATCAGTTCAGAAAATTGACTAAAGCTTTTCATGATACAGTGTCCATCTTTTCAATACTGTGTTGTCAAAGATACCTAGAGAATATGAGGGTCACCTGATATACAGGCTCATCTGTTGTTATTGGCAAATTAGCTGTCTGTCATGGAAAGCCTGGCTGTTGATAAAAGTACGAAGAAATGTCTTGACAGAAAAAGGCACTATCTTAATTTTAAAGCAGATAAAAGTAAATTATGTATGTTATACTTTAATACTATTTATAGGTGGTACCATTTTTTTTAAAGGCAGAAATTCTGATTTGCAAATATTACTTCCTTCATGTAAAGCAGAGAATTCGGGATAAATCTATACTATGGTATACATCTCTCAATCTAATAAAATAATAATGCAACATCCCAAGAAATTGATGCATAGCTGAAAAAGGTGATATGTTTGCCAGTGACTAAAATAGTCTGATTTTATTTGAAAGCTGATACTTTTATACTGGCAGTTGATAATTCCATGTTTTGTCTATGCTATGTCTAAACTTGCTGCAAACTTAGAGTCTGCCTTTGCAGAGAATTACTAAGGTCAATGAGATTCTGAAAAGGCAGAACTAATCTGATAACATTCTAAATATTGAACAGAACAGAAGGGAATAGAACAGAACTATTTCAGTTGGAAAGGACCTACAACCATCATCTAGTCCAACTTCCTGACCACTTTGGGGCTGACCAGAAGTTAAAGCATGTTATCAAGGACATTGTCCAAATGCCTCTTTAACACTGATAGGCTTGGAGCAGCTTTGGACCATTCCCACTCATTCTTTGAATAAAAGAAATAAAAATGGTTTCTTAAATGCCTTTATGTTGTTGATTTGTTTTTCTTAAAGCAAATCTGTTGCTGACAGTGTGTACCAACCTAAATTGGTACCTAACCTAACCTAATTTTATGTACCTAACCGAAGTGCTAATTTGTAAAGCACTTTGGAAAAACAGAAGATTGACCTTTTGATAGGGAGGACAAGACTCTTGAGAAAGTTGGAAAGCCTCTCCATATACAATATAGACATCTAGCTGAGACTTTAGCTGTTTAATCAATTCATAGACATGTATATGCCACAAATGATCAGAAAATAAACACCAGCATTCATCAAAATATTGGCATTCATCAAAATTAATAAAAAATAGAGTAGCTCTTTTAAACATATTCTTATGTTAAATGCAGTACTTCAGCGTGGAATTATTTAGATGCAGGCATGTGAAAATTATCATTTGCATTGCTTTTGTCTTGTAGCATGGCACTTTATGTTAGAAATAGACTATTTTTGATTTTCTTAATCTTCTAGTTTTATTAATAATAAGATTCTCCACAAGAGGCTCCCACATTTTGGGAATAACTACAGGCAAATATTGGTAGGAGTTAGATGTATCAATGTGAACCAGGCAATAGTTCTTAAAGGAAAAATAGTGAAAATTAACAAATTGGCATATAATAACAGAAAGATCGTATAAGATATAGGAAGATCTTACTAATCTGGATCCAGTGCTTCATGAAACAGGCCCAAGGAATTTCTCTTTTCATGTGCTCAAACAGAGGTAACAGAGTCATAACTGGGAAGTAGAGATTCCCTTCCTTTCACACACTGAGGAGTGTGAAAGACTTTAGAAATCACTGAGTTTCTGTAGAAATTTGTCCCTTTTTTCAGGACAGGTAAAATATAAAGATTTGGATTAGCACCTTCCTTCTGTCAGGAAGAGATAGATATAAATAGCACCTCCAAATTTATGTTCATTTGCTGATTAGCAGTTTAGAATATTCAATGACAACGCAAAACCTCTTAAATAATTAAGACAACTTAATTAAGAGTGTCATAATAACAATTAGAAGTGATCTGTATGTATTCATTCATAATAGAGCATTTTGAGTTCTCCACTTGATTCTGTGACCTTAGCATTTATTGTTAACTCTCCGTTGAAAAATCAGACGTGTGTGGTGGTTTCTGTTTTCTGCGTTATGAACGTAACTGCCAAATCACGTCTCCACGGTTCAATGCAATGCGGTGGCAAGGCTGACATGTTGGGGTAGGTTTGTGCACTGTAGCCCAGCTGAGCCACAGTGAGGTTCCTTGGCCATCAGGCTCAGGATGTTATTTAGAATTTTATATTAAGATAAAGTAACAGGTGACTGAGTTGTACACTTTTATGCAGAATAAAGTGTGTAAATTTGTACAGTGCCTGCTTAACTGTGGATTATATAAAGTGTAGATATTTAACAAGTTAAAATGATCTTTTTGTTTGTTTATTTTTGATTTTTTATTTGTTTTTTTTTTTTCTTTTTAATTTTTCTCAGGAGGTGTTTGCATTGCTCAGTCACTTAAAATCCCTCGGGAACCAAGACCAGGAGAATTTGAAAAGATCATCAAGCGCTTGTTGGAAACTCCGAATGCTCGAGCAGTGATCATGTTTGCAAATGAAGATGATATTAGGTACCTGTTTCCTAATTCTGTGTGTTGAAAATGTTTCTTTTCACAGAGATGCTCAATTGGCTGGTGCAGAATAATGCAGGAAGTCTCAGATTCAACCCCATGTAGAAATTCTTGGAAATCTGTTGATAAGAAATGGAGTTGCAGTTTTATGGTATCCTGTTCCTTTATTCTGTGGAGTTCTAACCTTTTCCTAATTTCTAAGAGCACAATTCCAATAGATTGTGACGGAAAAGGATTAAACCAATAATAACCTGAAAAAAAATATGTCTAAAGATGAAACAAATCAACTTGTATAACACTGTATCTTGAGTTCACTGCAGCTGTTGTTGAATACGCTTTCGGCTGTGAAACCATTGACTAATTGGTTAGTATGTGCTTACTTATGCATAGCCAGAATTAATGTTAGGGATGCTCAAATCCTTTGTAAATTCTGTTTGTTTAATTAGCCATTTGTTGTTTGTTTTCAGGCGAATACTGGAAGCAGCCAAAAAAGCTAATCAGTCTGGACATTTCCTCTGGATTGGCTCAGATAGTTGGGGGTCAAAAATTTCACCAGTTCAGCAGCAGGAGGAGATTGCGGAAGGAGCAGTAACTATCCTGCCGAAAAGAACATCAATAGATGGTAAGAAAGCACATAGAACAAAACTACCATTTTCTGATAGTGTTCAAGTAACCTAGCTCTTTCAAAAATATAATTTTAAAAAAGCGATGTAGTTCTCAATTACTGGAAGATTAGGGAAAACTATGCAAATAAATAACTTGAGTTGACCTGGTTCAATATTCATTTAATATCTCTGTTGAGATGAGGGGATGATGAATCTGCAGTTAGGCGATCTTATAATTGTCTAGTAGATAGAGCACCTGTAATGGAGTTCCTTACCCATAACTGAGTTGTTCTTTGGGACTTTTTCTTGTTTTGATGTTTACACAAAATCTCTTATTATTTTTAAATTACTATCTTTAAGATATATCACATTTTAAGATATTTGTTTTTTCCTATTTCTTCTCTTTAAAATAGGTTTTGATAGATATTTTCGGAGCCGAACACTTGCTAACAATCGAAGAAATGTATGGTTTGCAGAATTTTGGGAGGAGAACTTTGGATGCAAGTTAGGATCACATGGAAAAAGAAATAGCAATATCAAGAAATGCACAGGTAACTGTGAAAGTAAAACATTATCTGTAAGTGTTTTACCGGAGTGCAGGACAGGAACTGCTTTCTTCTGTTCACAGTTCTGGTTCACCTCAATTCTCCAATACACATTATTGCATTGTAAGAAAAGTGTGACATTATTTCTCAAACCTAGATAAAAAATTTTGGGCAATGTTTGAGAAAGGTAGTAGCTAATTTGCACAAATCCAGTGATGGTACAGATTTTGTTAAAGACCTGTGGCTGTGGTTCAATTCCACTCATGTTTTCAATGACCTTCTTTCTCACCCCATCTGTAGCTGTCGATACGATTTTTCTTTAGTGAATGGACACATCACAGTAATTCTCATATTGTAATCCCTGAAGTATATACAGAGAAAATTAAATTTCTTTTTAAACTGTTGAGGTCTTGATGACAGATGAAGTCCTGACTTCCTTATTTAGTTTACAAACTGTGAGAACAGAGTAAAAATCAAATCAATATGTCTCTATTACATGGCCTCATGTAAAGAGCACAAGATTCTATATTGTAAGTTCTGTATCTGTATTAATAAACCAAAAGACTCTCTGAAGTTTGAGTAAAAACTTCATGTAACTAGGACTGGTGTTCTCAAACCTGCTCGCTCAGGCATCATACTCAGGCACAATTGTCACAGCAGCTAATACAGCAGTCACATCAGCAGCTGAGTCTACTCTCACCTATGAGATATTGGCTTTTTGCTGTTTCTTGCAGGGTTTACTGCAGGACTGTTACCTTTAGTCTTCTGTGATTACAGCAGACTCTGTTACTTTTTCTATAGATAGCTTTTGTCTATTGTCAGGGATCCCAGTGTCATTTCCTTAAAACCATCACCAGTCCCAGTGGCACTGGCAGAGACTGCCATCTCTGTGACTAGTGGCAGCGGCAATACCAAATTTTCAGCACTACGTACATAGGTGATTGGTGTGCCTTGGCTTTTCTGGCACTGTGTTCCTTCATCAGATGGTACCATACACATGGAATGTGAATGTTTTGGGTTTCCATGTCATTCCATGAGTTCTGGCTGCCTGGTGACACTGCCATGAAGCCTTTGTCCAAACTTTCTGCCAACAAAAAGCTGCACACAAGCACCTCACTTCTGGGTGTGACTGACATACTGTGCAACCTCCAGGCACATGCTCTTTGTCCTGCTTTTCCTGAACCATCAGATTTATTGTATGTGTACTGTGCCTTTGATTCAAAGACTTACTGCACTGTGGTTCACAATGCACAGACATATCTCACACAGAAATATGGAAGCCATGCGTACACTTTCTTATATTGCCTTGTCTTCAGCAGTTCAGCACACACTCCACAGAAAAAGCGTGATACACTTTCTCAGTGAAATGATTACTCATTACTCTAATCCTTTACTTCCTGGTCTTGATTCATATAGCAGTAAGTCATGGCTGGGTAGTTATCCATGTCTGGGAGAGACTGATTTGTTTTTACTATTTTAAGTAGCAAAGAGATGTTTTTTGACGTTCTTCAGGTAGAATGAGTGTTGTATGTGCTGTAGTTTGGGAAGATCTAAATGTTACCACAGATTGTTGAATGACTTGTCTCAGCCTCATCACATCTGTCAAATTGAGTTACCAAGTGAAAAGTAATGTATGACATGCATAGGCTAAAACTTGTTAGATTCAAAAGAATTTGTGATCTGAAACATATATCCGTGTATTTCATGAACAAAATTATGGCATGTTTTCTGTTCCTGAAAACAGAAAGAAAATGTATCTTCTGCACCCAGAAAGTAAACATAGTAGGAAGGGATGGGATTAAAATGTGAGCAATCTCATATGAAGGTTGCACATGCATTTCCTCATGCAGGGAAAAGTGTATGAATTCTTCTGCAAGCAAAGATATCTATGGGTGATAGCACCCCTGACTAAAACTGCCTAAAGGTGGCTTACTACAATGGAAAGAACACTTGGACAACAGCAGATCTAAACCAAAGCTGATGATTTATCATGATCATATGATTATGTAATTCAAATGTAAAGTTGCGATGAAAAAATAACAAAAGTGTATTACTTTTAAGTCAACTGAGTCAAGAGGTTAGTGTGGAAGTTCAAAATAAACTTCTGATTGAAGGAGAAATTCTAGGTGAGAGAATGGGGGAATGACCCCTCCAGTCTAGACTTAGAGGATCACAAATGGCATCTTGAGCCATCCCAGTTCAGTTTCCATGGCCTCCAGTGTACAGAAGAGGGGCAGCAATGAAATCCTGTCTGGCTCTTTATAGCACAGCCAAGTCAGTCTAATATGATCTTCTCTAATATGATCTTCTCTGTCTGTTAAAGGTTAGAGAAGAATATCCCTCACATGAATCTCTCTTTCCCTTGAAAACTTTAAGGCATTAATTCACATCAGGTCTGCTCTGAAATAATGGTGGTAAATGAGCGAACACCCAAATGTCAGTAAGGTTATAGGAGCTGTTACTTTTAATTGTTTATAGCTATTGAATTATAATATTGAAGTCTTTGATGGTCTATCCCAGTTGCCAGTTGGCAACCTTCCAGTGGGTTTCCCCTGAAACTTTATGTGTATTTTCTCAGTTGTAAATTTCAACTCAATCCTTAAAAGGAATGCATTCCCAGGTCTTGTTCAGGACTTGAAGACTGAACTTAAAACCACCATTTATCCTCATTTTCCCATAATTTATTTGTGCAGTGTGGATAATAAGATCCTCTTTGTCCATTATATTGATAATTGTGATAGTAATGCTAGTAACGAATATAATGATAAAAGAATATACAAAACAAGTGATGCACAGCACAGTTGCTCACCACATGAAACCAATGCTCAGCTAGTTCACACACTTCCTCCCACCTAACCCCCCAGTTATATATTCTAAGACTGATGTCATATGGTATGGAATATCAATTCAGCCAGTTTGGGTCAGCTGTTCTGGCTGTGTCTCCTCACAGATTCTTTGGCACCGCCCCACCCTCTCATTAGCAGGGCAGTATAAGAAGCTGAAAAGTCCTTGAGTGCTTGGCAACAACTAAAACATCAATGTGATATCAACATGATTGTCGTCCTAAATCCCAAACACAGCACTGTAGCAACTTTTAGGGGGAAAAATCACTCTTTCCTAGCTAGAATCAAGACACTGAGCAACACCCCTAAGATGACAATCTCCCTCCCAAAAGTATTAAAAAGTAAATTGATAGGTATGAAGTTTTCACAGGCCTGAGGTCTGTTTTCTTAGCATTCCTGCTTATCTTATCTAGGAGATACTTGAATCTTTTTTCTCTTATGACATTTCTATTTAGTCAAGTTATCTGATCATAGCTTTAAACTTTTACTCCCTGCAGTAAGGATGCCACCAGTCTAATCCAATTTCAAGCCCTTTTTCCCTATGAAGATGTACAAAATGCTTCATAATGAAAGATATTTTTCTCTTTTCCATGTAAAATTAACAGTCTTTTTAGCACTTAAAGTGCTGAAAGGGATTTCCTCTCCTTGTTCAAGGTTAAGAATTACAAAAGGGCACATGCCTTCTTATCTCCTGTTCTTAAACATTACTGATCATTATAGTCTAGTCTTGTTAAGACTTAAACAATTTGTTTGAAGAAAACTGCTATTTTAAAACTGTTTAAAAATACTCTTAATTTGTGGTTGCTGTTGCTTCTTATTCTTAAAAAAAAAGTGTTTTTTGAGATACATATCTTTATGTTTCTTTTGAATACCCCTGATCATTTGCTTTCTGATTTTTGCCAGTTTACAGAAAGCAATAATTCAACTTTACTTTGAAAAAAGTAATTGCTTTTCCACTCTTGATTTGCAAATAGCTCTACGTAGTTTTGAATGTGAGTGTATATTGATCAAATCATCAAGGTTGGACCAATTATTTGAAAAAATATTAGAGGCATTTTTTGTTCAAAACTTTCTGCAATTAAAAAAAAATAAATTGTGCCATTAACTTAGAAACATGAAATAATTATTCAATGACAAACCTTAAACTTTTTTAACTGGGAAAGGAGAGAAAACTCATTTATCTTACTACAACAGAATGGAAAAGAATTAAGAATTGCAGTAATTGAATTGTCTGTAGAGGTTACAAGAAGCTTCGCTTTACATATTCGTTCAAGATACAGGTTTTCTATACTTGCTGAAAAGATATTTAGTGAGACATGAATCTTTCAGGGATCCTCAGCAGCCTTTCTTTAGCAGCAGAATATCTTGGTGGGAATGAGAAGTGAGGAGATGAGAAGGTTTTCACTTATCCCTGTGCCTCAGAAAAAAACTATAAAGACAGAGACAGCATTCATCCTTTGATTATCTACTTTATTCAAGAGAAAGGGTTTGTACTGTGGTTGCAGGAGATAGCAAACAGAGTGCTATTCATTTACTTTAAATTCACATTCTGGAAAATTTTTCCATATATTTAGCTTCTCATTGGAGTCAGTTATAGGGCAGCTGAAGATTTATCAGAAACATTACGGACTGACTAGATTTATTCCTGGTGTGTTATCGCCAGCTCTTGGTTGTAGAGCTATTAATTGTTAGTGCTACCTTAAGGTAAGATTCTAGACCTTGTGTTTCCTTGAGAAATGTACAAAAGTATGATTACAAGGGTTTGAAAATGAAACAAAGTTATCCTAGAGTTCTGTTTGCATTAAATTGTGGGTCTGGCAATATCTGCTATAACTCTTTCAGAAGACAAAAACATTGATAATAAAAGAAAACAGCGTTAGTTGTGAAGAGTTAAGAGAGAAGGGTAAGCATTAAATGTACTTAGATTTGCTTCCATTAACCTTACAGAATGTTAATATTTGATTTAATTCTAACAAAAAAATCTGCAGAAATCCTTCATATCGATGTGTGTATAACACACGCAGTTACTTGTGTGTGCATGCATAAGCACATATAAATCTAACATGAAATAGCATTGCTTACCGTATCATGTTTTAATGTGTCCAGTTGTCACCTCAAATTCAAATCTGACATAAGAAGATACAGTTCCTTTGTGATTTGTTCTGGGTTTTCCCCATAGCATCCCTTCAAGGCATGACTTCATCATAGTATTTAGTCTTGGAGCAGCAACATGTGGCACATTAATAAAACTTCAACAAAAATGTTAATTAGTAGGGAAGTAGTAGGAGAGTAGTTTCCTCTCCCTGTTTTGCATGGTTAGCATTTTAACTACTCTGCAAACCTAATCAGCCTTTAACTACCTATAATGACTGACTGCACTGCTAAAAATAAAGATGGAAGACTTTCCAAAAGCTTAGAGAGACCTGTGTAAATTAGTCTAATTTCAATTTGCTCTATCAAACTGAACTATTTTTTTTTCCCTGAAAAAAAAAATCACAATGCAGTATAATAGAAAACATGGAAACTGGAAACTTAACAGATCCATTATTAATTTTCAGTTAAATAACGTCTTTGAAAATACAATTACACAAAAAATATTAATATAAAGAAGTAGATTTACTCATATGTGTACACAGCCACATTCTGAAAAAAATTATAAATCCAATTGAAAAATTCAGTTACACTATGTGAATCTTGCAGATGTACAGTGCATGTCTATTTATACTGAGTGATGATTTCATTACTATAAAATCACTGCTGAAGTGTGTTTTTTTCTTGATGAGATCTACACAAAGTAAAAATATAAAGCGGCACAGATGCAATTGAGACACATAGTGAGTTGTACCATAATTCTCGAAATTATGCACTAATGCTCAAGAGGGACTGTTTTCAAGCATATAGGAGGAGACACACATTCTCCCTTCATCTGCACATTGTGTGTTGTGTCCAGTATATTTAGGCATCAGAGACAGAAGGAGCAGTTGTTACTGCCCTGTATTTTCTTGATTCCCATTTATGAAGTAGTTTATAAACACATCGCAGGAGGATTCTTGGGTTTTTTATTTCTATTTTTAAAGTGTCGATGTTTTGTGTAAATATGGTAATTCTATGTACAAAATCACAGTAGTTGGGTTTGCAGCATCATAAGCAGATGCCAAGTTTATTATTGAAACGTTGCTACTCATCGCATGAGTTTGACATAAAATACTTTGAGGATTATTTTCCATAGTCTGAGCTGTTTCTGAATCTGCTTTGGGCATTATCTTAGAACTATGAAAATTGTGTGTTACAGGTAGCTGCACTGCAGTGGTCCCATGCTGCCTCTAATGTACCACTAAATCAAACTGCATCATGTGTCATTAAATAATTTATGGAGCCAGACAGCCTTTACTTTTGGTTTTAGGACAATACATCATGTCCCAGGTGGCACCAAGGCCTATTCCAATAACCAAAATGAAGTTTAATCTCTTTATTATGGTATACTGTGGGCCATAAAATCACTTTTTTTGCAGATTTTTGTCTGGTTCTCAATTTTAGAAGCCTGGGTAGTCAATTCCAAAGAAAAAGTTGACGCCTGAAAATGGTGAGTGACATTCTGCCAAGATTAACAAGACTGAAATATAGACTTTCTTGTGCTATACATCAGGTCAGAATGTTTAGACCAAATTCTTTCCTGATGGTGAAGAACTGAGAAGCATGAACCTTACTATCTCTCTCTGCTATTAGGGTCCAATAGACTGATAAGTGGTAGAAGACCACAGCTTAAGGTGTATTTGATCAAAATAAACACTTTCAGCTGTTTATTGTACTAGCCCTGTACAAATGTCCAGTTCTGGCCTCACTCCAGAAACCACAGAATTTCAGAAGATTCAAGAAGATTCAGAAGATTCAGAAGATTCAGATTGAGTATTATTTAATTCCAACAACTGCTAATGTGCGTATCACTTAATATGTCAGAACGTTGTGAAATCAGGGGACTTAGCATACACTGCCCATTCACTACTTCGATTTCTTCATTTCACTTGCTGTACTGCATTCTGTTATTTCACCAGTTAGCATTTTTAAATGTCTTCATAATATATCCAATGGAATATCACTTCATAGTCTTGTCATAGCTTAGATTCTCCTACCAAATATAAAATTAAAAGAAACTTCTTATTCTCATATGAAAAAGAAGTTGCTGATATACTCCATAGAGGTATTTTTTCTCTATAATTTTTATTCATAAATTGGAATTCAAAGCTTGTATTCTGTCAGGAAATGTATGAATTTTAGATTTAGAGTGTTTTACAAAGTTGTGAGTCATATTCCACTGCAAAATCATTCAAGTAGAGTATCTTGCCTTTTTAGATATGATACACCTGCTGCCAAGTTGGAATACTTTCTGTACACATATATATGTGCATATGTGTGTCTTCCAGTAACTTAAGAATCCAGAAATTCTTATTCCAGCACAGAGATTCTGAAAGAATAGCATATTCCACTGAAATAAATGTTGCTTTAAGTACAATTTTGTGTGAACTCTTCACTTTCTCACAGTCTCAGAAAACTTGGAACCAGTATTACTTATGATATAACTTGAATGTCACACATATATGAGTGGCATCTGTACACAATCCTTGTTACTGGGAAACAATAGTAAGGTACTCTGTCATTTCCAGTACCAGCCAAACCACTTTGGACCGATGGTAGTAGAATATGAAAGTCAATCATAAAAGTGTGGCACGTTTTTCATCAATTTGCTCTCCTGGTCTAGCACAAGCAGACCCTTGCTGTGAATAGGAAGATGTTCTATGTAAGCCTGATTCCCAGATAATCCTTCAGGCAGAAGAAATATTTCTTGTTTTCCCCATCTGAGCAAGTTCTTGTAATCTTGCCTTGTGGGAGGACTGGAAGAACTGTTTAAATTTTGAATATACATCTTTGTGCCATTATTCAAGCATTTCAGGATACAGTGCTTTAACATTTTATAAGTATGCACATTCAGTGTTCCTACTTGCTACCTGACTAGATGCTTCATTAGAATACAAGTAGTACAATAAAAATTAGCTTAAGTCTTCAAAAAGGACCATTAGCTGCAAGGTTTTCAGTGTCTGGATGCTGTCAGACAGGCTGATCTACACTTAGTAACTACAAAGGAAACTACTCATCTTGCAGACATGTTGACCTCTGCCCAAGCACTGTACCACTGTTGTGAACTAATTTGGTGGAGAAGTTAGGAGGTGGAACTTTGTTATCCAGATCAGCAGAAGATATCTTTATTTGATTGGATAAGTTCTTCCCTATTCATAAGTGTGTCCACGATATACCTTTTTCCTGGGGTACTGTGTGGTGGGGAATACCAGGATCAGTTGGATGGAGAAAGAATACTTTATGAGGTAATTTCTTTCCTAGATGGCCCAATTGTCTATGTTATCAAACAGTGCACCTCTGTAAAACAAAAGTAGTCAATGATGAGCATCTGAGTTCCTCACTGTTCTTGTTTCAAGAGATTTTACTTCAGGTTAATATGGCTTCTAAGGCTGGAGGGACATACCTGTATAGCACTCATCCTATTGTTTGGTTTCCTCTGAAAGGCACGGTTATCTACTGCTCGGCCATGTGAAAGTGGGGACAGTTAGGAAATTTGTTTCAAAACCACATTCCTTACCCAAATAAAACAGAAGTGTAGCTGCACTCAAGGGACTGAGCAGGTAGAGATGAAAGGTGGACACCCCTGCCCACCTCACATGTTTTCAGAGCCTGTGTGGCAAAGGAAAACAGTTGCTTATGACTTTGGAGTAATGAGAAGGATATAGAGCCCTCTTGGTACTCTATTTCTTCAAACAAGCAGGATTTATCTGCTCCTGGCCCTCATTTGCAGAACACTGCTAACTGCAACCTAACCTTGCATTGTTCTACTAATTCGTTGTTCTGAGGGGGAAAAAGCCTATTTAATAAACAACTCAATATTTATAAGCTATTTTTAATCTTCTTGGGTTATGCAATGATTCAAGATATATATTTAAATTTACCAGTATGCAGTTTCTAATTAGATCCCCAAAAAGTTGTTAGTTTGTCCTGCTTTGTAACTGCAGAAAAACATAATCTCAAATATTTACTGGAATACAGAGTGACTTATAACATAAACTTTTGATGTGAAAGTTCCCCAAACCCAGCCTTTTCTCTATTAGCTAATATTTTATTTACAAAAAACCCCATATATATCAAAAAGTTAAAACAAGTATGACCACAAGGAAAAATAAAATGGTAAAACAAAGGGAATTATTTAATCTTTTCATTGTTATCTTTCCACTGGTTAATCATGTTTGATATGAAAACATATTTCAACTTGTTATGATGCTATATACCAACAATATTCCAAGTAAATATATGTTTTAATAATTATATTAATTTTATAATATTAGGATAGTTAAACTAAATGGTTTTATATTTTCATGAAGCAGCAATGAAAATACTTAATTTGGGCTGTTTTTAGGTTATGAACACTTCCCATACTTTGAATAATTATTCACTTGTGAAATGGCCCTGATTTATAAGTAATCTCTCACCTTTTATGGAAAATAGTTTAGATTGGTCATCTGTAAACTGATGCAGATGCATTTTAATCCACTAAGTACAATTTTACTTGAGAAATAAACCCATCACAATCAACGGGGCATACAGAATGGTCTGTAATATAAATCAGTTAGAGGTCAGAATTTGTTTTTTAAGGGGTAAGTGTACCCATTAAATGTATCAATTGTAGTTCAGTAATTCTAGAACACTTTGTATCCAATATTTGAGACAGGTTTGAGTTATTTTTCAAGGTACTTATACAAAATGTCAGGTAGAAGCCCAAGTGTCCCCAGTTTGTGGTAAAATCACTATATAGTGGAGAAGATGTGTATTGGTTACATTGAATTTACACTGCTTTAACTGCATGGCTGGGCTTAATGATTTTGACCCATATTCTAGCTCTGGACTAGTGCATGTTCAGGGCTTGCAGGATTGCCCTTGGGTGCAGCTCTTGAGACAGGATTTACTTAATTCTGAAACTTCTGCCAGGCCACCTCCGCATGTTTTCTTAAGCTGCTTAGGCTGGTATGACTTACACCATGAGGATGGCCATCTCTCTTTAGAGACTGAAGATAAACCTAGAAGAGTAGTTTGGAAGAGGTGCCCACTTTTGGGTTGCTTAAGCCAAGTGAAGTGAATACCATTCCACGGTTGCATGGACTAACATCTCAACAAAGCAATCTGTCATCCCAATTCATGCAAGAACTTGGTGACAACTCTAATGTTTACTTACATTAATTATGACTATATTATTTAAAAGTTTAAAGGTAGTTTGGCATCCTTACAGATACTTCCATGGATTGAAATAAAAGGGAAGGTAATACATGACAGTTCTCTGTATACAGACTGTCAGCAAATATCCCTCAGATATGCGATTATTTGCCTGTTGATTATACCACAGATTTTCAGGATGCAATAGCCTATTGAATTATGCAAAATACTTTGAAGAGACTTATTGACAAAGTTTTATATTTAGGTTTTGATTAAAAATGAAATAATTATTCTGGCCAAAACACTTTTATTCTGTGATGAGATGATCTCAGGAGACAAAGAAATTAAGGCTTTAAAGTCTTTGATCAATGTACACAGTCATTCACCAAGACAAAAGCAGCTGGTGGTGTGGTTGTAATATTTACTTTCAGTTTACTACAGCGATACTGGGCAATAATGTGTGCTTCCATTAGGAGTATCTTCAGCTGTATTAGCAAACAATGGGTGATTTATGCTGTGGGGTTTTTCTACTGTATCTTCAGCATTTACTGAGGTTTAGGCAGCCAAGGTTGACTTTTTTACTGTCTTAGATAAAATTCAAGGTAGTGAAAGAGAAGGTTTATGTGATACATGCATTCCACCTGACCTCACAAAGTATAAGACCTAAAAGCCTTCAGAAGCTCTGTGGTCATGGGGCAGGTGGTGTGCTGAGGCCATGGTCTGCCATGCTGTTCAGGTTTTCATTTTTTCCCGTCTGTTCCCTACTTTTTCCATGTGCTCAATTATACACTGTTTTTGTCCAGAGGTTGCATTTTTTAGATTTTTTTTTTTTTTTGAACAGTGTTTTCCTATTTTATTTTTTCGAGCAAAGAAGAAGAAAAATGAGTTGGCATTTCCACGTGTCATAAACCTATTTGGAGGAGTCCAGTGGAATTCAAGTGCCACATAAGGATTGTTTGGCTTAGAAAACAAGGGTGCTTTTTCACTCTCAGTGTTCACTCTGACTGTTGGTAGACTTTTTTCTTAGCCATAGCCTTGAAAGAGCAGTTCTTCAGAGAGTCTCAAATAGATCAACAATTATTCTCTCATCTTGAAACGAACAAATCATTTCCAAAACCAGAAGCACTTCAAGGTAACATTTTAAATTGTTTCCTCCTGTGACTTTTGAAACTATAGCAAACAAGGAACAAATTCACTTTATTCCTTTTAAATTTTGAAAAAGGACCTGAAACTCCAAAAGTGGCAGTTTTAGGAACGTTGCAAGTGCTGGCTTGGAGAGCCACAGAATAAGCTCCGCAATTCACTGAACCTTCTTGCGAGATATATCACATATAAAATCTGAAAACAAGACAAACAGTTCATGTGTATGGTTTGATTTTTAACTTTTTGGCATGTTAGCATCTGCCAAAAGGCTACAGTAGAGAAGAAGAATTTGCAAAATCTAATAGCATGACCTTGAGACAAAGCAGCTGTGGTGTTCTGCATCCTACTTAAAAGTATGTAACATTCCTCAAATTCTAGATAAAAGCTATCCAGAAAAAAATGTACAGACCAGAAATTATGCATTGACTTTGTAGATAGTAATTCCAAGTAAACAATAAATGTAAAATTACAAATGTGTCTCTCAGAATTTGAGAAGAGAAACTTTGCTGTATTAATTGCCAGTTATATACTGATAAAGCACAAACAGAGATTTACTTACTGGAACTCATTGTTTTTATTGAATAACTAAACAGATACAGATATTGTTCTCACTTTTCTCCAAAATTAGTGTAGAAATTTAACAGGCAAAAACTTGCTTGTAAACTTTTGATACCTCTCTAGTGCATTGGAGATGAAATCTGTAGTTGCAGCAGTATTTTAAAATGGAGAGAGGAAACAATAATGAAGAGGATTTGATTATACACATCTTCATGTCAGCTAATAGAAGTGGAAGTGAGTGTGCAATGGTCTTTTACATTGGCAGTTTCTGTGTGCAGTGGTTTAGTGTGGAATGTAAAGATTGGTACCTGACAGCCAGTGGGAGAAAGGGCAAATAAATCTGCACATTATGCTGTAGCTTCTGCACTTTTTGGAGCAGAACTATCTATGGCCTGGATGTCAGCCTTCATGGTAAAACCTTCTGGAGTTGTGTGTCAGATATTGTTTCTTTACACAGGTTCTGATTGACCCATACTTTTGCAAGCTGCTGTACGAGTCTTTCAGCTCTGCAAAAGATTTTTATTTGAATTTGGAATGAGTATTAAGGTCACTTTCTGTTATATCTGAACTGTTCTCGCTGTTCTCTGTGAAGTTATCTTTCATGTAATTTATGATGATAACAAAGGAAAGAGGGTTTGGAACATGAAACCAAAGATTTTGTAACTTAGTTGCAGAGAGATAAAATACAAAGGGTGTATAATGGCCACATCATCAATGCTGTATATGAGTGTTTCTTTATTGACATAAAGAGGTATGAGATTTGAGAGGATATAGCTTCACAAATGAGAGTAATAACTTGATATTTGTGTGGAAATCACAGAGAGGTCAATAATCAAAGGCAGGGTAGGATATGAAAACTTTAAAGGAATGATCAGAAGGGAAGCTACATTGAGTTTCACTGCAGAAGATAAGAGTTTTAGATCTTAAAAGTAGGATGAAAATAAGTAGAGCTTTATAGACAGGTTATATTGAGCCTTGAAATAGAGACAAGAAGTTTGAGCATCCTATGAAACGGGTAGTCAAGCCAGAATTTGGCCTCAGTGATATCAAACTCTAAAATGCCCTAGTATTGATGAAAGGAAAAATGTATGTAGGAGGGGACTGCAATTCGTATTACTTCTTGAAATCTCTTGGTTTGCTGTTACATGTTTCTATTTTCCACAGATTATCTTTCTTGTTTTTCATATTTTAGCATGAATCACACTTCTGAAAATAAAATAAAATAAAATTTCTTGCACTCTCCTTCACTGTGAAATTGAATCATGTTGGTTTTTGCTTTTAGAGCCTTTGAGATCAGGGATATATGTTTACGTTCTGTTATATATGTGACATTAAAAAAAGAAAGTGTGCTTTTACAATTTGGATGGTACTTTTACCACCTTCCTTGCCTTTTTATAGTGCTCCTTAAAAAAATCCTTTTTTTTTCTTGGTCTATTTTTTTATTTCTCTTCTTTTTTTAGAAGGTGTATCTGAGCATATTTTGGACCTGATTACAACAGAGATATTTGTAGTCAGTCCTATCTGGAATTAGGTGTAGTGTACCCCTTCAGATATGACCCAGCATTCCGTCTCTTCTTGGGGTTCATGTTGCTAATTTACAGTACCTCTGGCTGATACTTCATTATGATGCTTACCTGCCCAAAATCTGGTTATCTGAAATTTCAAATGTTTTCTGCTTCTTCAGTCTCTACAACTTTATGTAGCATTTCATTTCCCTTAAAACCATTGTCTCTGAGTGGCCAGAACCATCATCCTCTCACTCTCTTGGTCACTTGTGGAGTTCAGTTCTCTGTCACTTGTTGATAAGGTCAAATTTTAACTTCTTGTCTCACCTGCTTTTTAATACACAGTGTTAATTCTGCAGCTGCTCTGACATAATTTGTCATTCCTAGACTATTGAACCATGGTGTTCAAGTCCTTAGTAAATTTTTTAGCAGACTATGTTCATTTAGCTATAGCTCTGTACATTAATTCCTTTATAAATGTTTTTTACTAGGTTTTTGTTTTACAAAGCCCACGTTTTTTGCATGGTGTTTTGAATGCTAGTTTAAATTATTTGTCATATGAGGGTGAGGAACTTAATTACATTATGATAAAGCTTTTCAGGTGTAATCATGCCTTCAAACAATTTGCTGTGCAATATTTAGAAATATAGCTCCAGTCCTGCAAGGTTGGCAGTATGGGGCCCACTTACGCATCTGTGCAGGACTGCAATGAGCTCCGTAGTGTTTTATAGCTGAGAGGACTTAAGAATGATAATTGTAACATTCAACACATCTTAAATATATTCTCTATCCATGTAAAAGATTCCATAGCCAGTTCCACTAAGAAATAGTAATTTTAAGTGCCTGTACTTCGCTTTCTTATGATACCTTCCTAGAGAGTAGGTGGCTGTTTGAAAAACAACATTATTAATACTTTTCACTAGTCATACTTTCTGTTCTTCAACTTTCTGTTTGATTCATTTTCTGATTAAAAGGGTGATGATATAACCCTACTACTCCGTGACTTTTGGCATCCATAAAGATCTAGTCTCTAGGCCGTTCCAGTTTTGAATATCACTACAGAGTACAGCATTCATATGTATATTGTGGCATATTTGTAAGGCTCAGACTCCGATTGGGTGCGGAAGACAAGGTTAATAACAGCCCAGAAAGCTTTTATACCTTCTAGCTGGCTGGCTAGAGAACCATCACCCAACATTAGGGAACATCCCGTAACACTTAACACTACAAGGCAACAAAGCAGCCCCGGCAGACATCCGGGCACCAAAGCCACAACATCCTACACATTCCATTTAGTGTTTTTGCTGTTTGACTCTTGGCCCCACAATTTCTTCACAACAGTTATGTCTCTTTCTCAGGGCCGCTCTTTGTCTCCTAGAGCGTATGTCTCAGTATGCATTTATTCTCCTGTATATAATACCTCCCTTCCCTCTACCTTAAGTCCATGGTCATCCTCCTTATCTGTATGCAAGTCCACAGAGGTTGCCTTTAGAGCAAAATCTTTTGCCTTTGCTATCCCCTTCCCTCTAATCTTTGTGTTACTGATCTTCAATTCAGCATTGAAACTCTAAGCAGGAGGCGGAGAACAGCGGAGGGAGTTATTAGGAGTCAGAGAAGGATGCCTAGAGGCAGGGGAGCTGAATCTTTGGCAGCTGGGACTTGGGGCTGGACCTCTTGGTGTTGACAAGTACTGGCAGGCCACAGGGGAACTGTTCCCTGTCCTGTCTCCCTTGTTATTAATCTCAGGTGATATATTTAAACTCTTCAGGAAAGCGGGGCATTTCCAATGACTGCTGTTACAGATCCAGGACCTATTTCAGAAAGTGGCAAAAAGTACAGTAAAGGCGAAAACCTCTATTCTTAGTTTAACATTCAGGAAATCTCCTGAAAAGTGGACTGCAAAGAAGATCAATCTTCTATTTTAAAAAGGATTTCGACATTTGGAATTGAAATGAAACCATTTTAAAATTCAAAGTATAAAGGAATTAAACCTTTTAAAACTTCAATGAAAACATGACAGTGTGTCATCTAACATAAAAATTAAAAGTGTATTACCAAAAGTTTCAAACTGGTTCAGTTGTAAAATATAACTATCATTTACAACAACACATCAATATACATAGGGATGATTTTCTGCGTTGTTTTCCCTAGAAACCAAAATGTTGGTATTTTTGATGTGATGGAAATACATTCTCTAGTGAAATGTAACTGCAACAAAGCCTCCCCAGAAGTCTGTAGTTTAAGATAGGAAAAATGTATGATTTTAGGACCCAGAAAAAATAATATTAATCAGTATACACTGCATGCATATACAGTATGTATGTGAGCACTACCTGTGCAAATGTTTGTCTAGCACATACTTTGGTAAACAATAATGACAGTGTGTATAAATGACATGCTGATTATGATTAATCCCACAGATAAAAATGTTGACACTGATGTCTAGTAATTTTCTATGTCTCCAGACAATGGCTTTATCTTTCTATGGGGCTATTTTTTCAGAAAAGAGTATCTCAGTTATGCTTTCTATCTCCTCAAAATCAAAGATGTGATTGTAGAACTAGAATGCTGGTTATACTCACCACTTAACATTTATGTATTTCCTGAAACTCAGCTATGTCAATAACTGCCAGAGGTTGAAGCTCTGTGCAAATCTGGTGCTCTTACTGAACTTTTAATTTAAACTTATTTGCAAAAATCGCACCACATGTCTATAATCCTGGCCTATGACCCTCTGCAAAAATTAAGATGAAAACTTCAACAGGTTACTGCATGTGTATCACAGGGACACGTTACTCAGCAGTTTTCAAAGACTTAAGTTTTGGTGGTATCATGACATTAGAAATGCAGTAGATCCAGTTCATGATAAGTTATTGTTCAAGAAAGTTGTGTCTTCCTTTGTGTTTAACTTGAAGGACACTGATACTGGAACTGGGTTGTCACAGAGGTTGTGGAATCTCCATCTCTGGAGATGTTCAAAACCTGTCTGGGTGCTGTCCTGTGCAGCCTGCTCTAGGTGATCCTGCTCTGGCAGGGATATTGGACTAGGTGATCTTCAGAGGTCCCTTCCAACCCCCACCATTCTGTGACAATTGTGGGAATATTATCTTTAACACAAGACTTTCTTGTTTAGAAGAACCCTTAATGATCTTCTTTATTTGTTAGGGTCTGTTGTATTGTTCTGAAACTGAGAAAAAACAAACCACTCCTGCTGATGGTTAAACTTTTCTTGGTCGGGCATTAGATAAAGCAGCTCGCTCTTCTCATTATTCATGCTGTATAACAGACAAATTTTTGGGTATTCATCAGCCATCCAGGGTAAGAATTCATTCAGCTCTGCAGACACTTTATCCTGGCTGTGAAATTCTGTCATCTGGCAGGCTCTGGTGGAGGAGAAGCATCTCGTGACTGTGAAGGCTGAACAGGCTTCAGGGCTCCAAGCAAAGCCAAGCCTCCAGACTAGTGGGTATTGTACTTATTGTTAGGGCTTGTGTGGGCTTGGAGATTTCCTTTTTTGAGACTATGCATTGCATTCATACAACACAGTTTCACTACCATTTCAGATATTGATAACTTAGACACAGAAATTTTCCCACAATTAGAAACCAAAACCCTGTTTATCGATTGCCAATTTGTATATAGACAGATTGTTAATATTTTAGGGTGTGATTTTGATTATTATATGCCATACAATCCTAGGTCCTTTGTTCATTCTTACCTGCTAAAAAAGAGAGTGAAGAAAAGGAAATACTCTATCCTGCCTCAAATAATGCATTGCCTATATGTTTGATTACTTATCTATTGCATACGGTGGTATATTAATGGCAACTGCCTGATCAGTAAATCTGTGCTACCCCTGAAACAGCTTTTACACCTATAGATGATGTCTGGCCTGTCTTCTTCCACATTCTCAAATTAATTTCACTGCTTAAAGGTTAAATATTGTAATTAGAATTCAGTCGTGAGAAGAGCCAGAGGACTTGTCTGGACGTAGCAACCTGAGTATCGTGGTGCACGCTTCCCAGCATTGTGCTAGGACACTGTCAGCTTTGTGGATTGGGTCCCTTTTGGATTTCTCTTGACTGCCGTGTGTTACTCCACACCAAATCATTCTAGCTCCATGGGGAAGGTGATAATGTTTCAGACTTGCCTTGGTATTTTGTTAAAAAAGCCCATTCAGACATTACAGGACATGCAGTTTATAACCCTGATTCCAAACTTTTCTGAGATGTGAGAGGTTGGATACAGCTCTGGAAGGATCCTAAAGCTCATAGAAGTCTGGCTCTGTGGCACTTGAAGAAGCATGCTGGATGGAAGCACAGATAATTCTGACAAAGGAGGAACCCCAAACAATGGCTGGGGCTGATGTCTGGAGCAGAAAATGCTTATTCATCTAACTGTAAAACGAGAGTGGTTGGATCCCGGAACAGATCGGAAAGTCTGTTATATGCATTCCACTGTAAGGAAGGGAGAAAGGAAAGAATTTTATTTTTATACTTATAAGTATAAATGCTTCTTTTATATAAAATTAAATATTTTTATTTCATGATTTTATTTCTTTGTTATTAGCATCTTTCCTTCACCTTCTGTTCTCGCCACAATCTGTTCCTCCTTATTTGATTTGATCTGGGGAGTTTATTGAACAATATCAATTCACCCTGTAGAAGCGACTTTTGGATTAGCCTGATTATAAAAGCTAACAAACACAGAGTGTAATAATTAGGTACATTCAGGTAGACTTGAAAAGGAGCAAATAGCATTTGAGTTTTCACTGCAACTATTCAGTGTGACAGTCCCATGAGTCTGAATTGTTTTGACTGTTCTCACTTACAGATGCCAGTAGTCTTTTTTTGTGGCAACTGATCCCCAGTTGAGCCTCATTCTCCTTTACAGCTTGAATGCATGACTTATTTCCATTAGCACTGTCAGGGTGTTTAAAATCGACTTGCAATTTTGTTTCACCTACATGGTGACTCAATGGCAAAATGCATTAATAAAAGTTTAGAAATAATAATGGCATTTACGCTCGGATTTAGCAGACTTTGAGGATGTACCTTCATAGTGACACAGAACTGGTGCAGGTTCATGCAGGAATAGGTTTTTTAGCTCTGCTAAATTTCCTGTGGAATGCCGAGTGCATTAGGATCCATGGTAACCATGCCTGCTGCAGCACGGTATTACTTTGCTGTTGATAATGCAAGTCCATCTAATTAGCACCAAATGTCAGGGTACTAAGAGGAGCAGGTGGCACCATTTGTATCTGAAGTAAATACAAACACAGTATTTATGTGCAAACCAGGCAAAATAAAGCCTTTTGTAAAGTCTGTTATAAATGGTTTGTCTGGTGAATAAGATCTGAGAGAGAGAAGATAATTATAAACTGTGACCCATGAATGGAATTGATAATTTCAACCCCAGGTTGAACCAAACATTACTGATAGGAAATATTTTGGGCTTGAGACCCTACAGAAATATGTTACCTTTGGGACAGACACTGTATTTTTTTAGTATTTGGAAAGTCCAGTGTTTGTTCTGGGTTCATAATCTATTTTAAAAGTTGTTAGGAGTAATGACAATTGAGAACAACAAGAAAGGGAAGTTGATTAACCTTTATTTTCATAACATGTTAGGGACTGGGAGCAAGATGTCCTAAACAGCATCTTCAGGTGAACTTGAAGTACTCTGAGTGACTCAAAATGTACCAAATGATAGTGCAAATGGCAACTGCTACATTCTGCCCAAGGTGGGCAAAATTGCTGTGCATAGATACCTTTGTGCCTCACTAAGGAAGAAAAATACCTCCAGAAATCTAACAGAAAACATTGTTCAGAGGTGTTTACACAGCTGTCAGAAGAATAGATGTTCAGGACCAATGCATCTTATGGGGTCCAGTAAAAACTTAAATGCAATCCATCTTTATGCCACAAACCATTGCAAGCCCAGGGACAAAAATACTTTATATCTCAAAAATGCTGTTTCTCACTTGGCAGGTATCAGTTTGTATCAGGAACAAAATAGACCAAGATGCATAACCCCTTTCTTATACCTGCTTTGTGCTGAGGGTTGGACTGTCCAGGGAGGGAACCCCTTGGCCCCCTTCCCCAGTGCAGACAGAATGCCAGGCTGCCCCACAGAGCTGAACTGGTGCTTGGACACCTCCATTATAACTCCATGGAAATTTAGAAGGTAAATAGCTACAAGGGAAGGAGGCCTTTATGTGAGACATCTACACTTGTGCAAATTTCACCTACGATGCATTCCTATACTGTATCTGTCATCTTAATCTACGCATCCACAAATATTCACTAAAATGAAATACCCTCCATATTAAAATTCTAAGCTCTTTCTGAAAGTGCTCAGTTAATTTGGCAACTGATAGATAAATAAGATTTGCAATTCCACCTATACAATGAAAATAATATTCTTTTTCCATTATTAAAAGTTTAACTAAAATATGCTATCAGCCCATTACTACATATGTTTAATTCCCTTCCATTTATAAATAAAATATTAAGACTTCTTTTTGCTTTTTTTTTTTTTTAAGGCAAATTTAATTTTGAGAAGGAAAGAGAGGCTATGATGAATAATTTTAATGTATTTTGTGGAAAGCCCAGAGTCTGCAAAATATAGTAGCAAACTTTAAGGAGGAATAATTTTAAGAGAGGAAACTTTTAAGAAGAGATAATTAAGTAAAATTAGTACCTAGCAAGTTTGGAAGTACAGAACATATTGTACAGGAAAAATAAATAAATAAACTTCCAGGTGAAAAGAGCACCAAAACATTAAAAAAATTATTAAGAGACTAGGATAAGTAATAAGGAAAGAATATAAAAAGCAACCTTTAAAAAAACAAACAAACAAAAAACCAAAAACCCCAAACCAAAACATACTCCTCCTTACAGCTATATAGAAGAATAAAAGATTCAAGTAGCATCAGGGGAAAAAAAAAACATAACTGGCCTTAAAAAAAAAAGCAAATAAAGCTATTCTTTTAACAGTAAAATTTCTCATCATAAACCAAATATTTAAGCTCAAAGCAATTGTAAAAAAACATTGGCTTCTTAAAAAAATGTTGAGCAAAATAACCTTCTGCAGAAAATATCAATTAGCTCAAGAGATAAAAGAGAACAACTAATTTTTTCATCAGCCTAGCATATTCCAATAATGTTTTCACCTTCCTCACCTCCTTTGAAGAATAGCCAGCAGTAATGGACAACTTGTTCTTGGAATGCTCTGGTGCCATTAGGAAGAGAAAGGTGTTGCAGTCCACAGTCTTTTCTCTTTTTTTACTACTTTGGAAAAAAATTACAGCTGCTTGACATTTCTCCTGGCATCTCTAGTGTATTGAACTAAGTGATTCAAATGACAACTCCCACATCCCCCAGTGCCTTCATGTGTTTCTGAGTCAAAAGAAACCCTGGTTCCTTTGAGGGGGATAATGGTGATTGACCACAAATTGCCTCTTTGCCGGAGAACATTTCCTGGTGCTTGCAAAATGAGGCACTTCTGTTTGCACGAGGTAAATGAGATCTATGTCTGTGCAAAGAGGAGCTTCTACTCCCACTGGACTCCCAACTATGAGTCTATCCGAAGTCATTCTCTTGCAACAGAAAAGTGTCAATCAAATCATCTAAGAACAATGTTCTCTTACCAAAAAGAAACGGGGATTTCCAACCTTGTTTACCTTGCATCATCCTTGGAAACTTGAGGAGAACAGGTGACTGCTGCTCTGGCTGGGTTCCCGTAGTCAGACTTAACATGGCTCTCCCCTCCCTTCACCCCTGAAGAAGTCAATGACATGTTGATTTTCAAAATAATAAGTGTGATAGCTTGTAATGCAACTGTGTACTAATTGCACACAGCCCAGATCAGTCACTGGAAATAATTGAGATAAGTGGCACCTGTTGTACCATTAATCATTCTATTATACATCTATATGCACCAGTAGTTAAAAAAAGGAATATGGCTAAGGAGCAGAAGGCTGCCTAATGGCAGTGCTCAGGCTGCTACAGTACTGATATCATGGAACCAGAAAGAAAGGTGGCAACTGATTTTTCCCTTGGGACAACTGAGCACGTTATGGGAAAGACGGGGAATGATAAATGCCATGAGTGGGGATTCTGCTGCACAAATACAGGATGAGGGGAGCATGGAGCTGGGAAAATCTGCAGAAACTTCCCTGCAGGAAAGGGGATCTTGAGATCCTGTATGGAATAGTGCATCCAGCTCTGGGGTCCCTAGTACAAGGAAAGGCATGGAGACGTTGGATTGAGTACAGTGGAGGGCCACAAAAATGAAGCACCTTTTCTGTTCAGCCTGGAGAAGATAAGGCTCAAGGGAGATCTTATTGCAGCCTTCCAATACCTGAAGAGGCCTACAGGTAAGATGGAGAGGGACTATTTTTCAGGGAGTGTAGTGACAGGACAAGGGGTACTGGATTTAAACTGCAAGACTGCAAGATTTAGATTAGATTAAAGAAGAAATTCTTCCCTGTGAGGGTGGTGAGGCAGTGGCACAGGTTTCCCAGAGAAGCTGTGGCTGTCGCCTCCCTGGCAGTGTTCAAGGCCAGGTTGGATGGAGCTTTGGGCCAGCTGGTCTAGTGCAGGGTGTCCCTGACTATGGCAGGGGATTGGCATCTTTGAGGTCCCTTCCAACCTTCTATGATTCTGTGGTTTTACGATTCTATAGTTCTGTGGTTCTTTGATGGGTGGAAATTCTGAGCAGACCACAACAAATTTGTTGAAGACCAGGAAGCTTATAAAAATTTCTGATCTAGAAAACAGGAATGGAAGGACCTGCTCTGTGAGGTACAGTGAGTAAGGAGAAGATTTGTTTGCAAACCCTTTTATTTTACTCTATTTCACCATATTACAGTTAACTGGACATGGAAAAGTCACTTGGGTTTTGCGTTAATAAATCATTGATGCTGCAAACCAATTTAGTGTCTTTATTCTGGTCACTTTTAAGGGAAGAAAACAATGGTTCCAACTTCAGAGTTGCAGCCAACTGAGAGCCTGTCACAATAATTTTTCAGTCACTCTCTATCCTGTCCTGCTCACTTGCAGAAGGGCAAAAAGCAATGGCTTTGCAGAACCTATTAGCCTCTCTGTACTGCTTTAGTGCATTGCCTAAAGAAATAAAGGAACTCTTTATGACTCTCAGTATTTATTTGGATTTTACTCTGCAGAAATATAACTGTCAGGCTTTTATATGGACAGGAACAAACACAACTGTATGCAAAGTCACTTAAAGAGATCTTAGCAGAAATGTTTAGAGATTCTCATTGGTATATGTGTGTTCTCTGAATAAGATGATTGCAGACTCTGAATATTGAGAATGACTAAACTGTAAAAGATAATGGCTACCTTTTAGAGCCAGAGGAAATCACTGACCTGTCATCCCTGTGAAAAACCTACAAATATGGTGTAGATCACAGATCCATCAACAGTGGCGATATTAAAACCTATATTTTAGAATAAGCAAAAATATTATCAACTTGTGAAATCTTGATCCAAGACCTGCAATATTGACGATATTTGAGGAAGAGAAGTAAATGCTGGGTCCCAAATCTGTCATTTGTGCTGCAAGCGTTTCATGTGTAGACTCTTTGAAGATGTCACAGTGAATTCAAATGTATGAAGCTAATAACAGGCATGTCACTTGGTCCCGCTGTACTGAAAATGATCCTTCTTGCAAAGAAATCTGAATCAGGCAGTATGTTCAAACTTATGCAGTAGATAGATAAATTCAAAGTTGTTTACAAAAAGGAAGCAGAAACCTCATCCACAGCACAAACAAGAGGAATGTTGTGTTTATCAAATCAGCATTTTTGTAATCCATCTCCAAAGGGAAGGATGAGAGAATTTGACGTTCAAATTATTTCTGCTTAGTATACACAGTTAACTACAAAAATATTATCTTGCAAATTCTTTTTCAAATAAATGCTGAAGTTCTTTATTCTTTTAATGACAAGGGTGTTTGCACTTGCAGATCCTGTGAATATAGCTCCAATAACTTAACAAACAGCTCTTACACCTAAGAGCTTGAAATCAAACAAGACCTTTCCACTGTAAACTAAGTAGCTTAGATGCTAGTTGTAGGATGGCTTCATAGAAGCTGAAGGCAGTGGTTAGGTATTCTATGTGGGCTGAGAAGATTTCAGCAAGCCTTATTCCTTGCAACAATTTTGTATATAAATCTTGACTGCTGAAAAACCAAAAGGGTTCAGAGGCAAAGAAGGGAGAGTATCTCTGACAAACGATTATTTGCTTGGAGAAGGGTCTGTTCTGATCAGACCTAGCTGAAGGAGTTAGGTGTTATCTTCTTTGATAAGACACTTATGTGTGGTCAAGGAAGGAGACATCTCAGAGAAGCAGAAATTCAGGAGCAGGTGGTAGAATTGTTCTAAAACCCTCATCACTGCGGGATGCAACAGTTAATAACTGGGAGGTAAACTGAGTCAGAAGATTAAGAAGTCTGGGAGTATTTCATGTTTACTATTTTAAAAATGTGATTTCCTATTTTTAATCAAGTATCTAACATTTCCCTTTGCTAAAATGCAATCTTAGCCATATCTTTAACACTGAGCACTTTCCTTTTCAAGATAGAACACAAGTTTCAATCGCACAACCTGGGGATTATTTTCTCATAAACTGTGGGAGTCCGTTTGAAGTCTAATAATGGCAGTGGAGAGGAGTTGCCCTGAGCGAATCGCTATAAACTGCACACACACAAGAATACAATTTCTGATCCAGGTAGTAAATCAGAGGCATCGTACATTTCTTTCAATATATTTATACTTGTGTCATCTCTGTCATGTCACATATAGATGGCGATTGGACTTCAAAAGAATGGAGGCAGACAGGATGACTGGAAGCAATAGATACATTTAACATTTAAGCAGGTACTGACAAACACTATATATGTGGCTTCTGGAAGAACACTGGAAAAGTTTTAACGGATGTGTATATTTTAGGGCATTTTAGAGTGGGTTTTGTGTTTTATATAGGCCAAAAAAGTGTTAATTTAAAAATATATGAGTAAAAAATGCAAGTGTAGAGGGGAGAGAAATCTCAAAACAAAAATAGAAAATCTATAAAATTGAAGATTTGTTTATATTTAGCTTGTTCAACTAAAAGGACAGGAGAAAAACAGATTTTTCAGTTTTTGAAAGAGAGTAGCTAAGCTGGGAATAGAGTTGATAAACCCTTACAGAAGGTGATTCAAATATCAGATGGTTTAAAGTAGGTAAAGTGAACAGTATTTAAAGAATCATTGTAAACATAACATACAGAATTTATTATGCAATGGTGATTGTTTCCCTTGCACATGTATTAGCATGAGAATTTTGTCATAAAATTATTAAGTTAATAAGTACTCTTTTACTTTCAGCTACTTTCTGTACATTGTAACTTTCTTTCACATGGATATAGAGTGCAGTATTTACATAGGATGACTATAGCGCTACTGCATAATACCAGTTATTTTTGCTAAGATTTTTTCCCCTTTTTCTCCAGACCATTGTGTTCCTATTCTGTTATTAAGTTATTGTGTTTTCATTCTGTTTTATAAATGTTAGTTCCTTTTGGAAATCTGTGTCTAAAGTGCACATGAAATAATCATTTTTAAACACTCTTTATCTGCTTAGGAGTTGCTGTAATCTTCCACATTCCATTATTGATAGCCTTCATGGTCCCTTTTCTTGAAGATAGTATGGCTACCTCTGCAGCTTTGGAAGTGCATCCCTGTGTATCTTTGATTTTCTGCAGTACTGCTTGAAAGATGGAAATGTCAAACTAGATGACAGTTGATGAACTGAGTGTTCTATAGTTTATCACCTTGGTTTTACCAGAAATAATTTGGTAACAAATTTGAAATAATTGTGTTTGGTAGCATGAAATCTCTTGCCTTTTCTGATAGAAGAGTTGACACTAATCAGAATGGCTACTCATACTGCGAGGGGCTACTCTAATCTTCAGGTTGTAGAGTACTCTGTTGAAAACAAAATAGTTCCTTTGTGGACAACTTTGTGACCAATTCTGCTGGTCTGTGCAGTTTGAACCAAGCTGAGGAGTCAAAGACACCTGTTCTTAAGCTATTTTGAGTTACTACTGATGATTGAATTTGTTATTTGGAAAGGATTTAAACATATGTCTGTACTTGTAGATCACAAGGAATCCTTCATGGCTTAGCAGCATAGCTTCCGTGGGAAACCTTGTTGTTCCATCTCAGGTCAGCAGGGAAATAAGGTTTTGGTGACATGCTGAGCACCGATGTGTGAGGGAGTAAACACCACAACACCATGAGCTAGTGCTGCGAGATGCTTGTTAGAATCTCCCTAGCACTTTCATTTCTCTAGATAAGAGTTTTCCCAAACCATTATGTGCACGTTCCCTGGACCATGTGAATGATGTGTATGTGCCTACTGGCAAATAGTAGCTGCAGCCAGGAGTGTTTTCCCAACACTACAGTGGTCTGCTGCCAGCTCCAAGTTCTGCTTGCAAGCAGGGTCTCAGCTCTTGCTTGTGCTTGCCTGTAAAGAGGGGGAGAGGGCAGTGGGTACTTGTATTAGAGTTGTTCCAATCACCAGAATGTCCAGAGTGGCTTCAGACATGAGTGTGTGAGGAAAGGATAATGTATTAAAATCCAGAAATATTTTGCTTTTGGGTTGCTGTCACACTTCTCTAGCAGAGTGAATTTCTAGTCTCCTGTTGCTCTCATCCTTTTCTACTGACAGAAGAGTATATCTTACTCAGTACTAAGACTGATATGGTTCCTAACGGGACAATATCATAATCTGAAGTGAATAAGCAGAGTCTGCATATCATGTCAATTTTATGGCCACATCACACAATGGGAGAGAGAGAAGCAGATTATACAATTCAGCTCATACATGATAATAAGAAAATGAGGTAACTGAACTGAAATTTTGCTGAGGTACCTTAATCAAAATATAAAAAATATGATTTTCTTTGGAAAGCAGACTCTGATTTCACAGAGTGAATAGTCCATGGAAAAACTGTGTTTCTGCTAAAACAAAAGAATTGTGACAACCAAGCTGATAGAAAATTATGCTTCAAAATAGGGTGTTCCATGTACTTTCATGTGCACTGAGGCCTGATGTTGATCCTTTTCTGTTTTTATAGGATGGAAGCTTTGTGGATAATTTTTCATTACAATTTCTTTATTCACAAACCCCATGATGTTTTTACTGTGTAGAAATATAAAAATATACATCAAAGGCAATGGTAGTTCCTGTTCTGTGGTATGGCAACAGGCCTTGATTACTCCCAACAATCAGAAAAATATCTGTGTATGGAAAAGCTCTAGAAGAGGAATCATGGATCACTGTTTTAAATTCCTTCTAAATGCAGGTTCTGAGATCACAGAATCTAATTTATAAAAGTTGTGGTTTGTTTTTAACTATTTTAACCATCTCTCTGTTGTGTCTGATTTGAGGACAAGTGATGTCTGAATCCTCCAAACCCAGTTCCCCTGGACAAACCCTCCATTTCTTCAGTTTTATGATTGCTTGTGCACTCCCTCATGTGTGGGAGTGTTCCTTCCCAGTTGCAGGACTTTGTGCTTCTCTTTTTTTTTTGGCATTCCTGTCGGCCCATTTCTACAACCTCTCAAGGTCCCTCTGGATGGCAGCATGAGGCTCTGGCTGTATCAGCCACTACTTCCAGTTTCGTGTTCCCAGCAACTTGCTGTGGGTATGCTGTGCTCCCCATGTAGATCATTATTGATGATATTGAACAGTGTTGGGTATAGTATTCACCTCTGGAGTGTACCACTATGTACTGGCCTCAAACTGGATTTCATACACGCTGATTACCACCCACTGAGCACAGATATTCAGGCAGTTTTCAGTCCACCTCACTATCTGCTCCTCCAACCCATACAGCAACAGCTACTTTATGAGGATCTAATGACGGACAGTGGTGTAAGCCTTACTGAAGCCAAGGTAGATGATATTTACTGCTCTCCTTCCCTTGTTTACCAACAGTCACTTCATTATGAATTATCAGACTTCCTCTTTATTAATCAAGTCCTGAAAGATGGATGCACTTGTAGTCATGATACATTGTTTAGAGACAGCTTAAAAGTTAATTCTCCTTTGGACTTTTCCCATAGTTGTATCATTACTTTAGTCTAGTCCTCTGTAATATGTTTTCATTCTTTAGTTTGTATTGTCTAAGGAAAGTTTGGCATAGGGATCAGCCTGATATATTTCCTCCAAAAGAAATCTGAAAAAATCATAAGCAGCTATCCATTGAATTTTTTTTTCTTTCTTTCACCAACATATAAAACTAGAAATTAGCAGAAATGTCATTCAAAAAGACATGATTTTGCTTTGGCTGTTTCAGAGTTCACATATCTGTTTTTAGCAACCAGCCTCTAAAAGGTTTTTTCCTTCTCAAGTTTGATTTTTTGTATTGTGTTCTAGAAGATAGGAAAAAGAAAATTGCAAAACTTTGAGTATGAAATTTGAGCAAAATTCCAATAATTTGTTTAATATGTCACTTCTTATCTTAAGGCTGATAATTTCAAGGACAAATATCATTGTCACATCCTTAACTTCAAAGATTTGATATATTGCTGCTTGAACAAGAAAAAGATATAGCAGTCCGTGAGCTTGTTTGCCAGTTGGCATACTGATATCAGAGCAATGTAAAATTCTAGTCTTGTCTGTTATATGACTTCTTTGTAGTCTGGTAGCATGGCACCAGTAGCCTGGATGTATATACAGTAGTTTACACATTATATAAAGGTGTTTTAACCAGTTGTATTACAATACATTTTTTGGTCAGACCTGGACAGTCTAGGTAGTCTAGGAAAACATTGAAAAGGAAGAGAACAATGGATAAAGCCAGGATTCACAGAAACAAATGAAGTGCCCAGTGAACAATTATGGTGAAATCATTGTATGTCTCATGCCTAGATTATATTTGATTTGTTTGTTAAAGATGATGGAAAAGCTTCAGCAAGATGGATTAAGAGGTCAAAACTCTCAACTGGTGTTGTCAGTACTGCAACAAAAGGTATTGCCATGACCTCGTCTTCCTCCCCACCTGTCACAGTATTTCTCAAAGGGAAAAACAATATCATTGTTCAAACCTATAAATATCCTGAGAGTAATGAGTAAGGGCTTGTCTGATGGACTAAAGGGAGTGTCACCATATTCCTTGTTAAGTGATGTATTGAGCCTGGTGGTTAATTTTGACTTATATTTCTGAGATTGGGTCTTGATTGTGGGGTATCTGGAAAACACCTTGTGTGAGGCTTTGGTGAGGACTTTGTGCTGTACAGTTTAATGCTAGTTAAACTCTGGTGGCAGGGAGGAGGCAGTAAGTACAATCAGTAGCAGATGCTTTAGAATATTATACACAAGTATAGCCTGAAGTTGTCTGGGATTCAGACAGACTGCAGATAAGCTGAAGCTTTATGGGAGTGAATTGTATTTTAATATGGACATTTGTTTTAACTAAGCATCTGAACAGAAAATTATGATTTAGTGTGTGGGTTTTTTTTCCCCTAAATTAGGAAAATGTAGCTGACTTCATCTCTGTGATTATCAGTTTACATTTTAAGACAGTGCTGAAGGATAAATTATGAGTTTGAAATGGAGAATGTTGGCATTAGTAAGAGCTGTAAAAATTGTAACTATCAAGCTACTATATTCTAAAAATAAAAAAAAAAAAGGCTAATGGAGGGGGAGGCATTATATTCCAAGGAAAGAATGGGTGGATGACTAACAGGATTTTTCAAACATTTGCTCTATGATCCATTCTATTTTACTAGTGGCCAGGGCACAGAAATTAAGATTTCTGTCATGGAAATTATCTGTTGAAACACACCTATGAGACATTTGAAAAAATGAAAAAAGGCAAATGCAATCCTAGAAAGTTTCAGCTGAAGTATTTCTGAATGGAAAGTTGAATAATCCCTAGAATTCATAGCTCTTCAAACAGTAAAAGGCCATTTAGGAAGATGGAGAAGTACATTCTCATGGTGTTTTTTCCATGTCAGAGAGTTTCACTGACAACCTTGCTTAACTTTTAAGGATAAGATCAGTAAGATCAAGATTTATAGTTACTCAACAAACTGAACAAAGCTCAGGTTGTATGGTTAGGTTTGAAATCTCTAAACAAACTTATGGGGCCAAATCCACATGCCTTATAAATCCTTGCAAAACCAAAACAACCATTTGGTTTTGGCACTTGAGTATATCTTTTAAGTTATTCGAACAAGGGTCATCTGAGGTGCTTGTTATCCTGCAAATCTGCATGTGGCTGGCTGGAGTAGCAGCTGGAGACACTATTCTTATGTTGGGACAGCTAAATTGGAAGTGGAATTCAATTCTAGATTCAAATATCTAAATTTAGATGCTTTTCTCAGTCAACAGAGCTAATTAAAAGTCTGGAGGTGTGTCCAGCTCACTGAGTGTAGATGCCTATTTTTAGGGTGATTTAGGAAGTTTATTAGACTCTATTGAATTCATTGACTACATCTCCCAAGACCCCAAGGGAATTAAGAAATCTCACACACCATGGGTGAATCCATGTTCAAGACATTTAGGTACCTTTATCTAGAGGTGAACTGTACTAAACTAATCACATTTCAAATGAGTGAAGTCAAGAGAATCACAAGTTTTAGGAATGGACAATGATAGTTTTTTTCATTTGTTTGAAGGTCAGGAGCTGATTGAGTTTTCAGCATTCTAGATGCAGTATTTATTTTGGTGACAAAAAAAAGTTCTTGGGAGTGACATCAGTGCCCATTAAGTTTCTGTTTACAGTTTCTTGTTCTTTTTAGGTACTTTAAATAGGTGAAAAAGGAAAAAAATAATGAAATTATAGTGCAAATTGTGCAGTTGCAAGTATCAGAGAATAGATGTCTCAGTCCAGTTCAGTTTAGGAAAGAATTTCCCTGACATAGACATATAGTTGTTGGGATGTCAAATGAAACATTCTTCTGATCAGGTCAAGGAGGGATTTATGAGTGTGACTAATAGAGAGGGATGCAGTTCCTGTCTTCAAATATTGCCACATCCAAAGTTTAAATTCCTGCAGAGGTGATGTAGGAGCAGTTGCGCAGATACATAGCCATTCCAGTCACACCCACCACTGTGTTTATCCCTGCTCAAGGTGCTTCTCTCACATAGGCGGCTTGCTCTTTTCTGTCAATACTGAATGTTTTGAAAACTGTGATAATTCACTTTTCTTGCTACTCATTCTTCTGGTTTTATTTCCTTTAGCTACACGGGTGGGTGTTCTTTTCTGTCCTTACTCCCCAATTTTTCTTTTTCCTTCACCTTGCCTGAACTGGCTTTTTTTTTCCCCAGTTTTATTAAAGTTTAAGGACCGTCTAGGTTCTGAAGACAGTAAAGGTGCACCAGCAAAGAAAAAAAGGAGGGGGGAGGGGGAAATGTAATTCAAAAGCAAGATCACGCAGTGTAGCATTTCTAAGTACATTTGTTACTCAGAACAGAAAAACGGGAGATGTGATGTGCTGTCAGGTACCTAAGTCAGTGACAATCCAGAACAGAATCCAGGGCATTACATAATACAGGACAACAGCAAAACTCATCTTCACCTTTACTTGTTTCCCTTGTCTTGAGGTGTGATTCTGCTCTTTCCATGATGACTTATTTCACTGCTGCAGTTTAAATCTATTGAAGTTATCGACAGACACGGTCATTAATTAGCCCCTATTTCTGTTGTTAAGGTCTCCCCTTTCTTGATTCTTTCCTCCTGTCCACTGCAGGGATGAGAAACATGCTTTTTAAATGAAAGTTTGCATTCTGACCTCATTATTCCAAAAGCTGGGTGCCCTAATCTAGGACCTGTAGTGCATAGACATTAATCTGTTGTTTCTTGATTTAGTCATGTTTTTTACTTTTGTCTCTTTTTTTAATTGTTTTTCATTTTCTTTAATGTGATAAGTCTATTTTGACATTTAGATGATTTGCAAATCATGAAAAAGCCCTTGCTAGTGGTTAATTCATTGTTCTACCCTTCTACCTAATTATCTACCCTTCAACTCATAAATATGAGAATACTTGAATGAGATTTCTCTTACCAGAACTTTGCTATTTTTTTGTTTTGTTTTGTTTTTGTTTTTTTTTTTTTAAATAAGATTAAATAATTAGCAGGATTTTGACAAATTGGCACAGCTCTGCTATGTTTTCATTTTCAATTTTCTTGTTGCTATGGCTTAACTTTTTTTCAGCCTGCATCATTTATTTTTTACATTTGAAGCAAGCTTTTCATCTACTGTGATGTGTACCTGATACTAATCATAAACAATAAATCAAAGGAATAGACTTCTTCCCATAGAATTTGTCTTCTAAAATGCCTGAAAATCTGATCAGTAAAGTTATACAGAAACTGCTGTGCTTATCACTGGCAAGTTTCTTTCAGGTTTAGCAGTTACTTGTTGTCTTAATGAAAATTTCTGTTGATACACACACAGAGCAGGTTGGGGAATATTTACAGATCTACATTTTTATGATCTCTACAGTCACCTAACTAAGCATGTTTAGACCTCTAAACTAAATGGGACTATGTGATTGAAATCCCTCTCCCTGAAAAGCTGCCTGAGCAAGTAGATATGACACTGCCCCAAATCCAGGAGGTTTGATTTCTTTTTCCAACTCCAGCACTGGTAACTTCACTGGCTTTCAGCTCTCATCCTACTGTCTTTTCTTCCTTGTTTGTTTTTTTTTTGTTTGGTTGGTTGGTTTTTTTTGTTTGTTTTGGTCTGGGTTTTTTGGTGGTGGTGGTGGTTTTTTTTGGGTTTTTTTTTTTTTTTTTCAAAGCTAGGACTGACCGATTCCAACGGGTTTCCAAAGTTTTCAGCAGGTACCTGGGAAGTGGAGGGATGGAGGGACACCTGAGCTAACAGCCCAGGGAGGAGTTGGGCGAGGATAGCAACGTTACTTTAGCACAGTGTGCTGGACAATGAACTCCGGGTTGTTCACATCCCAGGTAAGACCTGGAAGTAGTAAGCTACTGTATAGAAAGGAGCAACAGCACCACCACCAGTTGGTGAAAGAAAAGAACAGATTTAAAAGATACAACCTCGAGGATGAAGCTGGAATGAACCAAAATGGAAGATGCCAATGGGCGGCTTTGACTGATTCCTGCACCCAGTCTTATTTGGCTACTGGTGCTTCTGGTAGTTTACTCTCTTTGTAGCTACTGTGGATTCGTGAGTTGTTTTTTTAAGACTTAAGGTTGTATAGATTCTAATTCCTGGGTTTTGGTGGGGTTTTTTTGGGGGTTTGGTTTTGTTTTTTTTTAGTGTGACAAATATTTTTGACTGGTTTTAAATTCTGATGTCATCTGGAACTTCAAAACAGTGCTGTATTTTGAAAGATAGCAAATTAATGGTACAAATAAGGCTTTAAGATGTGAAGAATCATTTAATTGAGGACACTGAATTTTTCCTCAGTTCCAATGAGGCTTATGAATCAGAATGGCAGCATTCATGTAATTTGATCTGTGATGCAGTCCAATAATTTAAAATATTTAAGTAGCACAGAAATCCAAAACAACATCTGGAACCATGGCATTCAAGAGTTTCTCCCACTGTCAGCTTTATCCTTGCTGCAATTTTGTTTGCTCTTTAGACTCACAGTACAGTTCCACTTCTTCCACTACTTTCGGTGCAGTCTGTCTCTCATCACCCTCTTTTCTTCTTTTCCACTTTCAGCATCCTGCTAATGCCTCTCTTCATTCCAGCAGTCTCTCTACTTACAAACTGACTGGCAGATTTTCCCCCCAAATGCTCCAGACTATCTATTCCGCACAGCCAGCTATCATCACTATGTTCTCAAGTACTGCATGCTGGGTGCCAATGTATAATCTGTGCAAAAAATACCATTTTATTTTAAGTTTTATGTAAAGAGTGGAAGAGGCAAAGGATTGTTAGAGGTCTGACAGTTTCACTGAGAAAGTCTTAAATATTAGCAGAATGCCTTCTGGACTTGATTTGATGACGCTTACCCTTTTTTCATGCAGAAGTTTTTGAAACTTTGAGGCAAAGAGCTTCACATTACACAGAAAGTTACAGCACACTGAGTGATGCAGAAATAGACCACTTTAAAAAAAAAGGATTCTTGAAGTTTGAGTCTTCAAATTTTATTTTTCTAAATGTACTTGGAATAAATATTCATGGTATTAGTGCTACTGTTACCCGTTGCTAACAATATCCATGATGCCATTTGTGGTTTGACTTTCAGATACTGCAACTTTTGGGATTTAACCATTTTTTCTGCAAATTACCATAATTTCCTGGACCTTGGGATTTTTTGTTTTAGTTTTATATTTTTGTCTTTGTTCCTTTTTACTTTGATTATTGAACTCATGATCTTGCATACTAATACAGAAGTATGACTACGTTGCTTACAGTGTCTCTATCACTGAAATGACAGAGACTAGAGCTTAGAGGAGCAGGCTAGATTCATGATGTAAGTTATGAAGATTCCTTTTCTCTGTCATATTTATAAAAAAAATGTACCCAGTAATTCAACTCCTTTGTTGTGACTCAGTCTTTTCAACATTTATTTCCATCCATTGTTGCAGAACCTACAATTACTATTCTTCATAAAGGCAGAACCAGACACATTTAAAATCTTACTTGATAGCTCTGTACTTAGAATTTTGGAGGTGGCTTTGAGATCTGAATATCCAGCTCCCCGTGGGATGACAGGTCTTGAGACTTCTGATAAACTGCCTGTATTTTAACAGATGCCAATCTATACGATTGGAAAACTCAACTATGATGCTGACTTCTCTGAGCAGAGTGATGGTTCTTGAACAGAATAACACCACTGCGGGGTTGATTTCACATTGTTCCTTTAATCCATAGCTTTGGACACTTGCAACTTCAGCTTTGGAATCAGCACAAGGTCATGTTACAGCATTGTACCACAGTAGAAATAATAATAACATTTAGATTGAATCCTCCGTTAAGGAGAGGTACTCACTTAAAAACCCAGTCTTGCGTTAGATCAAGAGAAGATAAATAGTAAAAATGCAAAAAGCCTCCTCTTCAGATACTAATATCAAGTACACTCCTGATTTGGCAGAGATGTGAACAAGCTGCCTGGTCCTGTCTTTTTCCATTCAAATGACATGTAAACTGAACTGCCATACAGCCTCACGAAACCACGTACATGCTTAAGATAATGTAAAAATAAAAATCTTGACATCCAGGTGGGTCTGTAATTTAGAAATTTTAAATGCTCCCTTTTTATTAAAGAATCTGAAAGTCTATGCAGAACTTTAATAAGTAAGTAATTGATGGTTATCAATGCCATTTAGTAGAAATATTGTTTGCTCACTGAGCTTCTGAGAATGAGTCAGGACAAGAGCTACCACATTATATTTGTTGTCTGTTAATCAAAGAATATGTGAGAAAGGCATTTTTGCTTAGCATTTTATTAAAGGAGTAGGGTGAAAAATTGCATTATTGTATGCTGAAAAGGACTAATTCTAGAGCTTCTCTGTGTCACCCCTGTGAATAGTGTACGGCTGACACATTTGGTGCCAACATGTCTACTCCATAATTCCTTTACTATTAGCTCTCCTACACACATTTCAGAGATGGTTCTGGGATCATCATAGTTTTCTCTTGCCATACTTAAGATAATGTATTTCCTTCTTCTCTCATCAAGGAAAAATGAGAAATTCTTTTGGGAAGAGTAATAAGCAATACAAGTCAGTATGTTCAGTGTGGTTAAGAGCTTAGTTAATTGTTTTGATTAGCTTTTGGTCTTCGCGGTGAAGGAGAATATTGCCTCTGCATAGCTCTTCATTTAACTTTGACATCATGTTCATGTATTGATGTTTGGTGTAATTTGGTTATGTGTGGATGAGCTTCTTTCTTCCTCTGTCAAAGCTAAATAGATGGCACTAGAGATTTTTGCAAGAACTTTTGACTGCCTCAGGCTCCATCAATGCTCTGAGACAGAAAACAGTCATAAATTCAGCTCAGGTGGCTGCTTATGGGTTCATCCTATAGAATCCTTAGTGTGATACTGTGCTCATAGCACCTTACTTGGGAGGAGCACTTGAGAAAGAGGAAGTGTAACTAGGTCATCCCTGATTCACTGAGTACCTAAATATGTGGAAAACCACAGCAACTTCTTAAACGTACCAGACCAGTCCTTCTGGAAGAGCAGATCAACTACTGGGTTTTGGGTTTTGGTTTTTTTTTTTTTTTAATTTCTTTCATAGTTTGTGTCAGTCTGAATAAGCTATGTAGGATGGCAACACAATACAGGGATGGAAGGAGTGAAAAAATTCAGCACCTCAGTGCAGTAAAAATCTGTACTTAGCACTCCTTTGTTTCTGTCTCTCACAACTTAGTTGACTTTTATAGGGCTGGAATCTTTACATAAAATCCTATTGTAAAAAGGCAGGTTAATGAGACTGTCCTTCTACTAAAAGTCCTTATTCTTCTAGGAGATTTCAGAGGGAAACCATTCATATATATATGCATGTATTTAACACAGCTTTCAAAGTACCATGGCAGAATTAATCTAGACCACTGAACCTGAAATAAATATGTTACTGAGAGAGAAAGGTGGGCTATTGTGAGGATATGTCAGATAGCATGGAGGGTTTATAATGACTGCTGCAACTGTAATTAGGACAACTCTGTTTTTTCTTGTCTCCAGTGCTTTTTCATATCACCTTTAAACCTATCTAAGTCTATGAAGGTGATGAAATAGAGAGGGTATGATTGCTTTCCTTAAGTGTCTTCTCTTGACTGTGAACTTGAGATGAATCAAGACCAGTAATGAGTGTAATAGCCATGTTGAGTAAAGACAGATGAATTTAAAGCACTCACACTTGAAGAAGGTCATGCTTATGTCTCCTGATTGGATAGAGTGGACACTTAGACCTGTGTCATTGTCATCTATAATGCATTTTTGGATGATTCTGGTCTTACAAAACCAACACTCATTTACTTATGTTGTAACTTGGATTCAGTATCAATTCAGAAGGAAATAAAGAGAAATTTATGCTACTGTGTGCAGTTTGTATTTTTGTTTCAGTTTTCAAATCTTAATTACAAGCTTTTCTGCTTCCCTGTACCCATCATCGTCTCTCAAATATGTGCTACACTTAAAAAGACAGAACAAACTAATATAAGTATAAATGAGAGAGAACCATTATACTCCATTTTTGACAGTCATATTTTCCAAATCTCAAGTGAAAGTGAAGCATAGCATGCTTCACATGACACTCCATCATTAAATACAGAAGTTCTAATTAAAATAATTGAGCAATGTCTGCCCTTTCAGTGTCACTTCCATATGGCCCATTAATTCTGGGAAGGCTGTGTAAAAGTCACTATTCTCAACTTCACAAAGAAAATCAAGCATTAATCCTACATCAGCAGCTCATTATTTTTAAACTCAACTCATTTTATGACCAATAGGTTGACTTAAAAGTTCTAATATGGTGCTTCTTGGGTTTTAATGAGTGAAAAATTTTACTTTAGAACTGAATGAAAGATTACAGAATCCTGTCAATACAGTTTAGTAATGCTACCTCAGGACTTAATAATCAGAAATTTCTCTAAGAAAAAAATCACCTTTCTTTTTATTTTTTTTTTCCTGTATAGAGTAAAGAAACAATATTCCCCCCAAATACCAGTTAAAATATTGTAGGAATTAAAGCTGATGACAGTTAAACAGTAATTCAGTAATAGCTGAACTACCTGCTGATTGAATGGTTTATTGACAGTAAGGTTTGTAAATGGCTGAGCTTGCTGTTTATTTTACTGGAGCTGTTAGAAGTGTGTCATACAAATGCTAGCTAAGTACAGCTAGTAAATCAACTAAACTTGGGAATTCTAGTACTGATGCAGTCATCCCTTCTGAAATGTACTTTAGTTAAAATTAAATCTTTCAGAACAGGCAGACTTAGGAGGTGAAATCATATCAGTGCTCAATTTCTAAAAGTCCAGTTCTACTGAAGAGTTGCTTAGAAGGTGTAAACCAAATACCATTAAGTCAACTTTTTCTTTATAAAGTGAGTGGAGTGAGCTGAGCCAAGGGGGTTGCAGCAGCAGATCCCATCCATCTAGTGATCAAGCACAGATAGCTTGTCTGAGGTTGCCCCTTGTGTAGTCACAACATATGGGCCAGGCACCTCTATAGCACCACAGGGCTGGAGGCTAAGCCAAAATGAGGCTTCTGGGCCCTCTGGCGTGGGTTGCGGGGACCCAGGGAAGGTTGGTCATCTCCTAACAGCAGCAGTTTATGTATAGATAAATCAGGTCAAGATGCTGCAGTGAGGTGACTTACATCAATACCTATCTTCCCTTCCAAAAGAGGCTAGCTGCATCCCAAGAGGGCATGGTATCCCACAGGACCAGGCATTATTAGCTCAGGCTAAAATTTTAATAGTAAGGATGACAGCACAGTAATGCTTACACTAGAAAACCAACCTTTTTAAATTTTACCAATACATGTGGCCAACTATGCCATAGAGAATCTACTTCAATAATTATTTTAGATTCAAAATGTCTGCAACTGAAATCATCTAAGCCTGGAATCCTGTAGAGAAAAATTAAAGATCCAAACAATATGCTTTTGTAGACAAGAAAATTCCAGCATAGTTTTTAATTACTGAATTCATTCCTTCAGATTAAATTTTCATCCAGTTTATAAGATTATTTGGCCTTATATGACTATTCATAACCAGACATTTCACTGGGTAAATGAAAAACCTAAATTTTACTGAAAGAGGATACTAGTTTTATTGTATTTATGAGAATCTCTATGACAGATAATATGCTGTGAGAGTTGGAAGGATAATCTCTAAAATTCTGCAACATCTTTATTGGGGCACAATGTCAACCACTGTTCATATCTTTTGGTAGTTTATCACTTTATTCTTTTGAGAATTAAGATTAGATGTCTTGAAGAAATTTTTCTGTGACAGGTTGACAAAGGTGATGGCTTCCAATGAAGGACAGTATTCTTTAGACCATATAGTGATCTAAAAGCTTTTTGCTCACATGCTTGTCAGTTATCAGTGATTTCCACATTCGTATCAAGAAACAGGCTTTCAGAGTCTGAAATGAAGCTGGATGCATGTTTGCTCTGTCCTGCTCAGAAAAGATACTGATTTAATAATAGTAATACTTTATATATGTCTTACAAATGTTAAAATTTAATTAACTAGATTTATAATCATTTAATTAACAAGACTATTATCAACAAATACCTACTAAAAGGGAAACTAAAGTAGCCTTTCAGAATTGAATGAATTAAAAAAAAGGTGTTGTTTCTAGTGGAGGTACACAGCAACACTTCCAAACAGTCAAATGAATCGATATTTCTTTCAGTAGCCTAGTGTTTGTGCAAAGAACCAAAATGTAAATTTATTGAATCCATTTTCCATTGTCCAAAGTCAGCTTGAATGAAAAAAACCTGTTTTCAGACCTGGCAAATTATATATTTAAGTTTTTAATCTTTGTATCATACTTAAAATATTCTGCTAAATATTTACTGCATTTGCATTTGATACAGCTTGGTGAATCATTTTCCTACAACAAGGATAGTTATATAATGGATTGCAATGAAATCATAAATACAGGCAACTTACAGTGGGTGGAGATTCACCTTATATATAACTATACTGTATTTATATAGAAATGAATATTTATGACATTTATGTTACTGGCAAACCAAAGTGTAATGTTGGAGAGTCCTAGTTCTTTCCATTAAAATGTATTCTATATTTTGTGTATAATTTTAGAACAGGTCTGAATAAGAATTTAGTGAAGAAAAGATCTCGTTCACTGACAGTGTTTCATTTTCAACAGGGCAAACAGCAGGCTCATTTCACTTAGTTTTTCTCTGTTCAGAATATGTTCCATCACTTAATTCAAGTGTTTGTACGCTTAAACTTAGCCTGTCCCTATGAGGGAAATTAATCTTCCCGGCAATGAGGAGTGACCTGAGTAACCCTGGAAAGCAAGGAACTTGACACTAACCAGTTGAGACTAGTAGTAATCTCATGCTGTGCAGAAGGTCTAAGAGAACAGTCTGCAAGGTTAATGTGTTAGTACTTCAAGACAGTGTCCTAGGAAAAAAGGAGTAGATAATTAACTCGCCCAGACCCACAGGCTATTTTGTGTTTCTACTGTCATTATGATGATAGAGATAGACTAAACAGAGCTTCTCTTTTGAGAGTCTGTGCTCTGATGAATTATAAGGGCTCAAATCAAAACAGTGCTTGCCTGTGAACTTAATGCAGTTAAACAGCAGTACGGCAGCGGGGTGTTCTGAAACTCTTCTCTGATGAAGGGTTTGTGTCTCCTGGTAGCAGAAGTGGTAACTTTGCTTAAGCTGCTGCTTTCCTAGCATCAGTGGGACAATGCACAACAAATCTATGATTTATATTATCATCAGTGCTAATAGTGATATCCACAGTAGCATGTGTTATTACATGGTATGATGGGATGAATCTGTTGGTTTAAACTGTAACAAAAATTTTACATAAAAGAATAAAAGGTTAAACTCCTTGTTGTGGTTTAGCCCCAGCCAGCAACTGAACACCACACAGCTGCTCATTCACCACTCTCCACTTTTCCCGGGTGGATGGGGAGGAGAACAGGCTGACAAAGGCAAACTATGTGGGTTGGGATAAGGAATAAGGACAGTTTACTGGGACAGCAAAGGGAGGGGGAAATAACAACAGTATTTATAACAGAATATACAAAACTGGTGATACACTATGCATACACAGTGTGATACACTGTCCTAGGCAAACCCAGGAAACTCTTTAAAGAAAGACTACAGTTTTTCTTTAAGAAGAGTCTAGAACAAAGAAAAATAAAAGAGTAGAATGCTTTTATTCTACTAATTGGGAAACTAGTATTAAAAAAAAAACCAAAACCAACCCTCATTGTATTCACTCTCTTAAATGTTTTTTCAGCTATGGCTATCAGCTGTGGGATCTTAAAAGAAAAAGGTGAATTGTGTAATTTCTTTTATTCAGTGTGTGTGATGCTGCCAAAGGAGATTCTGAGTGATGTAGAAATTAAATGCTACCAGTATTCTGGTGACATCGGGACTGTCAGGTTCACATACTGATAAATGTAATTACTTTGAGTTAGCAATTGAGAACTCTGGCCTGGATAAAAAAAAATAGCCTTATCTCAGTCTCATGAAAGCAGAAGTGCTGCCAATGGGTACATTAAAACAGTTAAGTACTAATAGGAACATGTGTTGACTGATAGGACTATTAAGAAGTGTCATTGGTCTTTTTGTCATATCTCCCATCTGTACATCAGGTCTGTGTTTTAAAGAAGGCCTTCTCATCCACAGCTCTCCTTTGCTGGCATGTGGTTCACATGTAGCCTTGGTTTTTGGCTTGGGTAACAGTACAGTGGGCTTTCTGCAGACTGGTTGTTCAGAAAATAATTTTGGATGTCAACACCTGAGAGGTTTATTTATTTATAGTATGCAGGGAGAGTTTGGCCTAAGTACAAGTCCTTGCAGAATACTAATTTTGTTTATTGTGTTGTAAGGTTATTACAGTTTCACTGAAAACATAACAAGTTCACTTGCAGTTATTCCAAATCACGGTGGGAGTGTATTTTAAACACAGGGATTTAAACTGCAGTGGACTCAATGTTCTTATTTAGCTGCCTGCCTTAAATGGGCCTGGGCTTTTCAGCCTGAAAACTTTCTCATATGCAACAAGGGTAAGATAGGACCAAACTTGACTTAGGCAAAATCAGATGTTGTTTGGAGGCTTTTCCATGCCTCCCCAACGCAGTAGCCTGCAGAGCCAAGCTGGTTGCTGCCAGCTCCCCTTGAGGTTACAAGAAACAGTGGCTTCAACTGACAAATGGGTGCAGTCACTCATGGTTATGGCAAATGGCATTTCATCCTTTTCATCTTTCAGTGACAGTATTAACAGCCAGCTTAGTTTTTCAGCACACAGCAATATTTCTGCCTTTCTCTTCCTGACTTCTCTTTCTGTGGAAAAAGTGACCTAACCTGGGGCAGAAAAAAATTATTTTGCCTGCAGGTTTGGCAAGAGTAATTTGGTTCCTCTTGGCTAGTTGTCTTGAACTAACTTACCTCACCAGCACATCACAGGCGTTAGCACAGCTATTCAAAGATTTTTCTTCAAGTGTAGCAAAAAATCACTCACAACTGTCTGATCTCTTAGACTGCACAGATTAACTGCAGCCTACACCTTCAGTACGCTGCCAGAACTGCCTAATAATTTTTAATGGCAATTATATAGTATATGCACAGCCTGACACTCATATTTTCCATGACATGCTGGCAGACATGTATTTTAGAGTATGAACTGACCCTTCCTAACTGATGGTTGTCACAGTTCTTATTACAAGTAGCTATACTTTCATTTCTTATGAGCAAGTAATATATCAAGAATTATTTCTAGAAAGCTCTGGGACAAATGAAGCAAACTAAATACTAGTCAGATTCTGCCATTACTCCCTATGCAAAGATGCTTCATTGATTTATGAGATATTTATTATGGAATAATCTGTTATATAAAATATTTCCCACCAAAAAATACATAGTAAATGTCACAGATGCTGAAGCTTTAATAAAGTGTATATTCCTCCCAGGCAAGAAAAGCATTAAAAAGTAAACAAATATATGATGCACTCAGCATGTGTATATATAAAATGTACATTTAAGTTCCGTCTTTTGAGATCACTTTTGAGAAGGAACCAGTCTACCGTAGATTATAGTGCCATTTGTATCGTTATATCTTTTCATTTCTAAGAATAACGCATTTTACAGCAGTGGAAAAATGTCTAATATAGCCAACTGCATCCTGTGTAACTAATCACCAAAATACTTAGTTTTAATTCTCTTTATGTAAAATACATGATGTTTGCATTTATTTTTACTTTGATAAATGTTTATAACCAATAATGATAAATTCATAGGTTTATTCGTCAAAAGAAGCAATCTTTCATCTATCTCCTCTTTCCACAACTTTTATTGGCAAATGTTCCACTGATCAATGTGAAACTGGATTCCACAAGGATGTCACTTGTTTTCCTTTAATGTTCTAACCAAACAATATGCGTAAATCAATGGAGAAAATAGAATTCCTAAAATGTTCTTTGAATCTGCGAGATCTGTTACTAAAGTTCCTGTCCCTTGTGTTTGACAAGGCTTTCTTGAGGTCAATACATTAAGAATTTGAAATAATCATGGAAGATAACTGAATGCCTTTTTCATGTTAAGAAGTTGTGATGTATGCTTGCTATCACATCTTTCCTTTTTGGTTTGCTGTTAATTTTTTTCTCATGCACAAAATGGAATCAATTTTTCCTCTTGCCTTGCCATATTTAAAATACATAAATACATAAATAATTTATAAATGTTTGTATTTGTCATTCTCCATGGTGGGGTTTTTGTTGTTTGTTTTGTTGTGTTTTTTTTTTTAAGTAAGCTGGCTTCTCTAGAAAATTAACATGTTCCTCTGGATCATGCTACTGATGAAAAGAACTGCACTCCAAAAAACTACAGGTTTCCAAGAAGATTAAAAGGCTGGAGAGACCAAAATTTGATAGCATAGAGCAAGACATTAGTTTCTAGCTGTTTCTTTATGTGCTACCTTGTTTTTGGGGCCATAATTACAAACTGATTACAGCTAGAGAAAAAAAGTGTCTGTTGTTCTCTATCCTGAATAACAATTACTCCATTACATGTTTCACTCCCATTCCTTTCTTTTGCTCTTTCTGAACATTATCAAGTCTATTATATACGTTTTAACATAGCTTCTGGGAAATATAAATTACAAAATATTGTTTACATGGTCATCTTGCAATTAGATATCAGCTATTATGTATGGCTAATTAATTACTTTAGTGTAAATAAGTGCATCCACCCATGAGGCTGAAGAGTATTAGAATGAAAGGCTGACCACAGCTTCACTGAGCTACATGATCTGGGTTGTGTTTGAATGTTTAGCTCTTCAGGTGCCCTCTCTTTGGTCAAATTAAAATAGAAAATGTCATAATCGGTTCACTGTAAGGAAGCAGTCAGCCTACTGTAACATAAAATAGTGCAGTTTGTCTTAAAAAAATAAAATTCTTGTCCTTAACCCTCTGGCATTATCACATTACACCAGATTTTGAGACAAAATTGGAGGGGCTGTACGTCACCCTTGTGCAATTGACTGCCACTGGAATTGAGCCGTTCTAGGCCAGAGGAAGAGGTCAGTGCCGCCAGCACTGAATGCTCTCAGTTACGGAACACATCACTCGCAGATCATTAGGCTGGCTTAAAAATTATCTTACCAAAGTACTTTTTGGCTTATCTTTCTGGTTTTTAAAACTTTGGTATTCACAACATGACATTGAGCTCTGTACTGATCGAAATGTTTGAAACATTTAAAAAGGGACTGAGATTCTCATCACCTCTTTCCATTCCTCTTTTTTTTTCCCTCCCACTGACACAGAGCTTCAGCTTCATGGGAATGAGTGGAAAAAAATCTTACTTATGTAATAAGTGATACGTTAGTTCCACTCAGAACATCTAAATGTATTGTAACCTTATCTATGTAACATGTCCTTAATGATGAAGGTACCTTAGAGGATGAGGTCAAATCCAGCAATATTTTTTCAAGCAAATCTACCTGATTTTCTGTTTGTCTTGTACTGTTCTTAATCACCTAAGGACTGAGAGACAGATGAGTAAAAGGCCACCTTGGCAGAAGGCTTTTTATTTAAAACTGCCATTGGGCCTGGGAAAAAGGTGAGAAAGATCTTCACATGGAATGCCCCCAGACCTCCCCTCCTAAATGATCTCAATCTATACTGTTATGGATTTTCACATGCTCATCTGCACAAGCATATGTACCTGTACATATGAATGTGTACACAGGCACTTGAGATTGTTCAATAGATAAGATATGTTTTTGTGCAGTGGAATATTGGATGACAGGGTATTTCAGGTTGGAAGGGACCACAGAAGGTCTGTAGTCCAACCTCCTTCTCAGAACAGGGTCAGTTTAATATCAAATCCAGGTGACTCTGGACATTATCCAGTCAGGTTTTGAAAACCTCCAGTAATGGAGAGACACTAAATAATATCTTCTCTGGCCAGTCTGTCTTCTGACTGAGGATCCTCATTAGAAAAAAAATATTAAAAATCTAAACCTCTTGTTTTAAGGTATGTCTGTTATGTCCTGTCTTTGCATCTTTGTGAAGAGAGTGTCTCCAGCTCCCTGTACGCATTGGGTCTTGCTGTTTGGGGGACTTGACCTCAAAGCTATTTCTTCTCAAAGTTGAAAAAAACCCATGTCCCTCAACCTTTCCTCACAGGGCATGTGCACCAACCCCTTGAATGTCTAAGTGTCACTGTGCTGAACTTACTACAGTTTACAGACATATTTCTTCCTTAGAGGGCCTCAAAACACATTTACACATCTAATGTACTCGTGAAACAAATGATTTTGAGGCTTTTCCCATCAGTCTGTACCCTAAAGGTTGTGATATAATTTATAAGAGTAAGGAGAAATGAAACAGCCTTGGCAAAATGAGATCAAACCGTACTTGGTAAATTGGAACATGAACTGCACAAGATTGTGGCATTCTGCAGAGGAGTTCTGCTTTCTTTAAAAGTGTATCTATAATTTTAAAGCATGTTATAAGAAAGTAGATGGAAGCATTTCAATTTTGTTCAAGATCAGGTGAAAAATGATTTTTGACTACTCTTATGTTACTGTAATAGTCTTACGATAATAGAATGGTTATTGCAGGTTGTCTTCTCTTTCAATGCAAAAGTCAGCATACCTAAAGAGTCCTGTCCTTTTTAATTTGATTTCAGGGGGCATGAGACCAATCAACCAGGTGCTTATTGTCTCAGTGTTACAGTGATATGTCCACACTACTGAAAATTTGTTTTATTGGGGTACATATTGCCAGAAATCACTGTTGAAAACAAAACTTCAGGCTCAGAATACTGTGAAGGGCAAGTCTAAAGCCTCACCGTGCTCATAAAAAATCATTCTAGAGGATTTGTTGAGCTGTTTGAGCAAGTCTAGAGGAGGGTCAGGAGATGATCAGAGGACTGGAGCACCTCTGCTATGAAGTCAAGTTGAGACAGTTGGGCTTGCTCAGCCTGGAGAAAGCTCCAAGATGTTATTTCAGTCTTCCAGTACCTGAGACTGGAGCCTACAGGGAAGAGGAAGAAGGACTGTTTATGAATGACTGTAGCCATGGGAGAAGGGGTAATGGATTTAAACTGAAATAAGATAGATTTAGATTAGACATTAGGAAAAACATTTTCTCTGTGAGGGTGGTGAGGGCCTGGCACAGGCTGCCCAGAGAAGCTGTGGCTGCCCCCTCCCTGGCAGTGTTCAAGGCCAGGTTGGATGGGGCTTTGGGCAACCTGGTCTAGTGGAGAGTGTCCCTGCCCATGGCGGGGGGGTGGAACTAGGTGATCTTTGAGGTTCCTTCCAATCCAAACTGTTCTGTGATTGTATGATTCATTTGATTCTAGGTGTGTATAATATGACAATGTGAGTACTTTCTCTAATTACTTAGTTATTATTTTTAGCATACTAGCACCTGAGAGATTTAATTTCTGTAAAAGTGCTTAATTACTACGACTTTTAAGGAAGACTTTCAAATGTCTATTTTTTGTGCTAAACTCAGTGTAAAATTAGTGTACTCGAATGTATTTGTTAGATTCATGTCCTGCACAGAATGAAACTTGTTTGTACTGTGAGTTCTAGATGTCTCTTCACAGAGGGAAAAGGTCCTTAAATCCTCAGATTGGCTCTGTTTTTTAGCTGTCTGAAATAACAGAACTTCAGATACTTTGGGAAAATTTTGAGATTTAAAGGTGTTTACACATTTAAGGGTGTTTGTGTCTGCTTTTAAATGTTAGATGCTTACATTGTACTGTAGGGACCTTTATGTTTTGTTGGGTGGTGTTTGTTGCTTAGTCACAAGCACCTCATTTAGCACTATCTAATTTAGCATGTCACAGCCAAGATAATTCTAAATTTTTCAGCAAAAACTCTGACAGCATATCTTCTACCCTCCACCTCCAAAATACCAGCTCCAAACAAGTCTCTCCCTCTTCTCCCCTCCACAATTTGTAGATAATTGTCCCAATTGACACAGAGGGAACAAACAGAGCAAATTGATTATCTGAAGGGTCAGCACTGTCAGTGAGGCAAAGTTTCTTCAAGGTTGTAATTGTCACCATTTTGCCCCAGTGAGCGTGGTTTATGTGCAGCTGTAAGGGTGCTGCCAAAGCAGTGCATGCAGCAAACCTGCTAAAGGAGCAAACCTCCTTAATGTTCCTAATTTAGCAACAAACCCAATCTAATCCAGTTCTAATTAGTGTGTGATTAAAGAACTAGCTATCTTCTTGGTTGTGGGAAGAGTGGTGTTTGTGGGTAAACTGTTTCCTTCTTTTAGATTGAAATCCCTTTCCAAAAGCCAATTGTTCATGTCCTGTTCACAGCATCAAGCAGTCCATTAATGAGCTGCTTAGTTTTAATTTATAGTGCTCTTATTTTTAGCACATGCTGAAGATATACATTTTATTAGTGTAGTGGGACAGTTACAAATTTTCACCTGTTGAAAATCTTCTGTTTCAGCTGTTGTCTACACAGCTTGCAGAGCAAAGTGATATTTCACCAGCTCCAGAAAACTGCATAGCTTTAATTTACATGATAAAATTATAGCCTATAGTAATTCAAAGATCTTGAACCCACGTTTCCCATTCTGGCCATCAAAAATTGCCTTTTGTCTTGCAGAAAAGGGAAAAATGAGAGAAAAATTTTCCATTTTCTATGATACTATGGCATTTTTCCTACTGGCTACACTAAGTGAAATCAACCATTTCTTTTCTTCATCGTGTCCTACTTCTTGCAGTGTGATGGGATCATTAAAATGAGACACAGCAGTAAGAGACAGTAGATAGGGCAAATGGAGAAGTTAATGCAACATTTTTTCAGCTTTTCATATTGTACAAAGTAACTATTGGATCTTCTATAAGCTTAAATTTGTAGCTGTCCCTTTGCCATGAAGAACANAAAGATCATCTAGTCCCAACCTCCCTGCCTTGGCCAGGGACATGCTAGATCAGGTTGCCCAAGGCCCCATCCAGACTGGCAATGAACACTTTCAAGGATGGAACATCCACAGCTTCTCTGGGTAACGTCTTCTACTGTCATACTATCCTCACAGCAAAGAATTTCTTCCCGTTATCTAATCTAAATCCACCATCCCTCAGCTTAAACCTATTACCCCTTGACCTAGCCTACCTGCCCTTGTGCGTAGTCCTCCTCCAGACTTCTTGTAGGCCCCTTTCAGATACTGGAACGCTGCAATAAAATCTCACTGGAGCCTTCTCTTCTCCATGCTGAACAAGCCCAACTCTCACCCTGTCTTCATAGGACAGGTGTTTAAACATATTATTACATTTGTTTTCATTTTATATTGTCTTTAATTTGATTTGTCTTGTGTCCTTATAAGTTATTGCAAATATTGCATATATTCTCATAGTCAGTCCATGCAATAACTGTAAGAAACAACTGAATTTTAGTTCTGCAGGATTTGAGACTCAATCCTTGTAGCAGCTGACTATACAGTGTATAGTATGTGAGCTACTCTTTAATATTGTCTTAGACTTCCTCTGCCACTGCAAGGTTGTCACATCGACCTGCAGCAAAATGTGATCAAAGAGTGCTGAGATGATGAGAGGGTAAGCAAAGGAAAATAATGCAGGTCACTGAGGATGAGCAGGAAGGGTGGAATGAATGTGCTAGTGTCTGAGGGGATCTCAGATCTCGGGCTAAGGGAGCAACACCTGGGAGTGAGTGGATTACATGGCGGCAGTGGGAGAGAAACCATTCTCCAGCAGAAACACTGGATTCAACAGTTTACCTAAGATTTGACAAAGGGATATTTCATTAATTGAATTCCATTTAAATTCAAAATTAGCAGAGGACTCTTTTTTTTAATTTTTTTTTTTTGTTAGTTGGGATTTATCTTGCATTATATCAGTGTTCTAGGTGTTAAGTATGTAATCTAAAACAGTCAGACCAGAAAGTCAGTGCAGGTGGGCACTTCACTTTAACCCATTTTATTAAATGTTTCTTTTCATAGAGGTGTGAGTGTTCTTGAAAACAAAAAGTCTTTCTTTAGGTTAGACAATTACATGTTAAACCTGCATGAGATGCATCCTGCCTAAGCAACTAACTGTGTGGAAATACCATAAACTGATGAAAGCTCCCATTCAGGGCAACCAAAATTAGTTAGTACTTTATGTGAAATCATGACATCAAAACACAGTACTTTCCCAATCTATATTTAAATTCTCTGCATAAACAAACTATTAAATATTCATTGCAGAAGTGGCCCTGATGAGGTGTTGTTGCCTCGTTTTCTTGCAGACAAGCCAAGCCAGAAAATCATCACACATGGCCCTTGATACAGGAGCAGATAATTCATCCCATCTCTCTGCTGTCAGAGAAGGAGCTCCTATGTAAAGCTTTTTCCATTTGCTCAGTTGAAGAGATCTTAAATTTCTGTAGAAGGATTAGTAACAGGTACTTGTAGGTAATGAAAGGGGCACAATCACCTGTGTAACATACTTTTCTTTGGTAAATAGCTGACTGTGAACCCTTTGCAGCCTGAACTAGTCTGCTTTTGAGGAGCTTCTCATCAAACTACAGGATGCTTAAACTTCTGGTCAGTAGTTAATATGACTAGTTCAGATGTTGCAGTATTGTTGTAACAGTCTTGCTGTAACTTTACTCTTACGTCTCTGAGTAGATTCATACCAAATAGTGGCCACAAGTACTTGAAAAAGTGCTGTGCTTGGATACCTTTGTGTCTGCTTATGCTTCTGACAAATCCTTTCTATTTGCAAGAGAATCCTTTCCAAAGCAGGATCTCAATCATGTTTGTAACTAAAAATAATACTCCTGAGGAAAAAAGACCCTAGAGTTTCAGTTCTGAAGCTTAAACTTAAAAGTTCTCATGGTCAATAAGCAGAGGAAAGGATTTTTATATATAGTTTCTACATGCTGAAGGTCCTCTGAGATGAAATACTAACAGACAATGAATAAATTCAGTTGCTTGTACTGATTCTTTTCTTTTGCTGATAGCCATTGTAGTTACACACTGAAATCTGCATTAGAAGTGCTTGCAGCATGTGGGGTTTTACAGTGATATCGGTTATTTCTGCTTATGTTCCCTGAATAGTACGCTACCAATTTCTTCCCTTAGTTAGAAATTCCCTTAGGTAATCTGTTAGAAAATGTGGGTTATGTCTGCATACTCGTCTTGAGGTCTGAAAAGATGCGCCCCACCCCCCTTAAAAAAATAGTTTTAAACTTGAGAATTCAGCAAAATATTTGGTTGTCTGCTTATGCTAACTCTCACCTGAATACTGACACTAATCTCTGACACTAATCTGAGAGACAAAGTAAGGTGGGATTTTGTGTTTGCTCGTTTATCACACAGAGCTGAAGGCGTGTGCTGGGTTACTGGGGTGCAGGACTGAATTTCTTAGCGTTTCTTTGGATCCCAGTTATGAAATGAACAGGATAAACTGCTGTGGAGAATGTTCACAGAATTTATGGAGGTCAAAGTAGGATGGAGACTGACAGGTGCTTCCATGTTACTGCATTCTTTTATCTGATATTATTAATGAAAGCATTTATATTTGTGGGAACAGAAATCCAAGGCAGAGTGAAAAATGTTAACCTAACTTTGAGAGTTAAAGTTCAAACAACATTTAAAATGTCTTTGATCAAGTGGTCTTTAGATCTGCCTGTTAGGAAACAGTAAGCAAGTTTTCACCTTTATCGGCATGTCATTTTGTTCAGAAAACTCAAATAAAAAATTTTCCATGGTTTAATTATGACAAACACACCTCCTTTTAGAACATAATTAAAACATTTTTGTCCCTGTAACATTTTGATGTGGTCAAAAATCACTAAAATAGCATTCCTCATTCACAAATCAAATGGACAGCTTTTGAGGTTAAAATTCCCTGTTTTTGTAGAATTTAGGCAATGGTAATTAATCATAACACACGCTTTTACATTTGAAATGTTTTTGTTTTGTTGCTATGTAATGATTCATATAAAAATGTTCACTGCTGTTGTGTGAAAACAACACATTTCACACAACTGCTGCTCTTAGGTGCAGTAGATTCAGGTTTTTAAATGTTTGAGAGTTCTGAATACCTCTGTTCTTCAACTCTATATACTCAAGGAGCTATAATTAAGCAAAGTGAAGGCATTAACTAGAAAAGAGAATTTTTTTTTTCTCTGATAACTACATTCACCTTGTTGTTATGGTCTCTCTCAAAGCACAGGAGTGAGGAAAAAAGCATCCTCTATTAGCAGTGCAACTTCAGCTTGTTTTTCTAAGAGAAAATAATAAATGTCACATTTAGTAACAGAAACAAATAATAGAAACAAAATATCCAGTATGACTAGAATATTAGTTTAATTTTGCTTTGATATATTTTACTGTGCATTTTTTATAAATGCTTGCTGAAACAAAGTTCTGATTTACTATGCAGGTTGGGAAAAATGTTAAGGTATTTCCAATGAAAACTGTTTGTGGGCTGAGATAGAATTTTTAAGGTCCAGACAAACAAAAAACCTATTTTCTTATTTAAAGTGATGTTAATATGAAAATTATTGACACATAATTTATTGAAACATATTGAAACATATGTGAAATCTTCTTTTTACTATTTTCTGTTGGAAAAGTTTTTTTTTTTTAAATGTGAGGTTTCAGCAGCCCAATTCTCATTAGGAATTATTTTAAAATCTCCACATTATGCCAATCTCCACATTATGCCAAGGTTAAAAAAACTGCTTCTTTCTCAGACTTTTGCTAATTGGTCTTGCTGTCTTGTTTTTCTTCCCCCCCTTTTTATTTTCTTTTTTGCTTTTTATTTATTTGTGAGTTGACATAAAGAAAAATTGCATCAAGTGCCAGTTCATTAAACCACAAAACCGTATCTGTCAGTTTTTGGAGAAGAGTAGACAGTCAAACTGCTTCATTACACTATCATTGCTTTTACATTCTCAATTTTCTTTTTGGAATGGCTGAGAAAATTGATATAATGCTTAACTTACTGTCTGAATTGCTTCCTAAACTGACACCATACTATTACAGAGGAGCTGTAGGTTTCATGATGCCCCGCGAACTAACTCATGCACAAAACGAGCATCACAGTTATCATGCAGCTATTAGAAGACTCGAGTCCTCTCCATCATAAAAGTCTATCATCCCCTTAAATCTGAGTAACAGAAGATGCTGATCTTTACTGCATTATTTGTTTAGAGAGAGAAAATTCCATAGTGTGTGTGAAGAAAACAGCTGAATAATCGGGAAGATTTCAATGGGAACAACATATGCTCCTGATGCTTCCTGCTGAGCCTGCTGAAATGGCTTACAGTTGCAAGTGCCAACTTTCCAAGGAAAAAAATAACCTGTTGCTGCAAAGATGAGAAGTTCTAACCAATTCTGAAAAAATAGAGGACTATCGCGTCTGCGCTGAAGAGTGCTGGAAGCCTGCTTACAAATTACTGTGATATAGTTGTGATAGTGATTGGCACGCATAGAGAGATCAATCTCAACACAATAATATTTATCTTTGATTTAATTTGCTTCCAAGTGCAGCTTAAAGCAAAACTGTTTTGTGAGCCAAGTAATGGGGATAAATAATTTAGCAGTGAGTAAAAAATGTGATTTGTATCTGCAAACTGAAAAAATGTTGCTAGATACCCAAGATCTAGACCTGTCAAAACATAAGTTTAGAAAAAAACCCACAAGAGTTGCACAGATGTACCAACTATCTTTAAGCAGTAATTATGTACAAGCATATGTAGCAAAGCCAGGTAAATGGAAGAAAATAGAATAAAAGCTCTTCTTGAGTAACCATTTTGCCTGCTATCTTTTTCACAATAATTTTTGTCATCCCCCCCTGCAGACCCTCACATTACTTGTCCTCCCTCTGTCACCCCAGAATTATTTCTTTTCTTTAGAACACAGTCCATAAAAGATCTGTTTTATTGCTCAGCGTATGCAAGTGGGGGTAAAAGAGTGGATGGGAATCTACAAAGAAGGGAGGTATATAAGCTCTCAGAAAGGGATCTTTGCGCTGTTGTAGCCTCACCTTGAGTACTGTGTGTAGTTTTAGGTGCCACAGTACAAGAAGGACGTAAAAATATTGGAGAGTGTCCAGAGGAGGGCAACAGGGATTCTGAAGGGTCTGAAATGGATGTCTTACAAGGAGAGGTTGAAGTCCCTTGGTTTGTACAGCCTGGACAAGAGGAGGCTGAGGGGAGACCTCATCATGGTCTATGGCTTCCTGACAAGGGGGAGCAAAAGGGCAGGCACCGATCTCCTCTCTTTGGTGACCAGGGATAGAACCCAAGGGAATGGTATGAAGCTATGACAGGGGAGGTTTAGGCTGGACATCAGGAAGAGGTTCTTTACTGAGAGGGTGATCATGCACTGGAACAGGCTTCCCAGGGAAGTGGTCACAGCACCCAGCTTGACTGAGTTAAGAAGCGTCTGGGCATACACCCAGTCCCATGCTCTCACTTGGCTGGCCCTGTGTGGAGCTAGGAGTTGGACTTGACGATCCTTATGGGTCTATTGCAACTCAGGAAATTCTGGGGTTCTATAATCTTTCCTTGCTGGTGACAAATCCATGCTTAGGAAGAAATCCTGGTTTTCCTGTAGTAGGATTTCTGTCACTGCTAAGCCAGCTGTTCACATTGCTGTTCCCCAACAGAAGAACAAGATGTGCAAGTCTTGGTGTTTTGGGTGTGGGTTTTTTTGTTTGTTTGTTTTCAGAGAGGAAAGTTGTAACTTTTCTGGATTTTTTAACTTTGATTTTGATGGGCTTTTGAGAATTAGTACCCCAAAACAACAGAATAAGGCTTACTCTGAGCCAATACTTAAGCAAATTTTTTAGTCTTTAAAATCACCACAGAGTGTAGAAAAAATACCTTGTAAAGCTCAGAGTCAAGCTATAAATCATAATCATGTCTTCTAAACACATGATATTATCTTTGTAGTCACTGACCATGTTTGTGGCTTAGAAAACATGCATTATTTTACTGCTACACCTTAAAATTTCTTTAGGTTAGTGTAATTTAAATTGATGAGTTCCTGTCATCTTTATAAATTATTAGTTTAGATTTTTCAGAATTCTAGAAAGAGAAGATGAAGAGAAACCTCAAAAAGAAAGATCACAATGCATTTTACTGTGGCTTATTTATTTTTTTTAGTTATGCAAAGCACAGAGATTCTTCTTGTCTATTATCTTCTGAGTTTGATGGGTTTAAAACTGATAATTCTGTGGTATTCATCACCCCTTTTTATGTAAGGAAACGCATTCAGTCCTAATAAATTTTCTCTGATTTATGTGATAAAGTAGTTTATGATTACATATCTGTGGAGGTTAAAATCTTATGCTGTAGAAGAAATTTATGCAAGACCTATGTGTGTTTAAATGTAGTATAACTTAAGGGACAATAATGCTGATTATTTTTTTCTCTTTAAAACTTTGTACCACTTAGTACAATGTACTTGCAGAAATGTTTACAGCTTTTAATGGCTTATGACCTAGTATTTATTAAAGAAAATTATTCCTTTCTGTCTTTCACCACTCCCCACCCTTCAACACATATATTCCATCCTTCATTATCTTCTTTTACATCTGAGAAAAGCATTTCAACTAAATGTATAACTTTAAGCATGTGCAAGGAAAAGTCTGTTTATTTGCAGGAGAGTCATGCTGTTTACTGTTTATTTGCTAATCACTAGATAGCATGTCTTGAAAAGTGTCTGCAGTTACTTGTAACAAATCACAAAAAAAGCGCTATACGCTTTCTCCTCCAAATGGTTAGCTCCATTGGTAGTGATTTTATTTTTTTAAAACTAATCCCTGAGGAGAAATAAAAGCACATCATGATTTTTCAAGGCCATCTATTGCTCCCAGTGCTGAGAGATGTTGAAAGCACAAAACACTACTGATTGTCAGGTGACAGATTTGTTCATGTTACCATTGTAATGTGAGATGGTGGCACTGAAGTGCAGCAGGCAAACAGAAGAAAGGCTTCTGAATAGATTTTTTTCATGTCATATGGGCTTGCATGTTTCATCTAAAGAATGATCTTGCATACAGTATATTTTGTCATAAGCAATGAGCTATAAAAAACTTAAGATACAAGGAAATTGATATCTTGAACTGACAAAATCCTGTGTTTAGAGTTAAAAAAGAAACATAACAAATAAGATCTTAAAAATGGTGCATAAACTTTGGATAAATAGATCTTAAGTAGTGACAATAGATTGTTTTCAAACGGAGTTGTTAATCTGGTAGATAATCTAGGTATTTAATTTTGTGTTCACTGAATCAGTGGAAACTTCAATATAGATTTCAGCAGGGCAGATTTTTGCATCTAGATCTTCAGAGCCCACTTTCCCCTGCTAAATAAAGATTTTGAGCTTTTGAAGTCAGTTACTGGATTCCCATATAGAACATAGGCTTTCGTGTTGGTTGTCTACTTAAAACATAGTTTTCCTGAACTTTATTTTTTAACTTTTCTGCTTAGTACTATCATCTATGAATGTAAAAGGTTCTTTGGATTTGAACATAGACGATTAATGTGGGCAATTCCTGCAGAATCAAAATTTCATAATGTATTGATTTGCTCTGTATTCCCTCTGCAAGAAAAATGTCCCTGTAGGAAATAGCAGACAGTACACGGTTCTCAATGTGAAGCATAATTCACTGGTAAATACAGGCAAAAAGTCTCAGTATAAGCACTTTTCAATACGGAGACAGATGGTCACATCACTTGGCAAGAATTCAGCTTTTTTTTTCCTGACGTGTTTAAATATTGTTTATCAAACAATAGACAGGGATAAAAATCAAGGTAGCCTTAAATTTATCTAAAACAGAATGGCAGGCTGCTGTAGAAGTGTCCTATAAATAACAATAAACAGCTGCAGAATGAAAGTCAATAAGGTGGAAAGGGAGTTTTTCTACGGGATTGTAGAAATACATATACCTATATTTCCTTTTCTTATAATGAAATGTTCTTTCCTCTTTTCCAGCCCAGAACTCAACATACTGTTTATATTCCTGGCACAGTGTAAAATGATTAGAGGCAAAACCAGATGGCCATATTTTTCCTTGTCTTGTTTATTTAGGTGACAGGTAGATGAGTCCTAACTTTGCCTATCAATCTGACTGTAATTATTTATGGTCTACTGTGAATTTTTGCACAAAAATACCCATACACGTACACACACAGACAAATGGAAGTAAACTGACTCTTACTCTTTCTTCCTTAGGCCTAGAAAGAATTGCAAGAGATTCCGCTTACGAACAAGAGGGAAAGGTTCAGTTTGTAATTGATGCAGTATATTCCATGGCCTATGCACTACACAACATGCATAAAGATCTCTGTCCTGGATACATCGGTCTGTGCCCGAGGATGAGCACAATTGATGGTAAAGAACTACTTAGCTATATCCGGGCAGTAAACTTTAATGGTAAGTTACATGTACTCTTTTTCCCTGCTCCTCTTGCTTATTTAAATGTTTAGAAGTGACAAGAATGTGTTTTTTCTTTATATAGGATGCTTTAAGGCACAGTGGAAAACAGGATTAGAAGCAGTTCTCATTTAATCAGAACTGTGAGTTTTTCCACCTGCTTTGAAACCCCAAGTGTATTTTTTGTCTTAACGGTAAGCTGCTCCCAAAAGAGGCAGATGTTAAAAATAGGAATCTGTCTATCAAAATATTCCGATGCAAGACTGCTATCATAGAAACAAACCGAGGGTCCATGCAGTCCTATTGACAGGTTAAAATCCTTTGGCAGAGGCTGCTTATGTGTTTGCAAAAGAATGTGTTAGAAAAACATTCCCTTTTGAAAATTACCTTCTTTGTAAATTACTGTTAACAATTTCCTTACAAAAGTGAATAGTGAGGAGTTCTCTTTCAATTTGCATATTTAAAATCTCAGTTTAAACTCTAGCAGTTCTGTCTTTTTTTTTTCCCCATTTCATTGTTTTGTACTCTGTGATTTAGTGAGCTTTAACACAAGTACAATATATAATTTTAAACAACACTACATAATATTCTGTGCAGCTGGGATCTGCCTGCTGGGGAAATGTAGTTACAGATGCTTATGCTGTTAACAGGAGATGCCAATAAAGAACAGGATTAATTTATGAGTGTAGAACTGAAAAGGGTAGAAAATACTTGATGGTGAAATAAAGTTGTGGAAAACCTACATTGTTTCATTAAAGTCAAAATTATTCTAGAGTATGTTTACCATTATTTTGCAAAGAAACCAAACAATAATCTTTGCTGTGTTATGGTTGGGGTTTTTTTCCATACTCGGTGGGAATTCACATGATACACATGCCTTCTAACTGCAGAGAGAAGCCCTGTCTATCACAATTTATTCCAATGACCTCAGCTGCCAGCCTTTTTGAAAAAAGCGCAAGGTCGTTTTGAATTTAGCTTCCGAGTGGAAGCATTTTTTGCTTTAGGTAATATGCCAGACCATTTGGTTGATATAAATGTTGGCTGTATTTCACAGCTTTTTTTCCTCTTCTAAAAGTTTATTAATCCTATGCAATTTTCCAGAAAAGGGAATCCCTGTCTCCAGAAATATAAAGGTAGAAGGCGTTTAAATGATTTTAAAGAAAACCTGGCAAATGGGAAATGTTATGAAAACACTAGGCAACATATTGTAAGGTTTGCATTGATAATTATTTATGTTTCCAGTAGATATTCTTCTTGGTCTGTTGTTGTTAAAGCAAGAAGAAAGTCATCTATTTTCATTTGGTAGGCTTGAAAGCTTAGCATACAAAGATAAGCGGTACATCTTATGTGAAACCTTTCTCTCCCTAGATTGTTGTATTTCATCAATACCTGTCATGATTTCTCTGGCTGACTCCAGGTATTGCAACAAGAAGATATGTAAGAGTAGGATAAAGCATTCTGGACACTAATTGAAAAGTATCTGGTTTTGAACTAGAGCTCTATGCCTAAACTTTTCTCTTTTTTGGTTGTGCATGGGGAGACATAAGCAGATGACAGTGTTTAACCCTTTGCCTTTTCATACTAAACCCGAATTCCCGTTCCTCAGGACAGCACTCCTGAGTCTGACTTGGTTTACAGAGGTGAAAATAGATTGTTAGACTTCCTGTGCTGGGAGTTCACAGTAGTGCTGTGTGTTGATTTTGACATGCAGCCTAAGCTTAGTCATTAATAATGTAGTATATAAAAAGTGAATTAATACATGAAAGGAAAATCCCAGATTTCACAGCCACTCAAAGTAACATTTATCTGTCCTAATAATTACAGGGTCACAGCATTGCTGAAGTTGGTAGGGACTTCTGGAGATCTACTCCAACCCCCTGCTCAGATCATGATCAACCAAATCAGGTACTTAGGACCATGTCCAGCTAGGTCTTAAATATATGCAAGGATAGATAATGCTCCAAAATACTCTCTGACCAATCAGTTCCAATATTTAACCATCTCCATAGTAAAAAAAAAATTCTTATGCATAAACAACTTCTCCTGTGTTTTAGAGATTAAGCCCCTGTTCTTCAAGATGATAATAATTCCTAACATAAGAAAATAACTGGCATTTTTTGGGACAGGCAGGTGTTGCTTTTTTGTTGTTTTGTTTTTTGTTTTTTTTCTTCAACATCAGTTGAACCCACATGTAGAAATATACATATTGATCCACCTACTCACCTCTCCTAATTTAGTATATTCCTCTTAACCAAGGTAGTAACGAGTGGGTACAAATCTAATTCATATCCTGTCACATTTGACTTAGTGGTTTTCACCTTGCACAGTATGACCTATATGATGAAGGACACCTGTCTGCCTTATGGAGGGTATTTGCTAGAGAAAGAAAACATACATATTTCTGTTTATTGGAGTAACAGGTTTGGTTTTGATTGCAAGTAATCACTTTGAGATGTGTTTAATTTTGTTTACTGTTTATTTTTATTTACAAATGATGAAGAAGATTCTGTTCCCCTGAAGGATTCATCTGTGTAATATTCCATGACACCTTCATGACTGAAGGGTGATCAAACCACCAGCACAAAGCGTACTGATGTAATTGATACGACATTTGTTTCTGCTTAGATATTCTTCTACCAGTTGTATGCTAAATGCAGAAAAGTCTCACAGTTTAGCATGCATTTGAAGTGGATGGAACTTTGTAATAGGAATAAAGAAATTCATTTGTATGTGAGTTACAGCTGAATGTAGCCTCTTGTTTTACAACTGCCCATGTTTTTTAAGGACAGCTAGGAAAGTATGGTGTCCAAACCCAACTGCTTTTTATTTATCATGGAAGTTTAATAATTAATTGCATTTCATTTCCAAGGAGAAGAAACTTCCAACATTAATTTTCTGATCAATTTTTATATATATTTGAAGCATGGGAGACAAAGGGAGATGGCCAACCTCTTTTCAGTGGCCTGTGGTGACAGGACAAGGGGCAGTGGTCACAAGTTGGAGCACAGGAGGTTCCACACCGATGTGAGAAAGAACTTCTTCACAGTGAGAGTGACAGAACACTGGAAGAGGCTGCCCAGGGGGTTGTGGAGTCTGCTTCTCTGGAGATATTCAAGACCTGTCTGGACGCCTACCTGTGTGACCTGCTCTAGGGAACCCGCTTTGACAGGGGGGTTGGACTTGATGATCTCTAGAGGTCCCTTTCAACCCCTACAATTCTGTGAATCTGTGATTCGGTGATGTAACTGGTACAGCCTATTGCTGTACCAGCAATAGGCTGTACCAGTTAAAAAATTAAATGACATTAAAAATTAAATGACAGGAAAATACAAAGCTAGCACACTGAGATGTGGCATATTTAGTTCCCCGTGTTCTTGGTGGTCAGTGCTAGTAAACCATAACCATGGTTATTTATGCCTATTTGAGCAAAGGATACTTGGGGCTTTCATAAGTTTCATTTTCCTACTTCTCTTTGTTTCCCAGGCAAAAAGTGAATCATTCTATGGTGCTTTTATTTTAATAAAGGTCACATATTTGAAAAATTTCCCTTACAATTTTTGTACCCAAACAAAATGAGATATTTATGTAAAACATTACACACTGTAGTAGTTCCAGGGATAAGTATCTAGAACACATCACCTACTCTTGCTTTACTATATTACGTTAACATATGTTACCTTTTCTCTATTCTTCTGGAACTAATTTAATAGTCTGAGCAGAATAGTAAGCCTTGCTGTTTCTTGTTTTTTACATATAGTGATTAAATGCCTTTGAGAACAGATTAATTTTGGCTGCACACACAGATGTACACTCATGAAGCATCAGCCCCATATAAGCAGCAAACATAAAATTTCTGGCTGAAAGGGCAGAATGTACCAGAGAATCGGAACTGAAGAACATAAACTAGCCAGCAAATCCAAAATAACATATTGACACTTGTAAACTAAAATTTAATGACCATTCTACTTTGTATTATTTTTTATTCTGAGAAAGCAGTATCTACGGAGGGCAGTTTTTTAAAAAAAAATGAAGAATAGGGTTTTTCCTGGAGAATTTTGAACTCTCCAGAGAATCATTATTGTAGAATCAGCCATTTAAAAAATTCGTCTTCTCCTGCTATCTTTTGAAGTTGCTAAGACATCAATCTGTGAAAAACACTCTTGATTTAATATTCAGCTCAGACTGTTTAAAATGTTTTCTTGAAGAAAGCTGACACCTTTCTATTCTTGCACTGAGTACAAAATTTGCATTCTCAAATCATTATTTATCATTAAACCAGAAGCTTTAAAATGGTGCCCTTTAAGGCTGATAAGTTTTGACAATTTTTAAGGCACTAAGCACAATAGAACTCAATGTCCCACTTAACTGGAGATAGGCCCCTAACTCAGATCTTTAAAAATACCACTCTAAAGACTACAATGAACATTAGGAAAAAAAATAAAATAGTTGAAGTTGGGCACATCTGTGATTTTTAAAGTTATGAGTTCTTATTTTAGTTCATAATTCAGGGGGTTTTAATGTCAGAAGGACTTAGCTTTGTACAATTCTACTGGTACCACGTTCTGATAGGCCTAAAAACTAACACTAAGTATAATAGGAGCTAATAGCAGATGAGTAGATCAATTAGGGACAAATGAGATTAGTAATGAGTTGGGAAGGGCTGAACTCTGCTGACCTTGCTGAGATTCACTGTGGTAGCAACTCTGATTTTAGTAATCTGTGCTCTGCTGAAGAAATAAAGATATTGCTTTCAGCTGCAGAAGTGGGAGTGGGAGGAGGAATGTCTGCTGCATGTTTATTAAAATCTGTGATGTTTGTTCTGTCATAAGTTAATCACATGACATAATTCCCTATATATATAGTTTTTTGGTGAGGTTTTCTTGTTGTTGTTTTTTTTGTTTGTTTTGGTTTTTTTTGTTTTGTTTTTTTTTTTTAATTTGGTGAATGTTTGAAAACATGGCTAAAACTTAAACTAACATAGACCTGAACTCATAAAATTCCAGAATTCACAAGAGTTCATTTTTTTAATATACTGTTTTCATGGTTTCAGGGGCATCTAATTTGGCTTGTGATTGCACTAGGGCTATGGCATGACCATTTGTAATAAAGAATCTTGACATTCTAGTTTCCTCATACCTTTGTGTTAATTTAAGAAAGGAGTTGTTACCCCTGTTAATTTATCACTGGAGGATGAGCAGGGGATGATTTCAAATACATTCTGCTTTGGCATGCTAATTATTTCAATAGAATAAATCCAGGTGGCTATACATGAAACCAAAATTGCACAGTGGTCTGAATCACTCTTAATGGGCTGTAATATCAGCACACTCAGCAGGCGAAGCTCTGAGCTGCTGTGCTTCTTCGGTAACTCATGAATCCATGTGATTAAAATCAGAGATTATGAAAATGCTGGGTGTGAAATTAGAAAGTAGAACCTAAAAGTAAGTGCGATTTATAGCCATGCTCTTGCTTATGTACAGATCTTAAGTACTGATTAATTGAGCAATATATATGCTCCACATACAAAATTCATTATGTAGAACGTGACTGAGGTCAATTCCCTGTTTTGGGGAACAAGATCTAATTCATAAGGTATTTTAATTATTCATATGTAAAGGAAGGTGATAAAGGATTTACTCTCATTACCCAATGAAAATTGATTTGCATCTTCTGAGAGGTGAGGCTATTCAGATATATTAGGCCACAGTTTTTTAATATGATCAAGTGAAAAACTCAATCTATAGAGATGAGCAATACAAACTAACCCTTGCCATTCCAAATGAAAAGGTATCTGAGTGCAAAGAAACTGGGTCCATGCTTTTTTTTTTTTTTTAATTTTTAAACCTTTTAGTGTAGGGAACATCACAGCTGCAGTTCTATGGCATTCCTAAGTCCTTCAGATATCCTTACTACCTTTATTAACAGGAAAAAGCCGTGCCATATGTTTTGAGGAAAAGAAACCTTGACAAGCTTCCTAACTTAAATGTTTAAATTTAAAATGTCATCTTAAATCTGTCAAATCAAATAAGATTGTTTCTAAAAGTTACTAATTTTTCTCGATGTCAATGTATGGTCCATTTGGTATGACAACAGTTCTGCAAGCCAGCAGGAGTGTCATAAGGGGAAATGAGTTTCTTTTTAATACTTCTGTAACAGAACACGAGCCTTTTTCATTTTCCTATAATAACTTTTACTTAAAAGATTAAATATACACATTAGAGAGTGCCAAAAAAGTGACAACTATTTTATTAAGAGTATTTAGTAGTATAAATAAGATACATTTATAGTTCATTCATGTAAAAAGTGGTCTAACTGGCAATAGTTGATAAGCGACAAACTCAAAAAAATAGAGCAATTCTTCAGGGAGTTCACTGTCAGTGAAATTATCTTGGCAAATCTTACATTCCATATAGGGAGGAAAATAACCATTTCTCTAGGTTAAAGGGGATGACAGTGAAATCAGGTAGATTTCCTGCTGCAGGGCAGGAATTACAGTGGGGTGAATAAATTTGTAATTAACAGACATTGCCAACATCATCAGACAGCACAGTTTAGTTTTGCTACTCTAGGCGGATGTTGTATTCAGCAGTAATCAACTAAGTTCGGATTTTTAGTCAAAGCAGTAGTGGATTCAAGAGACAATTAGAAGTGTTAGACCTTATTACCAGATGTAATCTTAAGCAAAAGCAGGGAGAGACCGGAGGAAAATAAACAAGACAACCAAGAGGAAAGTGGTGGGATTCACAGGTAAATTCACAGGTTTCCCTCAGTTTCAGTAGCTGGTGGAGACTACAGTAAGTGTCTAGTTCTCCACATGACTGATGGGAAAGGTTGATACCTCTAACGGCTATCAGAGAGGTAGCCTGTCCATTAGCATTTAGGCACCGTAACAATTCATCTACTTCTGTATGTTTTTCTGCAAGCAGCTATGAGTCACAGAGATTTTCTCAAAGACTGGTTAAAGCATTTCTAATGGTATGAAATATTAAATGTGTGGAAGAGAGTTTATCTTAGAAGCTTCTCTAATTTACTCCATCAGAAGAAGCATTTGGTGTTATTCCTGAGGATTAAGGTATCCAATCGTTTTGGCCACACAGCAGGTTATGTTTTATGCTGAACGGATTGGACCCAAAATGTTGCCTCCCACAGTCTTAGCCAAATCTCTCCCTTGTAAGCCTGAAATAAAATGGATCTGATGTACAAATTCCTGAGGCATTCTATTTTAAATAGAGAGACAGTTTCTTTCAATTCTCCTGTTAGCTCTATCATCAAAATCGAATATTTGATAATGAAAGGTAAAATAATTCACAGTAAAGATTTTAGGTGAAATTCTTTGGATTCTGTGCATGGCATACTTTCAAAGTGACGATGCATTAGTGAGGCTTCCACATTACCATTTTTCAATTTGTGCTGATTTCTTTAGGTTATTAACTTTCATAATTAAATTAGTGTCTAATAAAAATAGTTTGGAATATAGGAAATACAGGATACTCTTCATTATTAGTTACACTTGGAAGCCTAAACTCTTTCAAGCCAAGCCATAGAAGACTACACAGACAGAAGGATCTGAAAATGGTGCTTCTCTCTATTACTTATGGCTCTACTAACAAATTATGGGTTTGACTGGTACTCAAAGACAGTTTTATTTGCTGGTAGTTGAGCTGTTTATGTAAAGGTAAGATTATTAGAGGATACTTGGCTACACTTCCAAGCATGAAAATCTAGCTGTGGTTTTAACTACTGTATCTGAGTTTACACACCATTCGTAACCTCTTCCTTAGACCCACCATTTACAATAGGTGAGGTTTATTTGTCTGATGTGATTGACTTTGATGCTGACTTTCTTAATTTTTACGAGTTCAGCTGTAGTGTAGAAGGCTGTCATACAACCACTATGTATTAAGTCAAGGGGAAGAGATTTATGCCTCTGAGCAATTCCTGAAGGGAATTAGAGATATTTAATACAACAGTGTTAACTCTGCTTTGAGATAGAAGGTCTCTCCCCCAAACTTTTCATTTTAGTCTGGGATTTGGATCACAGAATGTTTGGAGTTGGAAGGGACCTTGAAAGATCACTCAGTCCAATCCCCCTGCCTCAGCACCATCACCTACATTAGATCACACAGGAATGCGTCCAGCTTGGTCTTGAATGTCTCCAGAGAAGGAGACTCCACAAGCCCTCTGGGCAGCCTGTTCCAGTGATCTGTCACCATCACAGTGAAAAAGTTCCTCCTTACATTAAGATGGAACTTCCTATGTTCCAGCTTGGAACCATTTCCCCTTTTCCTGTCACTGACCAACACTGAGAACAGCCTGGGTCCATCTTCCTGACACCCACCCTTAACATATTTATAAACAGACGTTCACTAAAGAAATAAAGTAGTTTGCTACTAAGCCTTTAGTCCAAAGGAGACTAAAGCCATGTGCCAGGAGTGAACCTTCAAAAAGTATAGGCCATGACTGGGGGGATATTCTTTAGTCTTGTTGAATTTGGGTTACCATGCAGCTAAGAATGCAAGATTTCCTTGAAGGCCTATCCAAATGGACTCTCAATATCTTATCTCAGTAGAACTAAGTGGCTAGTAGTTTATGTAAAGACATATTTTAATTCTATTTTATTCTAAGGAAAGTAGAATTAAAGAAGCTATAAATATAAGACTCCATATTTCTACCCCAGCACTGGAACAGGAAAATTTAGTGCAGTATGAGTTTATTTTTGCTCATTTATTAGAGTTTTGGGTTTGTTTTTTTTTTATTGTGCACAATACACAAAGAAAGACCTATCATCAACATCTGGATTATTTTCATTTTCATTCAGATGAAAATTTTCTGGTTTCAAGAAGATGAATTACAAATAAACCTTTGGGATTAAAGCAATATATCTGTATTATCTCCAATGGAGAGAAGATAGCATGCATTTTAAACATTATTTCTTGATAATAAATATTTTTGTTACTGTCAAATAAGAAAACAAAACAAGCCAAACCAAAATCAATCAACTTTGGTTAGGGAAAGAAACTATTAGTGTATTACCATAGTTTTAATATAAAGGAAAAATTTAGGTTTAGGAAAAAAATAGTTTTCACATAATAATGATGGTTGTTTATTCCATCAGTTGTGGTGGTTTGACCCTGGCTAGAGGCCAGACTCCCACCAAAGTTGCTCTATGACTCCCCTCTTAGCTGTACAGGGGAGAAAATACATGTCGAGAGGCTTTGGAGTCAAGATGACAGGGAGAGATCATTCCACAATTAGCATCGCGGGCAAAACAGACAACACAAATGAAAAGCAAGAAAACTCTCTAATGTACTACACTACACACACAGAGAAGCCAGAGTTGGACAATGAGAAGTACAAACAGCTCTTACAGCACCACACCCTGCCACTCCCTTCTCTGCAGACTTCACTTTATTCATGATTTTATCTTCGCCAGAATGGCGGGGAGGAAAGGGGAGGAAAGGGGAGGAAAGGGGAGGAAAGGGGAGGAAAGGGGAGGAATAGGGAATGGAGGCTTCAGTCTTCTCACCCCCTTCTCTGGTGGCAAAATGCAGCTGTTTGCATTTTTCTCTCTCTAAAATGTGATTCCCAGAGGCCTGTGACCGGTGCTGATTGGCCCGGCCCGTCTTGTCCGTAACAGGGTTTGGGAGCCCAGCTGGGATTTGCTTTGTTGAACCTTTAAGACGCTTCTACCTGCTTCTTAAAGAAGCCACGTTGCAAAACCACCACACATCAATCACTTTTCTTTCAGTGAACAGTGAAAAGCTGGATGCTATGTTATCATGAAATTAATATCTTTCAAGCTTTTTTATAACATCCTTGCAATGTGTGAAACATAGCTTGATTAGGTAGCACCCTGATGAAAAGAGTTTTCACAGAAATGGGAATGACTAGATAAGTCCATTCTTGCAAAAGCCCAACATTTTGCATTTTTTAAGCAATAGGTTTGCTATGTCTCTGTTTCTATAGTGGTTTTTTTTGCATTTACAGTTCTAGGTTTAAGCTACCTACATATCTCCTTGTAACTTTTTTCCACATCTTTTAACTTAAAACAAATAAGCATTCAGAGTTGCTAAAGAAATGTGTAATTTAAATTTACCAATGTAACCAGCAATAAGGAAGCAGAAACTCTGATCTATTCAAGTGTTTAATTAATGAAGAAAAAAATATTCCTCCAAGATCATTGCAATAAATTTTTAATTTTTAGTCTGTGATCTTGTGCTAAAAGTACAACATGCAAATATCCCAGCAGATAGAAGTTAATGCTGGTTAGTACTGTCCAGATGTTTCCAGTATCTGGGAGCATTAAAACCATTGAGCCAACCTGAATGCTTTGTTAAATTAGCTCACCCTTTTTATTCGACATTCTGAAATGGGACAGTGTCATTCAGTTTTTTTTTTAAATAGTTCTTGAAAATTAGGTAATAAATGTCAGCTGTTCATTGTGTGGCCAGCAGGTTCTTCTCCCTCTCTACTCTGACCTGGTGAGGCCACATCTAGAGTGTTGCGTGCAGTTCTGGGCTCCCTGGTTTGAGGAGGACAGGGAACTACTGGAGAGGGTATAAAAAAGGTACAGAGATGATTGGGGGACTAGAACATCTCTCTTACAAAGAGAGGCTGAGGGATATGGGACTGCTTATCCTAGAGAAGATTGAGGAGGGGATCTTGTCAATGATTATAAACACTTGAGGGGTTACTGTCAGGTGAAAGAGGTCAGTCTTTTTTCAGTGGTGCCCAATGACAGGACAAGAGGTAATGGGCATAAACTTGATTGTAGGAATTTTCACCTAAACATGAGGAGGAGCTTTACTGTGAGGGTAGCAGAGCACTGGAACAGGCTGCCCAGAGAGGTTGTGGAGTCTCCAATCTCTAGAGATATTCAGAACCTGCCTGGATGTGCTCCTGTGCAGCCTGCTATAGGTGATTCTGCTTTAGCATGAGAGTGGACTAGATAATCTCCAAAAATCCCTTCCAAGCCCTACCCGTCTGTGATTCTTTGATTCCATGATTGTCTAGTTGAAAATGAAAAATCCATCAGGTAAGCAGAAAAATGCAAAAATATTATGTTTACCAACACTAGGTGTATAAAATTCCAACTGTACTATAATCAAAAGAAAATTTACTGTTTATATTAGTGGGTCTAGAATACTGGTATTATCAACCATACTGGAGAACAACTGTGAAGTGTATTCACCCTAGCAGTCTTAATGAATTGCTAAAAAAAATAAATAAAAGTTAAGGCAAAATCCATGTCAAGGAGAGAGAAAAAAATATCTGCAATTACAATTAATTATTTTTATGATTATTAGTATCATCTAATCTCTTGGTTGTGGCTTTTAGTTTAGGTGTTGGCTCTTGTTCTGTATGGTAAGTTCCAAATAGCTTAGAAAGCATCATAGTAAAATAGCAGTTACCTGATTTGTCTGGGGAACATCCAGAATTTACAGACGTACTATCACATATGTTTATCTGCAACAGTAGAAGAACAGCACAGTGAGACACAGTCCTTGACATTTGCTAAATGAATATTCCCCTGGGAACTGTATGTTTTTCAGTGGAAAGGCAAGAGTTTGTGTTTGCTTGTGGCAGGCAAAAGCAGTGTGTACAGATTCAGTGAAAAGAAAGCAGCTATAGATCTATCACCCATGCACTGTATGCTGCTGCCTCCTCAGAATTTCTTTTCATTCAAGATTTGCTGTACATATACTCATCAAACTCTTTAAAATAACAAGGAATCCACAATACTGTATTTTGCAACTCATTGCTCACTCAATAGCCAATTGCTTTCCTTTGACTGTAAGCCTAACAAAACAGATATAATCACAGAAGACACATCATTGCTCACTCTGAGCTGCAGGTGGATCTCCATCTGATTTTCCTGTTTGTCCCTGCAGCCACTCCAGGACTACCCTGGTTTTGGTCCAATAGAACTTTATCCTGAGTTGAGGATCAAGCTATATAAAAATATATCAGCACTATTCCCATGCCACACATAATCACATTTTATAAATACATCCCTAGGTAGCATTAAGTCACAACTCATAATGTGGTCAATTATGGTAGCTGTGCCCCACTTTTGGGGAGACAATTATTATGCATTTTAAAGGAAAGTGAAAATGATGTATGGAGCCTCCAGTCATCCTCTGTCTGCAGAACGTGCCGCTACAGGGCAGACTCAGCACATGCCAGACTGTGCAAACTGGAAAGGGTTATTTAGTATAGTCTCTGCCATGGTTCTCCCAAGTCTCTACCCAGAGATCTGAAGAGAAAGCCTCAGGATATTAGAGTCCACTGCTTATCATGTTGGAGAAAAACAACTAAAGGTGCTTGGATTGACATGCAACCACTGTGGGAAGGTTTCTGTTAAGCCAGCTGGTGTTCAAAGGCTCCGGCTCTTGATAGTTACAAATTGTTTTATCGATCCTCCCTTATGCATGGACTAACTGCAGCTCAAACACTGATAATTTTTTCTCTGTTGTGCACATTCACTGTTTCTTTACCAGTAAGGGATATAACGCATGCACAAAGTACTCAGGAAGGATTTCTTGCTTACCTGAGCATAAAACATACATGGTTTTATTCTTATTGTAGTGAGTTGTCCTGAGCCTTGTAAAACGAATCAGAAAATTCTGAGGAAAGTGCAAAATAAAAAGAAAGTAAAGTTAAAGCAGATGTTCCAAACCTACGGAAGTTTGTTGGTTTTCAGTTCCAGCATTACTAAGACAAAAATTCCTGTAAATATATTTTTTACTTACTTGTTTGCTTGTTTCTTTGCTTAGGTAGTCCTGGGACAACTCCTTAGCTTTTCAAGACATTTTTAGACATTGTGGATATTTTTTAACCAGTAAGTTCAGAAGTGCTGAGGACTGAATTGTCAGGTCTGCTAAAGTTCAGTGTCACAAGGTGTGAAGGGTCAGAACAGAAATATATGCCTTCCACCAGTTATCTGGTGGCAGGCGTACCCATCTGCAATATGCACCTGCAATCTCTGATGCTTTTTAATGCTTTTACCAATTTGCACAACAAAAGCAAAGGCTGTTATCTCAGTCCACCAAATTTTTGAAATAGATATGAACAATTCTCTTTAAATAAGGACTCTGAACTTGTGTTCAGAGGTGATTTAAGCTAAAATATTTTTGCTTGAATAGCAGGACCTTGGCAGTCCTATAGTAATGAGAGCTTATAGCTGCTGAAAAGGAGTTAGGTGAAGAGGGAGAGAAAAAACGTAGCAAATGGCAACTAAGAAATTCACCGTGTATTTGAGTCCTCCAAAATACACAAGGAGATTTTTGTGTGTTCTGTATTCCCACATAATCAGATTAAAGACTTCCTAGGAAGATAAACTGATAATAGACATTCCCTTTGCTTGCCAAACAATGAGAAACACCAGTGCCTCTTGAGAAGTACAAGACTCTTTCTTTCATGCATGAAAAGATGGTAATTTTTTTCCATATTTTTTACAGAAGGGGTCCACTAACTCCCACAAGCCTTGTGAACTCTATTGTCAGGGTCAAGGTTAGGGTTCATACAATGTATTGTGAACAGGCGTCTATGAGTCTGTGCAACCACGAGGTTATTACGTGCTCCTAGCAAGGTGTATTGAAGTTAGGCTTTCCAGCATCAAAGACATAAAAATGTATTACTAATGTACATTTTTTTCATTAGTTCATGGAGTTAGTATAGTATATTCTGAAGACATTAAATCCCTGAAAAGACCCAGAAAACCAAGGACTTTAGAAAATAGTTCAATTCTTATGCTGGACTGAAGTAATATTACAAAGCATAAGTGGCATTTAAAGATAAACTTCTTTATCCAGTTTATTCTGTGTCATGTGAAAAAAAAAAACAACAAAAAACCCCCAAACCAACAAAATGGGCTTTGATTGGACAGATTTTTCTTTCTTCTGTCTCATTATTTATTTGTTTGATTTTCATCTGAATTAAATTGATTTAAAGAAGAATCAGAATGTCTCCAGGTCCTTAAGCTATGCTGGTGAGTGATTCTTCTATCACTTCAATTACTAACAGAAACTAGTGATGAGTTGACATTCCTGACAAAGGTGTTGATTTCACTGAGCAGTTAGAAGAAATTAGTTTTATGACTCTGAGTGAAAACCTCTGGGAAATTGGTCCCAAGACTGAAGTCAGCTTTCAATATTGCTGACCCTCAGGGGATGTCCATTTGAAATTTGGGCAGGGTTCATGATGAGGTAGTGCCACGTCAGCAGAGCTGAGAGTTGTCTCCCTCAGCAGCCAGGATCCCTGTGAGTTTGTAGCTGCATTTCTCTTGAATTCTGTTCAGAGAGTACAACTTGGACCAGAGAGAAGGGTGCCTCAATCTTGGGTCCAAGCTGCAAGGGGGGTGGATGAGTGGGTGGGGAAGAAGAAGCTGTATGCCTCACTGGTTGGACTAAGGAGATTGTGAAAATGGCAGTGTAAATATTGGTCCTTAAAAAACTTATATAAATCAGATATAAAGATATATATCTGATATATATCAGATATATAAGAGATATAAATCAGTGCCACTTGGACAGTTCTTGGATAATTAGATTCAACTCAGGCAGTTGAAAACTTGTCCTGACTATTGGTCTTTTTCCTATAAAGAGGTCTTCACATTCTGTATGGGTGATTTTCAGATTGTGAAGTCCTTGGAATCTGTGGCAGCACCAATTGTGTAAATATAGATGTAATATGGTGAACTGGGAGGTGGTCAAGAAAGGGAGTTCAGTGGCTTCTATATTACATATAGATCTTTTATTGAGGCTCATATAGGAAAAATTAATACAGATCATTGGTATAAAGTTTGACCTTTAATGTCTTGATTTGGTGTGTGCATCTCTTACTCTTAACACATTATACATATTCTTAGTTTTTCCCTCTTGCTACAGTTGCTTCTTCCTCCTCCCTCAGAGTTCCCTCTGCCAAAATCAATAGCATCCAGCTCAATGGAAGAATATTTCTGAAAATGTAAATCTTTCATAATTGTGGTCTTGACTTGGTAATGATTCCTAATCAAGTATTTAACAGAAATGAGCACAGACCTTGATATGAATTGCAAGACAGATACATAACAAGAGGGGTTCTGAGTAGGGAAATATAGAAGGATAATGAAAGCTGACAATAATAGAAAACTGTGGACAAAGCACTGAGGGTGAAAGCAAATGAACATGACTCCCATAGAACAGGGTCACAAGCCAGTGCCTGAACTGCATGATTTGTTGCCAGGAAATGGAAAGTAATAAGGTAAGGCACAGAAAACCAGAAGGGTTTATAACTTCAGCAGATTGACATGCTACAAATATTGAACAGTGGATAGATTAGAGACAAGGGCTATTTATAATGGAGTTACTTTTGAGCTTTTTTCTTTCCTTCTTTTTCCCCATCAGAAAGAATACAAAACAATAAAGAAACATGATGATGTAGGTGATAAAAGAGGTAGTTTTTCCTGGCACTTTAAAAGATAGTAGCAACACTACTATGATCTATTTGGTTCACCGTATTTTGTGTGTGTCATGCAACTAGATAAAGTGAAAGAGGGGGCAAATATAAAAATGGAACAATACAGGGACACAAAGACTTTAGCTATTCATAAAGCCAAACTAAGAATGAAATTCAATTTATTTCACATTAGATACGTACAGTGGAGATGTCTACACATAAACTAGTTGATTACACTGCTTTTATAGTGAATGGAGAGAAAGCCACTTAGTTGAAATGTTTCACCTCATCATTTACTTGTCTCTGTATGATGAATTTTGCTGTAGCACTGACTCCAAAGACAGCAGAGCAGATCTATAAAACTATATCAGCTTTAGATGTCTATTTCCAAAGACAGGTGACATGACTCCTGTACTACCATGGCTCTGGGGAAAATATGAGCTTGAAGAAGAAAGCTAGGAATACATTGATGAGTTGTTATTGTAAATCAACTGAAAGTTTCCTACAAAACAAAAAAGAAATGGCAGGGAAAAAAGTAGGTATAAAAGCTATATGATAACACTATTTTGCAGAGAGATGTTATTCTAATCACTAGTAGCAAATACCAGTAGGTTATAATCATAAATTAATTAATAATAAGGTTAAACTATTTTCTGTCTCCTGTAAAGACAATGAAAGGAGAAGTAACTGTGGAGTTCTCCCTCATATATGCAGATTGTATGGACTAATTAAGACATGTCCAAATGATAAAACCTCATGGATAACAGTATTAGCGTTGAAGAAGATAGTTAAGATCCATCTTTTCAAGTGAGTTTTTGAATTACATGAATTTGAAAGCGCCTTTAAAACTGAAAAGAAAAAAAGCACCATAGGTTGTAAAGCTAACAATGGGAAGGAAAAGGGGGAGGAACTACCAACAAAGAAGCAGCTCAAGAAAACTAAAAATAAAATTGGTCTTAAAGAGCCTACTGAAACCAATAGGAAAAAATAGTGGATAGAAACATCTAAATTCAGAATATAACATATTGTATGTCTGTACACCAGTTAGACAAGTAATAATGACAGTACGTGACAGGGCTTGACAAGGCTGAGGAACTGAACATTAAAGAGGAAAAGAATGTGCATGGCAGCAACAGTGCTAACAAGGTTATTTATTATTTCGGACTTGAATCAACTGGAGAAGTTATCTGGGAAAAAGAATTAGATGTGGTAGAAGAGTATTCTTTTTAATTCTGGAGAGTGTAGGGAGCCCAACAGATAATGGTATTTTTCAGTTGTCTTTTGTCAGCACTCTGCTAAGAAAGGGAGGAATTTTGACAATTGTGGCTATAGAAATGAGATGAGGAAAAGTATTAGGTAGTTCATTGTTCTGTAGCCTTCACCTAATCCATCATTATGGCATGTGTTCATCCAGCGCAACATGACCAAGCATTTCCATGAAAAAATGAAGTGTATTCTAAGAATTGTAAGAAAAATCATTCAATATGTCACTGAAAAATAAATAAGAATGAAAATTTAGATAGGATTCTGGAAGCTAGGTTTAGAAGAGCTGAATTTCAAAGTTTAATTAAACAGGTGGTCTTTCATGACTTCATATGATGGCCTATTTAGGGATCTGAGAAGATCTCTATCAAATCCTTGCAAGATTTACTGCTCTCAGTTTATAATAAGAAAGGTCTACAAAATAGGATTGGGAAAAAGTTTGGATAATATAAAGAATCCCAGTGTAATTATATAAGAGATCAAAATATGAAACAAAAAAGAATATTACAACATTATTAAGGTGGATAATATGTAATGTACCTGAAGAGATTGACAGGAATCTTCTGTGAGATTTATTTGAACTGTTACGAACTTTCTCTTCTCTCGTACCCTGCAACACACATGCTCTGTACATGTTGCTGGACAGCAAAGTTCTCATTATTAGCCTGTAAATACATCAGAATATACATATCATGTTTTTAATTTCCTCAATCCTAATTACCCAGATTCTGCCATGTAATGTTTGATCTCATTCCATATTCCAGCTGCATCCCATCTTCAGTCTACATTATTGATACATTTCATTAATATATTCTGTGTCTCCAAGGGGCATTTTTTGGTATTTGGTGAAAACACAAACATTTTCCAAAACAGACTGTGAAGAACAGTGCAGGGCACACAGACACTTTCAGCACAACCTGTTTGATCTAATTTTTTATCCTTTTCTTACCCGTCTAACAGCCCAGCTTCCCCATCCTCTCAATTTTAATCAGTCATTTCCCATGGAGTAAAGTTCTGAAATCTGGAGAGATGGTATCTGTCATGCTGTCCTTGTAAAGTAAATAATTTATCTGTGAAAGGAAGACACCAGCGTCATTGGCATGATCCATCTGTGAAAAAATGATGTATTTTTTTTCTCATTTGCATTTTTATTTGTGTCATGCACAGATGTTTATATATGGTTAGAATAACTATGGATCGTGAAAATGCACTGTGAAAGACTTCATCAATAAAACATAAAAAAGAGGAATTGGGAATCTGTTTGAAGAAATAAGAGATTTAGTTGTAGATAAGTGATTCTAGCTTTTGTGTGCCCAGAGTTGCCCCTTGAGAATATCACAGAATCATTTTGGGAATCCAGTCAAACAATATGTCAGGAAACCTGACTTCAGTGGATTTTTTTTTTTTTTTTTCCAGAGGACAGAAGGCAGTAAACAAGGTTTTCTGAAGCACTAATTTCAGAGATTGACTCTGCCTGTTGGCAGACTGGATTTAACTAGTGATATCTGGAGACGTGTTAATGAATTGCAGATTAACACAAGTGCTAAAACTAATTAAGAAAGGACTGCCAATCACTGCCTCTTTTGCATTGGCACAATTTATTCTGTGGATTTCTGTTGCAGCATCATCATCTAGTGAGGACTGCAATTAATTGCTAAATGGATCCTAAAAGAGCCGTTCACAGGAATGAGAAAAATGACTGTAGCAGAATAGTTTTACAGCCCATTCCATTGTGTATAGTCTAAGCTTATATCACTTAGTATGTAATTTTCTACACTGACCTGTCCACTGTCATTCCTGGAAGCAAGTCATCTAAAAAATAGTATTCTTTTAAAAAAAAGTGTCCATTTTTAATTAATTTACTTGTATAAATTGCTGAGAATTGCCTGTCCATTACCAGGAATTATCTATGATAGACAAGATCTGTGGAACTGAAACAAAGATTTTCTGTCCTCATGTGATAACGCATTTTTTTTCATTATTTCATTGGATCTGTTACATGTGTCACATTGTCTGCTTCTTTTTTGTTGCCTCAGCTGAAATTGCAAGCACCAATGTAAAGTTTATTTGGCTGTGGTAATATCTACCTTTATGCTTTAAAAATTAGAAGAAAATTATCTAATCATTTCTAATGATAATATAGAGCTACATTTTTACAGAGACTAAAAGATTTTTCTATTTACACACATCTTCAGCTATTTAGTTTATTACTCAGTATTACTTCTGAAGAGAAAGCAGTATACATTTCCATGCCAGAGTAAGAATAAGAATCCTACAGATCATAAGAGTGCCATGACTAGAGGTATAATTTCTTAAATGCCTGACCTTTTTTTAGCTCCTCCAACACAAAGCTGTTGAGGGCTGAGCTCCTGAAGTCTTTCCACCGGGCTGGCAATAATTAATTGTGTGGATGTTTCATGGGTCATCTTCCTTTCTCATTCAGGATTGTGTAGTCTGCATTGCATAGAATCACACAGACAATACATGCATAGAATTATAATATCTTTTGCATTTAGAGTTGAGACTCATGAGGTTCAGTTTGATTTTTCAGATATTCCTCATTTGGTATTTAACAGTGGGAAATGAGGCAGCAAGGATGGCTCTCAGTGGCTTATTTTTACACCTGGCCTGGCCTGGTGGTACAGCCAAATGACTTCAAATATTCACGTCATTTTCACTGATCATTTGCAACTTTCTCAAAATCTGAGATCACTAGACCTTTAGGCATGAAGTTACTGCTCACAAAACCACAGAACAGTTGAAGTTGTCCCTCTGGAGTTGTCTAGTCCAAACCCCTCTGCTCAGCGCAGACTAAGCTACAACAGCAGGTTGCATCCAGTTTTGTGTTGAATATCTCCAGGGATGGAGACTCTCAGGGGAACCCATCCCACTGTTTGGGTGCTTGCACACTAAAAAAGGTTTTTTCTTATGCTTAAACAGAATATTCTGTGGTTTGATATGTGCCCATTGCCCTCTTACCTGTCACTGGACATGGCTGAGAAGAATCTGAATCCATCTTCTTTACCTCCCTCATAAGAAACTTTCACACACTCGTAAGATCTCCTTCTCAAGCCTTCCCTTCTGCAAGCTGAAAAATCCTAACTCTCTCAGCTTCTTCTGGTATGACAGAAGTTTCAAGCCCCCTTTCCCAGGCTCAGTAAGAGACCTACTCCCTTGGGAGTTCGATCTGATCCTCTGATATGCTGGGGTAGTTGCTTAGGTGTGCAGTGGGGACAGACACCTGAGGGGGCTAAGCACTTCCTTCAGCAGCAGAGCTTCTAGTCAGCTTTAGTGCACCCTCTGCAGTAACTACTTCTCCAGGAACTGCTGTGTGGGCCGTCCTTTCTATGCACCCTCCCTTCGGTGCTTGACCCTCCCTGCTCTGAGTCAACCCAAAGCTCAGAGTACCCTTTGATCAGGAATAACCTTGTTAGAAGCTGCTGGAAGTCACAACCCCCCCGTACAGCTGCCTCTCCCCAGCACAGCAGGCACCCTGCAGTTCCTCCTGGAGCTCCCAGGAGTCCCTGGCCAGACCAGAAGGAGATCACAGAAGATCTACAAGCAGAACCCCCAAAAACCCCACTGATCAAGCTGCCGTGTCTGCTGCCTGCCTCTGTTAGCTTTGTTCTGCCATGACATGCGCATTCCTTTGACTTGTTTTTACTCCAAGAATAGAAAAAAAAGAGTAATTACATTCCTATTTGTATCTGATTTGAAGTTTTTCTATGTTACAGGAATATTTATTAGAGTTTTGCATGCATAGGGACAAGATCTGGTAACTATTACCTAAAGAAATCCCAGGACATTTTAAAATGGACTCTATTTGCATGGACCCATACTAGTTAAGCTAATTCTTTTTCATCAGCAGCAGTACTTATGCTGACTAGGCTAGAGGTCTTATTCTGCAGGAATAATCGAGTAATATATACAGATGTAACCAGACTTTGAACTATGATATGTTCCCGATGAAATGTTGACACACAGTAATGCTGTTATGTGGTATTTTTGTTGTGCGGTCATTGAGTGTTGCAACATTGTGATCATTTACCTCACATGGTAAATATTTTCATTTATCAGGAGGCAAATGAATTTCAAGCTTTTTTAATTGAATATCAAATGATATTAAGTCATATCTAGAAATCAAAGATTGCAACCTTTTATTTAGGGAAGCACTTAGGAAACTCTCTAAGGCATAAAATTGAAGATAACAAGCAAGTCATTTATTGACTCACTGAAATTAGTGACACAGTTTGGGGTAAGTTATTCACACGCCTAACTGCTTTGTTAGCAGTCACCTTAATGGGATTGTAAGTAGAGCTCAGCTGGCAAAAATGTAATAGAGATGCATTTAAAGCATAATAATAACTACTCTTGCAAACATAGAAATAATTTTGACAATATGAGAAGCTTCCTGGAAGTAATGATCTGAATATCTTTTATTTCAGGATGATTTAAGTAACAAAAAGATGTATGTATAAGCAATAGAGATCTAAGTGCTAGAGATCATTATATATTTTCAGTTGACAAACATGTCTTTCTTTTTTTAATAAATTTTTACCTGCCCTACATTTATTTACAAGTAGAAGAACTTTATGCAGAGTTAAAAATATGCTGATTTTTCAATTTGCTTGAAGAAACAGCATTCTGAAATGACAGGTGCTGGTCACTTAACAGCATCATGTTCAATTGCTGGTAAAGGACAATGAGGTTTCCATAGTCAGAACCACCAAAAGGACCTCAATGAAAGAGGAAAGAGAGTAACAGCAGCTGTAAAACATGGCTGCTGTTTTCAGAAACCCACCCTACAGCTCCTTATCTACTGCAAATCTGGCACTAACAGTGCAGTGAAGATGTGACAGTTTCAGAAGTTCTTGCATACATAGTCACAGTTATCTGCAGACTCTAGGAGTTCATATTCTAAGAGAATGACATGAGCCCTGTTGTTGCAAGGGAAAACATCAAACAACTGTCTTCTCCATAATGCTTAGTATTTACTCTGGTTATATAAATACTTAATAACAATGTTAATGAAGAACTCAAAACCCATTTTAAAAAATAAAGATGAGAAAAAAAGGTGGTGATATAATTCAATTGATAATTCCTGTTGATCTCAAATGTATGCTTTTTAGCCTTAAGTTCTAATGGAAAGCTAAATCATTACTTGTACAGACTTACATATTTCCCCTGGGCTCACCTCAGACACAGAGGTGTTTGAGTTATCACTGTGGTTGTGACTGACACCTGATTCAGAATTGCTTTTAAAACTTGTCAGACAGATTTCTGCAGGTTGTGATGTGAATAGTGGAATGTTTCTATTTCCATTCCAGATACATAATATTGTGAGTCTCTGAATATTTAAAACTGAAAAAAAGGTTTGGTTTTGGTTTGTTGGTGCTGAGTAGTTTTGGGGTTTTGTTGTGTGTGTTTGTTTCGTTGTTTGGTTGATTTGAGGTTTTGATTTAGTTTAGGTTTTTTATCTGCTTTTAGTGGAATCAGTAGTGCAGAACATTAAGCTGTGATGTGAAAATGTAAGTCTAAGGAAGACAGATATTTTTAAATGCCATCAATTTTGTTCTTTAGTAGACAGCTGTTACATGTAGTTTTAGCTTCACATTGTTACCTTTCACACCTGTATTTTAAATCAGGTGCTTATTTAATGATTTTCATAGTTTCAGATCTTCAGTAAATATTCTGGTCAAGTTTCACCAAAAGCCAAGTATCCATGTTATTTTTAGAGAATATTTTTAAGAGTATTTAACTGTATATTGTACACTGTGACTTAGACCATAAGCTTCTGCTTGTGTGGGGACAGATATTTATCATTCAGTGTAGGATCATAAAAATAGTATAAAATAAATTTGGACATGATTTTGTAGAGTTACCATTTTTATCGTACTGCCAAAGCCAGGATTAACTGTAGCATTGTCACTGCTGACAGATGCTTGTCCAGGCTGTTCTTGAAAAAAAAAACCAAACTGCTAGAGAGATTTCAGAGCCCTTGCAGGCAATCCATTGCTTCACTGCCTTCTGCTAGAGAGTTTTCCCTTAGATGTAATTTAAGTCTTAATTCTTGTGAATGAAAGTTCTCATTCCTTATCTTGGAATAATGATCTTAAATTTTCATCTTATTTTAAGCTCATATCCATAGTGGTCAAGAATAAGGTCTTTTAGCTTTCTTATTATTTCTACCTTTTACATTTTTTCATATTTTCATATTGTCCCTCGCTCTTCTGTGGCCTATAAAGATCTGGTTCCTTCAACCACTTACTGTAGACTTAGTTTTCTTAATCTTTCCTCTGATGCTTCTCTTGCTGTTCCATACTCTTGCTGTTCTCAAAATTCGAGATATTCTTGCTAAAGCCTTGCTGGTGTTGAATAGGATGGAAGAGCATTTTAGAATAATCTCTTGATACAATTCAAAATGCCATTTTTGCGTAAAATATTGCCATGTTCATTGGTTAGAACCACTGTCACTAATGTGATGTTGTTTCTCTCTACCAGTTATTCCCACTCTGCAGTGTTGTGGTTAATTTTTCTACTCTTAGATGCGTATCTTGCCCTTCTTTGTACTGACTTTTTTTTAGACTTCCTCAATTTGTTGAAATAATTTTGATTCGATGTATTAGCAGCTGTCTCAGCATGGTGCCAGCTTCCAGATGTAAAAACCATACTTTTTATTTCTTTACCTAAAGCGTTAAACAAAATAATGCATATGCTCAGCCCTTTGTGGAACAATACTACAAACTCTTCTCCAGCCTGAGAATGAATTTAATAATGATGCTTGATAATAATTCCAAGCAGGCAGTGTTTCCCTAGTTTGCTTACCAAAATGTCATGTAAGAGAGCATCAGAAGGCTTTCTAAAGTGAAGGAAGGTGACAATGTGATTGTTTTTCCTCTATCCAAAAGACCTATTATGTTATCATGGAGAAAAAAATTGAATTGTTTTGACATGACTTGTTGAGAAATGCAGTCACTGTTACTCATCTTCATATCTTTTTTATCTTGTAAGTGCTCAGTGTTTGATTATTTGCTCTACCACTTTTTAGGAACTGAAATAGAACTACTTGGCCATGACTTTTGTGGCTTTTCCCTCCTTCTCCCACTTTAAGAAAAGAATCATGTTTATCTAATTCCTATTTATTTGAATTTTGTCTTTCCTTAGTCGTTGGACTTCAGTAAAGCCTTCAAAACTGTCTCACAGCATTCTCCTAGAGAAACTAGCTGTTCATGGATTAGATGGATTCATTCTCTGCTGGGTTAAAAACTGGCTGGATGGCCAGGTACAGGGAGTTGTTGTGAATTGAGTTAAATCCAGCTGGTGGCAGATCACAAGTGATGTTCCCCAGAGCTCGGTGCTGGGGCCAGTCTTGTTTAACATCCTTGTAAACAATCTGGATGAGGGGATTGACTGTACCCTCAGTAAGTTTGCAAAATGTATGGGAGTGTCGATCTGCTGGAAGGCAGGAAGGCTCTGTAGGAGGACCTGGACAGGCTGGATCAATGGGCAGAGGCCAACCTTATGGATTTCAACAAGGCTAAGAGCCTGGTCCTGCACTTTGGTCACAATAGCCCCAGGCAGTGCTACAGTCTTGAGGCAGAGTGGCTGGAGGAGAAGGACCTGAGGGCGTTAGCTGACAGCCAGCTGAACATAAGCCAGCAATGTGTCCAGATGGCCAGGAAGGCCAACAGCATCCTAGCCTGTATCAGGAATACTGTGACCAGCAGAAGTAGGGAAGTGATTGTCCCATTGTACTCAGCTCTGGTGAGGCTGCACCTCAAGAGCTATGTGCAGTTTTGGGCCCCTTACTACAAAAGGGATGTTGAGATGTTGGAACATGTCCAGTGAAGGGCAACAAAGCTGCTGAAGGGTCTGGAGCACAAGTCTTATGAGAAGCAACTGAAGGAACTGGGCCTTTTTAGTGTTAAAAGGAGGCTGAGGGGTGACTGTATTGCTCTCTACAACTACCTGTAAGGAGGGTGTAGAGAGGTTGGGGTTGGGGTTGGGCAAAGTTGATAACAGTCTTTCTGAAAATACAGTGAGGTAGCAAATGAGTGAAGTGATCAACATCTTTCTAGGACTGGCTTACTGTATTTCTACAGTGCCAGCTCTCTTCATGTAACGTTTAAAAACATATTTATTGCAATCTTTCAATTGGAAGTTTATAGAAATTCAAAATAAAATATCAACAACCATTTCTTTCCTTGCTGTGGAATGTAACTCCTTTTCATCAGTAATGTTTAATGATATTTTGAAGTAAAATGATAATGTTAAATGTGAATATGAATACATTCCATTATTAATCTGACAAGTTTATAAAATTCAAACCCTGTATAAAAAACATCTGTTTATTCTTCTCGTTTAATTCTAAATTTCCTTATCAGTCGCTCTTCACTCTTTTTAAGTCTTGTTTTGGTAACTTCACATACTTACTGTGTTTCATGCAATTAGAAAGGAGAAAGTGAAATGGGAAAAGAAAAAAAAAAGTATTATATTGACTGTTCTAATCAATTGATGAGATTAAAGTAATTAGAACTTATGCCCGTGTCAGAACCACTTTACGTTAGATGTTCAGGGCTTTTCTGGCATGTGAATTTTAACGCAGAAGTCCAAACTAAATGAGCATGCACATGTGGGAGAAAGAGGGGAGGGGAGCGAAGTGAAATGAAATTAATGCATCATTTTAAGAAAATTTGTGATAACTAAGGAGAGGTGAATGATTCTGTTCATAGTGGCATTTCTGTCTGCCTGGGCTGTGTTGACTAGCGTTTCCTGTAAGCGTGTAACATCTGAACTTCATGAATTGCTGTGACTGAGTTCTTTGTGAAGCCATCCATGTGAAATGTTTGCTAAGCTGTCACCCTGATATTACTGATGCACTAGCAACTACAATTCAGTACTCTTGCAATCTGCAATAGTTTGTCTTTAAATTCTCTCTGTATCTCATTTTCATCCAGACAGTTTTCTCCAGAAGTTATCTTTGCAGAGGGAGAATTAAAAAGAAATGAAAAAGAAAATTAAACTGTGTTTAATTGCAGGGTTGAAAATTGCTTTAGATAGGTTTTGGAGCAGCAAATTATTCTTAGGTGGACATTTTAAGAGACTTTGCATGTATATTTTCAGACTTTTTGGCAGAACTTATTATAGTAAAGTAACATTGAATTTGTGTAGGAAGCACTTTAGAACAGGTACGCTTTTACTGTTGGGCTGCTATCACCATTAATAATTTTCTTAACTGCCTTTTTATGCTGTGCGTTTTCCCAGGATTTACTGTATTTCGACCAAAAATGCTAGTTCCCTTTAAGTACACATGGATGAGATTTTTTGAAGGTTTATGTTGTAAAAATTGAAATGTGAGTTTTTGCATGTACCTTTACTCATTACCATAATGTCCAGGGCTCGACTAGGATAGAGTTAGTTTTCCTTCTTATAGCTGGTGTAGTGCTGTGTTTGGTTGGTTTTGATAACACACTGATGTTTTAGTTGATATCAAGCAGTCAAGTAATCTTCAGCTTCTCACACTGCCCCAGTAACAAGAAGGTGAGGGCATTCAGGAAGATTGGAGAGGAGACAGCCAGGACAGGTGACACAAACTGGCCAAATAAACATTCTGTACCATGATATCATGCTTGGTATAAAAGGGAACTAGCAGGGGAGGGACAGCCCAGGGATGGTCCAGCTTCAGGGCAGGTCTGAGCTTTTAGGTTTGGTGAGAAACTGCGTTGTGTATCACTAGTTTTGTATGTTTTGTTCAAAGTTCTGTTGTTATTTCTCCCTCCCTTTGCTGTCCCAGTATGGGGCATGCTGTATTCTTGCGTGTGTTCTAGTAATAGAAAAGCAATCCTTTACTGCTAATGGTTTAAATTTTATTTGATTCCTTTATATGTACAACACATGAAAATGGTCTGAAAAAAAAAAAAAAAAAAAAAAAGAAAGGTTTATTGGGGATTAGGAACATCTGGTCAGTATGTGTGCCAGGACTTAATCTCCCTAAAGGTTTTAAGAACAGCGATAAAAAACAAACCCACTTTCTGCTAAAGCAAACAAATAAACACAAGTGAACACATCCATACTTCCATGAGGAGGAATACCCCTATTTTTCCAGTAACAAAGGGCTTTACATACTAATATGAAGACTACTGCCAGCCTGCTGGAGGTGAGGCGGGATTAGCATCAACATGTGTTTGAGCACTGCTGAGACTTCGGGACTTGCAGAAGGGTCCCAATTCTACTGCAGCCGCTGTCAGGTTCACCCTTGCCAGACACAGACTGAAGATTCTTTTCTACCTAATTGGTAATTATAGTAAATAACAGGCTTTTGTAAATATAAGCCTAGAAGAAAAGCACCCTCCAAACTGACTCAGAATCAGACCTGTTTTTAAAAGATAATTTCAGTTTGCTCACATTTATACATGTTCTTTCAATGCCACAAAAACTAGTTCTCAGTAAATTTACTGGTCTGCCTTATGCTTCTTCACCAAACTAATATTGTCTCTTGTTTTCTTCTTCCTGGCTAGTAAAAACAAGCCTGTCCTTTGAATGGTTTAAGAGCTATCTGATTCAACTGGACCTTTAGAGAGGAAACTAAATAAATTCATAAACCCTTATATACTAATTATGCACCACATGAGTAGGGCTCTATTGATACCACAACATTTCTGCTGATCTCTCTTCTTTAACTTCTGGGTAGTGTTTTATTTGAAGAATAAACAACCTAAAAATTTCCAGTCTGTGCTAGCTTTACTATTATCCTGAGAAAAATGAGATGTGGTGGGTTTATAGAAAAAAAAAGTTGTTAGGGTATTAGAAAATCATGGAAGCTTACATCTTTTAAAAATAAGCCATTAATTAGATGTGACTGATTCATTACAGAGTCTCAAGTAGACAGACATAACTAAGAACCCTAACGCTCCTACCTTAGAACAGGATTTTTCTTCCTTTTACAAGACCTTGCAGTTTTTAAGAATGCAATATCAGCCCTTGCCTAGCCTTACTATGAAAATACAAGTTCCACTTCACCAGGAGTTTTTGGGATGGTCATGGTTCTCAAAGGGGATAAAGGGTTCTGGGAGAACTCTGAAAAAGCCCTTTTCAACTTCAAAATGCTAAATTCTGGAAATGTAAACTCTTGCTGAAGTGCAGCTGTTTCGACCACACTTCCATCATCAAAACTTCATGTGAATGTTTCACGGGGAATGGAGCTGGGTAGAAATAAGAAAAGAGGGTTGGATGGGACAAAAACAGGTAAAGAATAACTCTTTAACTGGAGTGTCTGAGACCCTGATTCAGGGAAAGGACTTGAACTGGTGATGATCTCCTAACATTTAGGCTGTCTTGCTTTTTCTAAAAAAATCCAAACCCTCTTGGCAGTTGTTTCCATTTTTTTGATTGATATAATGCTGGAATATAAAATACTTCATACAATCCTAGAATGGTTTGGGTTGGAAGGGACCTTTGAAGATCATGTAATTCCAAACCCCCAGCCATGGGCAGAGCACCCTCCACTACAGCAGGTTGCCCAAAGCCCCATCCAACCTGGCCTTGAACACTGCCAGGGAGGGAGCAGACACAGCTTCTCTGGGCAACCTGTGCCAGGCCCTCACCACCCTCACAGGGAACAATTTTTTCCCAATGTCTAATCTAAATCTACCTTCTCCTTGTCCTGTCACTGCATCCCTTGTTCTATTGTGACACTCCCTGTTAAGCAGATGCTCTCCATCTTTCCTGTAGGCCACCTTTAGGTACTGGAAAGCTGCAGTAAGGTTTCCCTGGAGACTTCTTTTCTTCTGCATGAACAATCCAAACTATCTCAGCCTGTCTTCATAGGAGAGATACATCATATGAAGGGGCCCAGCCCCCTGATCATCTTTGTGGCCCTCATTTGTCTCATTTGTCCAGCCCTATTTTCAAAGGTGTTAATCCTTGATGCTATAGTAAAGACTGTACTCAGGTCAGTAAAGCATGAGAACTACTTTTTAATAATACTTTTTAATAATAAGATTACCTTAATTTAATTAGTCATGTATATAGTATTTGATAGAAGGGTATACTCTGTAACAACAGCCTTTTTAACTCCTAAAAATACTGTAGCTCTGCATTGAGGTTACATTAGAAGGTGTATGGTTTTGAAGGAGATGTCTCTACATGTGCAGTTGGAACAGTGCTAATTGTCACATTGTTGGGGTAAATCTGCCCCACTCCCCTCCTAATCCATATTAGGAAATGGAGAATGCAGTTGTTTGCCTTCTGATTTTTACACAAAATCAAGACCAAATGAAATATTAATTACTAGAGATGTGCTATGTTTAATTGTATTTGGGGAACATACGCAGTAATGTAGTTGTTCTGAATTGGAGAAAAAGTTTGCAGGAAAGAACAAAATATATTTTGTGATGGGGAGCTGACACTGAGTTCATGCAAAGCCCCTGCTAGAGTTTTCTGGCCTCCTGTATCTTGTTGAGATGCCTCATATAATTTATGTCACACTGCAAAAAAGAACGACAATGGTATAAATATAAAATGTATATCATCATTGTCTTCAGTTCAGAAATTCAACATGACAGGAAATGTCTAGAATAATCTTGGGATCAGATGAATCAATTATTTTTCTCCTACTTAGAAAGCAGCTTCACAGCTTTTGTATGAGCTATGGGCATTGCCCAAGCCCTTATTAACATTTTAATGCTTATATATGACTGATGTTATGTTATCATAACTCTGTACTTCTCATAACATATTTATAGTTTACTCACTTGTCTCTGAACATTAAGATCCAAATTCCCACCCATTCACACAAGGTTGGGTATTTATGCACTATTTGCATATTAGAAATGTTCACTTGTGCAATGATATTAGTATTTGGGATCAAATGTTTTCATTTCATTGCAACTAGTTTTGCATATCACACTGAAATCCATCTTAGAAATCCACGGTAGTATTTTATAAAATTATTTCTTGTGTAGATAGTATTTGGTTTGATTTTCATGGGGTATCTCTAATGCCTCTTCACTAAGAAATGCATATTTGTGGGCTGCTTTTTATTTTGTACTTGAAGAATCCACACTTGAGAATTGATGTGTGTTGTTTTGGGGAAATGACACACATGAGTTTGCTCTTCATGTTTGTAAATGTCCATCCCACAATATGTCTTTTTAAACATAAGGACTGGGTTTTGACCAGCTTTTGTTTTTAGAGGCATTTAGCAACAGATGAGTACTGCACTTACAAAGTGGGAAATGAAGAGATTTTTCCCCCTAATCATAATGGATTATGAGGATTAGTAGATTCAGTATTGAAGAAATGAATTTTTTTATTATTCACTTAATTGATCTGTCTCCAAACTAAACATGTACATTTCACCAAAATTATGCCCTGGGGCTGAAAACTGTATAAATGGCTTTATTCTGATCACATGAGTCTTAACCTGAAGTGATATTACTCAAGTCAGGAGAGACATCTAGATCTTCAGAAGCTTTAAGTATTACATCAGACCATTTGTCTTCAGGAGACATTTAACTCACTGTATTTATTCTCCTACTTGTTTGAGGAAGCCCTTGGGCAGAAATTGTATGTTGTCAAGGCACAGAGCTAATTAATGTCATTAATTCACTACACAGAAAGTAAAAGCCCAGTGTCACAGATAGGAAAGGGGATGTCACTAGAGTAATTAAGTATTTTAAAAACTAAAATGAAAGCTGTAATAGTCATTGATTGCATAGATATCAGAAATAATGAAGAAAAGGATATTACGATAAACTGAAGTTAAGGATGTCAGTGAAGATAGTTTTATGAATGATTCACCATCTGGGACAGAAGATTAAATCCTCCAAATTAGAAATCTTTGAAGAAAACTCAGCCATTGCACATTTTACTAGAATTTTTCTCAGGCATGAGACCATCTTTTATCTCAGTAGCTGCTTGTTGAAAAGTTACACCCACTTTTTACTGACATATGTTGGTACGATAGTATGCTAGTACAAAGTCTTGCTAGTGGCTTAGTGAGGTCACTTGTGGATTGAGCAATCCACAGCAGAGGTGTGAAATAGCTGCTGGTGCTGATGACTCTGTCAGTGGGCTTTGTTTATACCGAGGCAGACATGAAAGTGTGTGTAGACTTGCTCTTGAGCTGACACCAGCGTAAATCAAATATATAGCTATTGAAATCAATATGGTTATACCAACATATTGTCAGTGTTGTTACTTTTTACAGTCTTGTAAGGCCTGACCTTGTCCTATATCTGCCTGTGATTTCAGTGAGAACGATGCTTGCACAGTGTATAATCAGACCTAATTTACTAGTTTTCTGCCTGATCTATTTATATACTGTTTATGTGGTTACATTTTATTAAAGTCTGCCAAGGTCTCCAAGATGCACACTTCTATGGAGGAAGGTGATAATTAATTTACTTGCAAAGCTCACAAAAGAAGTGGATAAATATTTTTGTCATAGTAATGAGCAGCTTGGATACAGAAATGTCTGTATTGTTATGCAATCACTGTAAATTGGCTGTGATCTCTGATATGCAAATTAATGATGGTTTTGATAGAAGCATTTTTTAACTCATAGTGATAACCATTTTAATGACCTAGAATCCTATTTTGTAAACAAACTCAAGGAATTTACAGTGCTTTAAATTCTGAAAGTCCTTTGGAAAAAGAAGTTGCCATGTGATTAATTTCTTTCACTATTTTGTAGACTTGATGATGATATGGAAAATTACGAACCATGTTTTTTGAATTTATGATGCTTCCCATAAAAATGCGAGGTTTGTTTGACTTCTCTGGGCATCATAGCGAGTTTCAAACTATGGCTGTAGGAGAAGAGTCCTGTTATTTCAGTTCTCCCGTTTCCTCCTGACTGATAACAGACTCCTGTTTGCTGAAAGCTGCTTCCTTGCCCAAATAAAGCCTTAAATGGCAGTAAAATCAGGATCAATACTTGCAGTTGTGTTTTCTTCCTATCTCCTAAGGTAATGATCTTTTTAACTGAATTTTATCTCCCAGTAATAAACTAATGTGTACTTCGGGCTACTCGGCTTTCCTAAATGTTGAAAATAAGACATCCCGTGAAGTTTTAAAGTATATAAGGTTAATGTAAATGGTATTTGCACTGGCAATTGTGATACAGGGTTGCCATTCTGCTTTGTCTTACTCATCTACTGCTATCCAGGGTAGTATCAAATACAGAGGACTGAAATTTTTAGTGCAATGAAAACAAATCAGTATGTAAATAGTGTATCTAAACAGTAGTTATTTGCCCATGTGATCTAAATGTGAAAGGAAATTGCAATGGTATAACTGGATAATGCCTATGCTGCTACGAATGACTCTTTCCTTTATCATGTTCAAGTACTGAAGCAGAGCAAGGCAAATCGTTGAGAGGTTTAACCAGTTCTTCTGCTACTGAGCAAGGAAAAAAAGGGCTGAAAAGGACCTTAAAGATCATAAATTCCCAACCCTGCTGCCATGGGCAGGCACACCTCTCACTAGACCAAGCTGCTCAAGGCCCCATCCAACCTGGCCTTGAACACTGCCATGGAGGGGACATCAACTGCTTGACTGTTTCAGTGATTCACTACTCCCGTAGTGAAGAATTTCTTTGTAAAATCCAATCTAAATCCATGCCCTTCCCATTTAAAACCATTCCCCCATGTCCTATCTTTACATGCCCTTCTAAAAAGTCCCTCCTCAGCTTTCTTGTAGGCCCCTTCAGGTACTGGAAGGCTTCTATAAGATGTCCTTGGAGCCTTCTCTTCTCCAGGCAATTTTAAACTCGTTCACCTTGTTTCAGAATCTCACTGTGGCATTGCTGTATTTGGATATCAAAACTACTATCATTACCAGGCAAGAGAAGCATATTAGAGGCAAACTTAAGACAGAGTCTTGAAAATTTACTTAACGATGAAAATTTTGTCACAGCCATTTTTTGTCCTGTTACCCTAAGCAGAGAAATTACAAAATATGTTTAAATATAAAAGAATGAGCAAAAAGGGGAAGAAAATTTTAGGAAGTATTAAGAACTGACAACTGCAATAAATTTTTAACTTAACTCTGGGAAATCTAGCTTTATCTTCTTATATAATTCAGTGCAACCTGTAATTTAAATACACTGAGTTTTTTTATGTAAGATAGAAATTTAACCTCTTTATAGATATCTCTAGTTAAGTGAGGTCAGAAGTTAAAACTGTAGCTTCTGGAAAGCTCAGGTCAAAGCTAATGGAATTCTGTCATAAGAGGCTGCTGTGCTGATATGTTCTTGGTCTCCCTCCTGCTCTGGCCAGGGTCCTCACATGTATTTACAGATCCAGATGATGCAGAAAAACAGTGAGATAAGCCTCCAGGGAAACAGAGGGAGCAACAGCCTGTAGTTCTGTTAATGCCATTTCATTGCTTGCTTAAATGTTTGAGTTTATTGTACAATTGAATTTGGTGCCTGATCCTGTTTAAGAAATATATATATCGTTATGTTATTCTTGGTTGTTTTGTTTTGGGTTGTTTGGGTTTTTTTTCCCAGGTCTGCTAAATATTTGGTATAAAATATGTGTTCATCTAGGATGTTGTAATCATTTAAGATCCAATTATGTAGCTATACTCCTATGATCAGAATTCAATAAAGTGATTAATTTCATAGCCCTTTTTTTAATAAAGATGACTTACAGTGTGGAAAAATCTCGTAAAAATCTTTGGCAATCACACTTTCCAGCTAAATCGATGTCAGTGGTGCCTGGCTGGTGTAATATCTTTTGCAGCAATTAATAGAACATACTTGCCTTACTTGTGTGTAGCCTATGTTTCAGACCAATTTTTTTTTATGTTAGTATGCAACCAGCCACCATATTTTTAAACATGTCATATCTTAGTTGACCAGTTTGTGATTTCAAACTTGTAGCAAATAATTGACTTTCATTTCTTGTACACATTGGGAATGTGAATCTCATTAACTAGCCTTGAAACTCTTGCCTTTAGATTATTTTTTTAAGTTCTAAAATTTTGTGAGAGTATTACCCAGATCATTTTTTCTTAGACAAGTAACAAAGAAAAGTATCCTGTCAGTCTGCTGACTGGCAGCTCTGAGTTTGGGATAATGATTTGCTGTTAAAAGAGATAAAAAAACATGCACTCCTGAAATACTGTGATGTAAGCTTGCTTAAAAGCAGTCTGGGAACTAACCTTTACTTGGATCCTAAAGGAATTAGAATGCTGTGCCTTCTTAATAAGTTATTGCAAATGTTTAAGTTATTACTTTCTAAAGGGAAGACATTTTCAGTGCATCTGGAGAAAGAAGATAAAGTCAGACTCCACACAGAGTAGTGTCCCAGTCCTGACTTTCATGTTCACTGCATTTGACTTCTTTATTTATTACTGTTTTGTATCCAGGAAAGCCGTAATTCTTAAAACAGTAAGAAACAATATAAAAAAAAGAAACCAAACAAAAAGTCCAAGAGTGAAGTGCAACTTGGCATTTGGATTAATGGTGGGCTAAAGTAGTGTTTGCACCTATACACACACACACACATATATATATCTCAAAGCAAAATTTGATTATAATCTATGGATATGTAGAAATACATGGCCATTGCAAAATTAATGGACATTGAAAAATACACCTATAACTTCTGGCCCAGTTTGATAAAAGAGTATTAGGAAAGTAGGAAATTCAGGAGTAAAGCAGGTGCTGTTGGCTATAACTTCAACTGCCAATTATATCGGCAATAAAAACTGACTGGTGACATGCTGGCAGGGCCACATTGCCTAGGCAGTGTATTTTCCACAAAAAATGAAATAACAGAAGGAAGTCTGGACATGTATCACTAAATTAATTTGAATAGCCTGCCCCTTTTCCTTTTAGCATCTGCAACTTCTCCGTATACACAATGAAATGCAGCACCAAGCGTTTTAGTTACTATTAGCTTTGCCATTTAGAAAGTTTGCCTTTTGATACAAAAATATGTTCTTGGGCCCCAAATGTCCCTTTGTAGCTTGAAAAATAGCTTGGGCTTTCAGAGGGAAACTAAATATCTCCTGAGAATTCACTAAACTGAAAAAGAAGAATGGGTAGGAACCATGACATTGGGATTTTCCATTAATGGTTATCAAGACGAATTTTTCACAATGTGATAGCTGCTGCTATGGTTGATGAAGGAAAACCTTTAATAAGGAAGAACGCATTTGTTCAATTCAAAACACAGTCTTGAAATTAAATCCTCTAAATAGAAATCAGAAGTTGTCATAATAAGTTTGAACCTTATCTTCCTGAATGAAAGATCTCTTTGTCATCTGCAGAAGAGAAATTTAATTTGAATAATTCAAATTACCTGTTTATTTCAAAAGTAATTTATGATTAATTTTCATAATTTTCAGTTAGCTCTGTTTTATCAAGAGAAAAATAGCCATGATGTTGAACTAAGACATTTTCTTTTTACATTTGATTGCATACCCTAAACATTTAAGGTGTCATTTTTGTTTCATCTAATTTTAAGTGTACAAAACCAGGCATTTATTTTAATTTAGCAATATAGGCTCCTTCTTATCTAATATTGAGGAATATTCAGAGGGTTTATTCACCCACTTGTATAAAAAAAAACAACTTTAGTATAAGATGACTCACTCTATCTCTTTCCACTTGTTGTATAATAATTTAAAACAGTGAAGTGAATTGCGATGAGTCCTACCCATGCTCTTTTGACTAATTCATCCATACCATACCATTAAAAATGCCTCATTTAGAGGTCAGCAGACACTTGTGAGGCAGGTTACTTCAAAGTGGGATTTCCTTTGCTATTTCTAACCTAGGGTGTAATGTATATTACCCTTTTAATCAATGATCATTAACAGCTGATCTATTTCACTTTTTTTCTGGACCACTTTAAAATGAATCAGTAAATTGTATTTTATGTTTCCCGCGACTTTAATTTTCTTTCAATTTAAAATTCTTCACTGACTTTAATTAAACTTGCCTTAGGCTTGGAAAACTACAAAACTTTTTCAATGAGCTGACTTCTGCACTTATCGTGATATACTAATAGCCTAATAATATGGGTATATGGTATACTATGTATTTGATAATCTAAAATGTGACTTTGAGATACACAAACATCTGGTTAAAGAAAATGTTTTATTAGAATAACACTTCCTATTGAAACTACAGATAAAGCATTTAAACTACAGTTAGTTTATATTTCACAGGAAAATTAAAAAATGAGGGCAAGTCTAATCGTGCTTGAGGCACTTTTTTGGTTATGCTCTAACAGAATCAAACGTATCTAAGCAGTCACTTCAGGCTTTGAACATGCATATCTATATTTGTTCCCTTTCAGTTGTTGCTCTTATATTATGCATCAGTGGAATCATTACATGGCATGTTGGTATTGTTCATAGTACTTCTCAAGCAAGCAAACTAATTAATCTATCAACATTTCTACAATATGCTTGGTACCCTAGGTTTTTTTGGGTATAAAAAGCCCTGTTGTTCTAATTTACCAGGACATTAGTTAATTAGCAATTTTATTAACTGCTAACATTGTTTAGTGATTCATCATCTTTGATAAAGAAAGTCTGTGAATTTATATTCTGGATCCTATACTATTTATTTATTTATTTATTTATTTATTTTAAACAAACCAAAACCAAAAATTGTACATTTAATGGGCATTGAACTGTGTCCTAATGAGTGGAGACTAAGAAAATAATTTAGGACTCAGGGTATGATAATCAGCTGAACCTCAGTTCATGGGAAGAATTTTATTAAAGAAACCAATGTAACTGTGATTGTATAAATAAGAAACCTAAAAGCATAACTAAAATTACTGATTTCAGCATTTGTGCTATTATCATTGAAAGTCATCAATTCCTGGTATTCATTAAAAAGTGCTTACATATGAGACAAAACATTTGTTAGAAGACTTTAGCAAGCATTTTTTTTGACAATGAGAAACTTGAGAATCTATTTCAAATGAAAGATTAACAGTTCTTTTGATTACTTTCTTGTCTAATGAAGGAGTATACTCCAGAAAAGGAGATCTTAATTTTATTTTAATTTTAAAAGCGTGGCATGGCTTGAAAGCTGAAGCTAGACTAGTTGAAACTAGAAACCCTGTAATATTTTTAGAGTGTGAGGTTCCTTATCTGTTCCTGGTGTAAACAAAACCCCATAACTTGGGAAGCAAGCAGATAGAAGATAAATATGTGATCTGCATGGACTCATAGAATGGTTTGGGTTGGAAGGGACCTCAAATATCATCTAGTCCCATCCCCCCTGCCATGGACAGGGACATATTTCATTCAGGTGGCTCAAAGCTCCATCCTCTGTACAGGTCTTTTATCAATCCATTCATGTCCTTGTATGTATTGATATTGGGGATTTCCTCAACCCAGGTGTAGGATTATGCACTTGAACTTCACAAGGTTTCCATGTGCCCACTTCTCAAACCTGAAAGAGCAGAAAAATAAAATAACTCCACAGGTAAGAAAATGTGTAGAGGAGCTGATCTTCAGGAGACATCATCAGAATTTGCCAGAAACTAGTAGATAATACATCTGGAGATAAAATGGATGGACTGTGAACGATTTGACTTCTCAGTGGGACAGAAGGTGCACCTTTCTGTGCTTGGTTGGACAAGGCTGGGAGAATTGATGCATTTTCCCACCAATTAATAACATTGATCAGGCTTCTACCTATGGGGAAATCTCCGACCCATAATTATAGATTAGAGGCAAGACTCACATGATCAAGTACTCTGGTATTTTTCAGACAGAACATCACCCTTCTTTGGTACTTGGTACTCTTACTGTGTTCTATTTTATGCATTTCTTAGGGAACTTTTGTTTCACATACTTGCAAAATGTTCCCCAGCGACTTTCAGCAGAAAGTTGTTCTAGTGGGAGAAAGATATATTTTTAATTGGCAGGATTTAACTTCTTTCATTTTAGACATGTTTTCAATATGATATCTCTATCTAAAAGAGAAGAATGGAGTACATCCTGTGACTTTACATCTCAGGCCTGGTAGGTCATTTCAATAGATGCATCCCAGCTATCAAAATATGCTTCCATTGTTATAATTTAAATTTGAATTAACTTACTTAGATTAAGTTAGTTATGAGCAGATTAAGAAAGGCTTAGCCATCTTAGCTAAGCCTTATCACTTAGCTATCCATTTCCATTCATCAGCATTGGTGTAAGTCCACAATAAGTTCGCTGTGTGTAAAATAAACACATTACAATTTTACTAATTTGTTCTTCAATCCCAATTGTTTTTTTTTAAGGAAAATCAAAGACAAATAAAAGTTTGAGCATGGAAGCTACGTCTGTGAAACAAAGATATGAACACAATGAACTGTCTTCTTGTATCTTGCCTTGAAACACCAGGGAGTATAATTTAAGGAGTCATTGGTGTTTGAATTTAATTAGGCAGTCCCAATCTCTCCTTTCAGTGGGATTGCATTTTGTCACCTGGATACTTTCTGAAAATGGTATTTCAGACTCTGAAATATTCATCCAGAGATAAGAGATGTAGTCCCTTAATTTTACTTTTTTAATGACATAGATTCCCTGCAACAAGGCCAGAAGGATGACAGCAATATGGGAAGTGGGTGATTACCTGACTTCCTTGGGTAGAAGTCTATGTATCTTAAATACATACCACTTTTCATAGTAAACCTTGTGCACCATCTGTTTTAATACAGAAGACAAAACCAAATCAAACTACCCCACTATGATATGGCCGAGATAGATACACATGTTCAGCAAGTACAGGTGAGGGTTTATGTTAGTACCTCTCCTTTTATTTTCTATCTGCTTGATTTATAAATATTTTATGGGGAAAAATAATTTTCAATACTATTTTAAAGCACCACAGTTGATCTTGTACTTTTGAAAATTATAATAGTTACAGGAGAACATGCTGTGCTTTTGTCCCACCCAACAGCTCAGCCTCACACAGGCACTTTCTCACTCTCCTCTCAGTGGGATGGGCAAGAGAATTGAAAGAGGAAAAGAACAATTGTGGGTTGAAGTAAAGAAAGTTTAATAAATACAGAAAAAGCCATGCACACAAGCAAAGCAAGGAATTAATTCACCACTTCTCATCAGCAAGCAGGTGCTCAGCCATCTCCAGGAAAGCAGGGCTCCATCATATGTAACAGTTACTTGGAAAGACAAATGTCCTCACTCTGAGTGGGGGGGGTGTGTGTGTGTCCCCATTCTTCTCCCACCATTATATGCTGAGCATGACAGCATATAGTATGGAATATCCCTTTGTTCAGTTTGGGTCAGTTGCCCTGACTGTGTCCCCTCACAAATCCTTCTGCACCCCCAGCCTGCATGCTGGTGTGATGGTGTGGTGAGCAGAAGAGGCCTTGTCTCTGTATAAGCCCTGATCAGCAGACAAAAACATGCCTGTGTTATCAACACTGTTTCCACCTCAGATCCACAACACAGTCCTGTACTAGCTACTATGAAGAAAAATAACTTTATTGCAGCCAAAACTAGCACCGAACAGAAAAGAAAGTACGGGGTAAGCACTAGTAAGAAAAACCCCCAAAGATGGGTGGTCTTTTTGGGGGACTAATAGGAAGAAAGTTTAAAACTAATTTATTAGTTAATGTTTTGTATGCTAGTAATTTGTAAGGTTAGTGTCTGTTGTGTACTTTGAATTAGGTCAACAACAGTCTTGTGCAACAGATTACAATTCATTCTAAATGTAAAATATATTTATGGCCAAAATAGTTGACTGTGTCTTAGATATAGCCATGATAAATAGAAAGAAAATTAGTTAGTGTTGACTTTGACATTACTGAAAGCCTTTTAGGTAAAGAAAATGATTCAGGAGATGAATATGCATTGTGCATACAGATGAGAAACTTGGGACTTAAATGAATTCCTTACATTAAAAATGTCATGAGTTTTAGTGTTTCTAAATAAAAATAAAATCATGACACTTGTCATCCTGAACTGCCTGATACTGAGCAAGATATTTCTTCATGAACAACTGCATCATCTATTTGTTCAATAAGTAGACTTGTTTTCATATATATGCTAAACTTTACTCAGTTTTAGATAATCTTATGCACAAGAGAATGCTTTAATAACTCTTCTGAATTTTCTATTGTAAGTAACATAGTACTTGAAATTACTTGTAAAAATTATAACTTCTGTATATTTTTATGTGGTGATGAAACAAAAACTGTCTTGTTTCCAAATTAATTGGAAGAAAAAAAAAATAGTTAATGTAGCTTACAGAGAGTGGAAGCAAGGACAGGTAGCCTGGGAGGAATACAGAGAAATTGTCTGCATTCCTCCCAGGAATTCCTCCTGGGAGGAGGATTAGGATTCCTCCCTAACCTGATCCCAGCCAGGGATCAGGTTAGGGAGGAATCCTAATCCTCCTAATCCCAGCCAGGGATCAGGTTAGGAAAGCTAAAGCCCTGACAGAATTAAATCTGGCCAGGGATGTCAAGGACAAAAAAAAAAAAAAAAAAACAAAAAAAAACCTGATGAAAGGAAGACTAGGGAAAAAGTGGCCTCACTCCAGAATGAAACAGGACACTTGCTTATCCAGAATATGGGGAAAGCTGAGGTACTTAATAAATGCTTTGCCTCAGTCTTCACTAGTCACACTGCCCTAGTCAAAGAAGCCAAAGGCAGGGACTGGGAGAATGAAGAACCACCTACTGTAGAGGAAGATTCGAGAACATCTGAAAAACACCTGAATGTGCACAAATCCATGGTACCTGATGAGATGCATTTGTGGATCCTGAAGGAACTGGTAGATGAAGTGGCTAAGCCATTCTCCATCATATTTGAGAAGTATTGGCAGTCCAATGAAATTGCCACTGACTGGAAAGGGGGAAACACAACTACAACTTTGAAAAAGGGGAACTACAGGTGGTTAGTCTCACCTCTGTGTGTGAAAAACTCACAGAGTAGAACCTCCTGGAAACTATGCTAGGCAAATGGCAAGTAAGGAAGTAATCAGTGACAGACAGTATGGCTTCACTAAAGGAAGATCATGCCTAACAAATTGTACACATTCTACAATGGGGTTACAGTGGTGATGGATAAGGGAAGAGTGACAAAGGTCATCTGATTGAATTGTGCAAGGTGTTTGACACTGTCCTGCATGACATCCTTGTCTGTAAATTGGAGAGGTGGATTTGATGGATGGACCACTCTGTGGATAAGGAATTGGCTGGATGGCTCCACTCAAAGAATTGTGGTCAATTACTCAGTGTCCAGGTGGGGGTCTGTGACAAGTCGTCTTCCTCAGGGGTCAGTACTGGGACTGGCACTGTGTAATATCTTTGTCAGAGACATAAATTGCACCCTCAGCAAATTTGCAGGCAATGCCAAGTTGAGTGGTGCAGTTGATTTGCTGGGGGGAAGGGATGCCACCCAGAGGGACCTTAACAGGCTGGAGAGGTGGGCCCATGTGAACCTCATGAAGTTCAACAAGACCAAATGCAAGGTCCTGCATGTGGATTGGGACAATCCCAAACACAACTACAGGCTGTGCAGAGAATGGATTGAGAGCAGCCCTAAGTAGAGGGACATGTGTGTATTGACTGATGTAAGGGACAATATGAGCCAGCAATATGTGCTTGCAGCCCAGAAGGCCAGTCATGGCCTGGGCTGCATCAAAGCCAGGGTGACCTGTAGGTCAAGGGAATTGATACTGTTCCTCAACTCTCCTCTGATGAGACCTCACCTGGAGTATGAATACAGCTCTGGGGTCCCCAGTGCAAGAAAGATACTGAGCTGCCGGAGCGACTCCAGAGGAGAGTCACAAGAATGATCAGCGAGCTGGAGCATCTCTCACATGAAGACAGACTGAGACAGTTGGACTTGTTCAGCCTTGAGAAGAGAAGGCTCCAGGGAGATCTTAGTGCAGCCTTACAGTATGTAAAGACTGAAGAAGAGTAGATGTAGATTAGATATTAGGAATGAAATTCTTCCCTGTGTGGATGGTGAGGCCCTGGCACAGGTTGCCCAGAGAAGCTGTAGTTGCCCCCTCCCTGGAAGTGTTCAAGGCCAGGTCGGTTGAGGCTTTGGGCAACCCAAGGGAAATATGCCCTTTCCTATTGGAGGAGAGTTGGAAATTTTGGGATCCCTTCCAACCAAAAATAAGAATTTTGATACTACAGATGTGTAAACATACAGATGTCAGGCTAAAATTTAAGATGAGATAAATAATTAAAGACTAAAAACTACCAGAATAGTTTTCTTAGCAATATCCTTACTACATTTCTCTCTTACTAAAATATTTTTATTTTAGCCTATGATTCCTTATTTATAACATAAATATTTATACAGGAGGCATTAAGGATGGAAAAAGATGTTGGATCATTCTGTCATCATTTATGGTATAACAGTATTTATTAACTTGTTATTCAATCTGTAGCAGATATTTTTTTCATTCTCCACCGAAAACAGCTCACTGAAAATCACGTCTTTGATTTTTAAATTGCAGTCATTGGACTGTTTCTAGAAAACAAATGCTGATAACAAAAGGAACAATCTTTTTACCTATGTGAGCTTTTTCTGATGGCAGATTTGATATGGACCACTAGATGCCAAAAAGTAGCTGTATTGGATTTTACTGCTTCATCAGCTTGGGAATGTCCACAGAATGGAGTTGGTGTACAACAATCATGTTTTTCTATTCTGTGATAGAGTTTACGCTGCCAGAGTGAGCTGAAATTCCTGTATTAGAAGCTGCTTTATTGCAATTTCTCTATTCAGAAAAACCTCTGGTGGAGTAAAATAGCCTTATCAAATTATCCGTTATGATAAGGTTTGGGAAATTATAACTATTCAAAATCCTACTGTATGTGTTGTATCATTCATGTTATCAAGCATTGGGTCAGGCTGATTCACCATCCCTGGAGGTATTCAAAAGATGTGTAGATGTGGCACTTAGAAACACCATTTAGTGATGGACTTTTCAGTGTTAGGTTAAAGGTTGGACATCTTAAAGGTCTTTTCCAACCTCAATCTTTCTATTCTATGATTTTATAGTAAAATCTTTGATTTTTTTCTTCTTTTTGCTAGGCCTTGTGTTACTGTTTTGAATTCATTTGGTTCACTTATGGTCTAGTGCAATCTTTTATCTGTCAAAATATGTTCGGATCAATGAACAGGGCTGTGAATCAGCATAGTATAGACTGTGCAAAAGTCTCAGTCATTTCCAGGTATGTCTGTACATTCTTTTTTCTCTGCATTGAAACTGAAGTGCATCTTAGTCCCGGCATAAAGCTCTTTGTCTTTTAAAGCTCCAGGCAACCGTGTTTGTACTTTCCCCTGCTATTGACATTACAAGAAAAAATCATTAACTTATTTGGTAAGCCCTGGAAAACACAGTCTAAGGAATGTCAATGCGTCCCTTATTACACCCACAGATAAAGTCCAAAGGATGTCTTTGAGACTGTACTCAAAAAGCAAAAGGATGTCTTTGTACTGCTACGCCTGCAGAATCCCTTTGCAACCAGGAAATACGCAGTAAAGTTTAATGAACCACCATTTTGAATTTTGAAGCCTATTTAACTAGGTTTTATCTGATTAGCCTTTGATTACAGGTATTTATGAGTGTATTTCTGCAATTAAATATGTTGAGAGTAAAAGAAAATATCAAAGATTACTTTGCACTTTAAAAATTTTATCTGAACATCATAAATGTGGCCTGTATTTGTGTATTTTGTTGATTATGTATTCTCTATTTCTATTATTTCACTGGACTTAGAAAACAGACCTTGGATTTCTCAGTTATGAAGTGAGTGGTGTTACTCGGTGGTCGGTACTGGGACCAATACTTTTTTAAGTTTGTCAGTGACACGGTCAGTGGGATCGAGTGAACCCTCAGTTTGCTGACAACACCAAGCTGTGTGGTGCAGTCGACACGGTGGAGGGAGGGGATGCCACCCAGAGGGATCTTGGCAGGCTGGAGAGGTGGGCCTGTGCAAACTGCAACAAGTTCAAGGCCAAGTGCCATTCTGTGATACCAGAAGAATAAAATTATGAGTGTATGGTTTTCTTAAGCTGAAGTAGGGTTTTTTTGAGGCGCTTCTAATATCTTGTGCAACACCAGCAGAGAAAAAATTGCTTAATCTCTTTTTATTTCTTGCATAAATATACATATGACATACTTATTAATATGAAGTGAGTTAATGTAATAGGTCATAACAAGCAGCTTTAATGGTTCATTAATACATTCCTTGGGGGCATTTAGGAGGCCAGATAAATGGAGTTTCAGGTCTTTGAACACCAAAGGTGTTACTAATGTTCTGCTAAAAATTCACACAAAGTGCCTAATGGTGCTAAAATTAGTAATAAGTAAATAGCTGAAGGTTTAGATACTGAGTGTAGTTCAGGAAAACTTCCAAAGTTTATTCTGCTTATTCCAAGGTTAGCTCAACCTTTTACACTGTAGTTTGGTCTAAAAATCTAGAGAGTATATGAGGGTGTGGTTTGTTTGATTGTTTTCAACAAATATGCTTTGTTGTGAAAAACACCCATTACAACAAAATACCTTACTGTGGTAGGATGGAATAATTAGTGCTCATGTTTTACTTTTAAAAAAATTATTATTTTAATGTTGAGCATCAAGCCTTAACTGAACTTGATTAACATGATTCATTTATCTTTAAATGTTTATATTTTACATATAAACATTTTAATATTAATTTATATTAATTGATGCTGCCTTAATAGAACTTTTTTAAAATTCAGAAGCCTTTTAGATTTTCATCAAAGAAAATCTACCCAAAATTTCAATTAAAAACCCTGCCAAAATATTTTCATTAAAAAAATAATTGGTTGATAGCTTTCCTAGTAAAAATATTTTTGCTTACTAGTATTTTTAAGTTCTGATTTGAAGAGTCATTTGATAGGCATTTAATTATCTTAAAAATATTTAATGCTGGAGTTTTAAAAAAATAGATGAAAAGATTAATTTAGCGATAACATATCCTAAGTTCAAATCTGGTTACATTATTTGTATTACACTATGAAACTCAGACAGCCTTGCAGTTCTTACTTTCATATTGCTAAATAATGCACCGTGATGTCAAGCCATTCTGAAGAAGAGCATTTAATCTTGTACATTAACATGTAAATTCTGTGACAATTTAAAGACAAATGGTGAAATTTATTCAGCAGAAGTAAACGACAAACATACCTTAGTTGTCAAATTTTGACCTAGAAGAAAGAAAAAGTCTATATAAACACTGGGGGAATATTTAGATAAGCAGTCTCTGATTAATTGCAAAGGACTTGGAGCCTAATGCCTGCAACATATCACAGGTGAGATGTATTGCTGCAGGTGGTGAAGACTGTGTTTTCATATATTACCATGCATCACTGATTAGATTTAGGTCACTGTGTTAGGAGATTGTCATAGATTCAGATGGATAGCCTGATGCTTTCTTTGTGGTGTTTTGAATCATTATGCTGCCCTTCTAAATGTTGTTCATTGCACATTCTTAATCCTGGAATGGATGGTGTGCAGGTGGGTTTTAACTCCCATGCATAGCTTGACTGGAGCAAATTAGGATCTTCCTTCACGGAGCTTATTGTAGCTGTAGGGAACCGGTATAAAAATAAGTCTGAAGCCTTTTTAATATGTTTAATTGTATCTGTTAAGAAAATCTTCGTAATGACCTGGCAAATATAAGTGACTTTTTGCAAAATACAAGAGTAGGCTTTGTTTTGGTTTGCTTTTTAACTTTGCTTTTGTAGTTTAACATGTGGATACAAGTTGTGAATGTGAAGCTGTGAACAGTTTTCTGGACAGATTTTTGGAAGGGACATAAGTGATCTATCAGAAATAATTAGCTTTGCTTTGCTCAGTGAAACACTATTCCTCATTAATTTAAATGAGTCAGTTTATCAGCCACTGGAAATCGATTTATTTGGATTGATTTCAGGAGAATGTGTCTTGAGAAGGCAACCCATGATTTGGTGATTATCTGTATTTATAGCTGTACTTATTCAAGAACTGTTTATGAAGCTGGACTCTACCCCACGATGTGATTTTTATTCTTCTGATAGAGAGCCATCCTAAAGAAAAGAAAAAGGAAAAAGGAATGCAGTGAACAGAACAGGATTTTATAATCTCAAAATACAAAGTATTGCAGTGAGAGAGAGTGAAAGCATCAGGAGGCAAAATGTGAAATGTCATCCAACAGCTATGAGGGACAGTCTTGCGAAATCGTCAGGTGAGACCTCTCCAGCTGAACCTTGGCATGTGAATGCACATACTCCGACTCAAGGAGAGAGGTGAAAATTCTGAATCTGGCACCTGTACACCTGGAGAATTCACACTGGTTGCAAGAAAACCTGTAAGCCCTGCAGAACTGCATATAATGTTTTTAGATGTCAGCACGCAGGTGCGAATGCATTTCGAGCTGTAGGATTTTGTTGAATACAAACTGGTAGATAGTTGGAGGCAAGTAGTAATATCGGTGGTATTGTCAGTTGCAGGGGCAGAAAGACTAATTGACTGGTTAATTGATATAGTGCTCACAGAATACCTTTCCTTAGTGGTAACAGGCACCAGTTTTTGTTTACTTGTTGGGAGTCGCTCTGATCATGGTACCATAGACAGAGGCCTTGCTGGATGATTAAATCTTTGCCTTAGATGTGTGCTGTAAAAATTTGACAGAGCTGGCAGGGGCCCAACTGCTTTAATGTCTTCCAGGTAACCAAACAGGAAATTTTAGCAGGCCCAGGGTCAAGGGTGGTAAGGATGCTTGTGACAGCAGCTGTGCTGGGAGCAAAAGACGCACACATCAGAATAAGCCAAAGGATGGAAAAGGGCCAGCTTCTGCTATTCTGCTGGGCTGTACATACTGCACGTTTACAGTTGAGTATCAAAGCAGGACAGTGGGTAGCTGTGACCAACCAAACATCATTTTACTCGGAGAGCCTAATCCTCGCTAAGACTAGATACAGGAGATTTCAATTCTAAGTAACTTCTATGACATCCAAGTGAGGAAGCTATCATGAACCACTAGGAAGGTGTCATGTGCTGCTCTGCTGAGGTTAATTCCTGTGGTGGGGAGACCTGTCAGGACTGACAGATACCTTTTTCTAAAAGAAACCTGTATAAACAACTCTTCAAATGTATAATTTTTAGGAGCCTAGGTTCAGGTACTTGATTTGAGGACTGAGGGATATAGTGAAGAGACCTCATACCTCATCTAATGTTTTGGGAAAAAGTACTAAAATATCTATCTATCTATCTATCTATCTATCTATCTATCTATCTATCTATCTATCTATCACTTTTTATTTCATTTGGCCTCTGTTATTCTACAGTAAATTAATGAGAGATAATGATGGGTTTTGAGAGTATATTTTCAGACAGGGATGTAAGAGGAGGAAAGTTGTCAGCAGCTTTTATAACAGCATGGAGCATTATTATGTTTTCAACCAGATCAGCCAGATAAGAACTAATTAAATATTGGACCTTTTTCTTCTTCAACAAATGTGTCAATAAAACCCCTTCAAAGAGTGAAGTTTCTGTAAATACTGAGAGGCATAATTCCAAGTAATGATGAATATAGCCATTGTAGATGATGTAGATGATACACGTATATGGTGAAGGTCCTGGCTTGCGCTCATAGGTTTCATGAGGTGGAGAGGGGAGTTGTGTAGGTGGTTGGTGAAGAAAGCAGAGTAAAAGGGCTGTAAGGTTGCATCATGGGATGTGCAGTGGAAAGCAGTTTGTGAGGGGATGTTTTATTTTAATGTGACTGCTTTGAGCACTAAAGCTACACCAGTGCTGCGACACGGAGTTTGCTGTACCTGACCCATCAGGTACTAACAAAGCTGTGCTGGTTGTGAATGTTGTGCTGCTATTCAATGCACTATGCTATGTGGGCATGCTGGCTTCTCTGAAATAGCTCAGGGGATAACTTTGTGCAGTTCTTCCTGCCTAGATGTGTTGGGAGAACCAGTTATAAATATGACCTAAGACTTTCTTGGGCTGTTAAAAATAGCAAAAAGGCCATATGTGCCTTATGAAAACAAGATTCAATGTTTATTACATATTTATTTAATTTACTGCAAACTTCATATAATGAAGTTTGTCCTTGAAAGAAACAAATCTGAAAAGGCTCTAGACAACTGCACAGGTAAATCTGAAAAGGAAATCTGAAAGGGGTTTGTAATCTTTTCCTGAATAAGAAATCAACTTTTGATTCCTCTTATTTTATTGGGATTGTAATGGGTGATAAAGTCATTATTCTAAGGGTATATGATATGGGTATTGAAATCAGCAATATTTGAGTGTGTGGAACTGATGGGGTTTTTACCTTAAGAGAAAAGCAGCTGAAATCTGACAGACTGTGGTAAAAGGACAGTATTCTTTCTGTGTGCTAATATCCTTCCCAAGAGCAATATTTGAAAGTCTTTGGCAGTTTCTGCAAGATTAGTATCTAGAATCTTTTCCTTGTAGGGATTTAATAGGGAATTAGTCTGTAAATCATCTTCTTATGAAATCGGCCAATGTGATTAAAAGCCTCAAATACTGATCACATATAGTGTTAGCTGAAGTTTACACAATGGGATGAACAAATCATAAATCTTCAGCTCTTTGGACTTAACATTACGTTCAGATACATGGTTGCAACTGTGGCTGTAGCTTGTGCAAGTTGGAGTAACTAACACAGTCTGTCTCCCATTACATTTGCTCAGGCTATGGTAAACAAAGATGCCCAGATTTTGGTTTTACTGCATTTTAAATCACACCAGGATTTGGACCAAAAAAATGCTGTGTGTGGGTTTTTTAATATTTTTTTTTAATTTTTTGTTATGGTGAGGGTTTTTTTTTAAGATAATTATGTCTGCTCCGAAGGTTGCAGAGGCAAATATTGATTTTTACCATTACAAGGTACAGAAGCCCAGCTTTCTAACAGGGAAATAGCAAAAGGAAATGAGAATCTATACAAGACCTCCAATTTATGTCTGCCAGGTATCTGTTGCACGTATTTGGAGTAATAACAATACAGTACAGCATTTCCTCTAACCACCTGCAAGAATTATCAAAGTATTTTAAGCAGGTAGAGCTACAATTGGCAAATTAGTCTTTTTATGTAGTCTTTGAAATACTTCATGGTAGCAGTTAAGTCTTTACATTGCATTATAGTTATCAGTGAAAACACTAGATTTACTGACATATTTAAAATAAAAAAAATGGGCATAATGGTAAGAAAACACACAATACTGTAATCTGTGGCTATTATTAGAGACTTCACAAGGCTTCAAACAGCTGGGAAAACTATGCTTACATTAAATACTCGAGATAACCCATGGTTATATGAATCCAAAGAAATGCATTTAATGTAGGTACTAAACTTTTAATTATGAATGACTTTTATGTGTTGTAATCTTAGAGTTTGGACACCTCAGCATAATCAGAGGAGTCTGATAACCCAACCAACGCTTTCTCCAAGTCCTTCCTAAAAATTTATTTTCACATACAGCACCAGAAGTAAGATGGTCTCATTCGTATCTTGCTTGGTTTGTTACTTTTTTTTTTTCTTCTTTTGTGGATGTGTGTCTGGTTTTTAAAACTGGTATTCCTGGGTTCAGCCCTCAGGCCAGATATGCCTTTTGCCAACTCAAGATGTATGACTTCTCTAGGCAATTCAACAGGTGCCTGTACTCCATGAGCATCTGATAGACCTACTGACCTTTAAATCAGATTAAAAGAACCCTTTGTGATAAACAAGTAATCAGGACAGTGTCATTACTATGGTTGAATATGAATGGAAAGAAGAATGGCATCTGGTTTTGTTGCCCAACTGTAAAAAGAGTATCTTTTTTAGGATTTAATCCCTAACCAGAATATTAGGTGTTAAAAGTTTTGTTAACTGTGAGAAAAGGATGTGGATTTATGTTTCTGTGTTACTCTCATTGCATACAGATACACATTTATTTTGGAAATTTTGTGCCAAACACATTTATAAAATCTCTTTTTGTTTTTGCAGTTTTTTAAACTTGTTTCCACAAGGCAAATCAATTGCAAACCTGATTAACTAGGTAAATAGCATTTATGTCTCTTATGACAATGAAGGAAGAAGTCGGCATTGCTTGATGATTGTGTCTTCTAATCATTACGTGTTTTAGTTTTGTAGGGAAGACAATGACAAGATTAGAAGGATGTTTAACACTTCCATTTTTTATTATATTGCTTACTATTGCTAGTAATTCCAACACCATGAGTTCAGATGTGTTGAGTCAGGCCCCCAAAGAAGCCTTTAAATTTTGAGGTTAAAAATGCTCTTTGAGCAATTCTTTCACACCATCTTTGGCTGCATGTGAAAGTTCATCTTCATGCCCTTGAGGATTCAGAATTTTTAAAAGCTAAAAAGTTTCTTCCAGGTATACATGAATCTAGTATCTGGGGTCCAAAAAAGAAGTTTTGAAAGATTAGCCATAAAATTACGGTTATACAAAAAACTGTTATTGGTCAGTATTTCTACTTGCAATTTTTGGAAGATGAATTTCTCATAGCAGTAGACAAGACTGAAATGTACAGTCTCAAGCATTACTGCATTAGCAATATGCCCCATGTTATTCACTAACATTAATACAGAAGTGTACGTGTAAAAATGTGTTAATGAAGTATACTCGTCATTAGTCAGTCTCCTGGAATAGAGAGATTAGCTGTTCCAAGAATATATTTTCCCTCTCATACAGATTTGTTATGCTGTTAAAAACAAAATGGTGTTCATTTGTCTTCAATAAAAGTAAATTACTTCCCTGGATATCAACAGCTCTTAATATGCTCTGAGTAAACAGGTGAATGATCTTTTATCCTAAGGAGCAGTCAGTGAAAAGAAAATAAATCAGTTAAACTCTTTCAAAACAACCATAAAGGTATAAAATTAGTATAGACATTGCTGTATAAGTTTCTGAAAAGTTAACACAGAAAGTTTCCATGGACTGACCTTCTGGAATGTCAGTATGATACTCTAAAGTAGGGTCTTTAAAAACTGGGAAATGTGGGTGGGAGTGAGTATATAGGTTATAGATATATTAAAAGACTTGATTTCCAGATTTAAGTCAGTTCTTCAGTAAGGCTGTGACCTTTAAACTGCTTGTAAACCATTGTAAATTAAAATTACTTCTTAAATGTTTTATAGATATAGCATTAATATTGTTCTATGTCTTCAGAGATTAATAGCTCTAGAATTACACAAAATAACCATGGCAACAGAGTAAATTTTCACTGGGCACCAGTTAGTCACTAATGGTTGCTGTAATTACAAAGAAGCAAGATAATAAAAACTCAGAGATTATTTGTTATCCTTGACTTCAATACATTAATGATTGCCCCAAAGAGTTGAAGGACTATGGAATTTCAAACATTCTTCCTCAGCTCAGTACAACAGACTTCTCACTGACTGCTTTGTAGTCTACCTACTTTTTTTATTTTTGGCACAAGGTAATGATTTAATGAGTAACATGGTATTTTCTGTGAATTGTATTAGAGTGTTTTGCATTCTAGAAACATCAAATAATAAGACATGACAAGGTCATGAAGCCAAAATAACATTACTTTGGATATGCTGGAAAATCTAAAGCTGTGATTTAGGCAGGGATGTCTCTTCTTGATGCCTGTCTCCAAATTTTTTGTGATAATTGAAGCATGACCTGAAGCTCTGTGTCTGGGTGTAAGCATGCATGCTTGTGTGAATTCATTTTCAATGTAGACTCCACAAAATAAATACTGCTACAAAATGGGCTATTGGTATTTAACAGCTCCTCTTTGGACCTGTGTGTTCTCTTAAAACCATTTATGTTCGAGGTGTCTGTTAACTGAATGTCAGTGGACTATTTTCTGTGTCATGATGGCAGTCTCAATGAGATGGATTTAAAGATTTATCTTGTTTGAGAAATCTTAAATTACTTTTGTACTTTCAGAACATCTTCATAGTTCAGGACTTTGGCTGTGCATTTGTATGTTGGGTGGGGTTTTTTTCTTCGTGGTAAATCAAGTATGCTTTGTATAAGCCTTAGATGGGAAATTGTTTAGTTATCTCATTTTATTTTTAATCCATTGTTTCACTATGATTGTCTCTCAGTATTTTTTCATCTTTCTTTGCTCTCAGTTCATTCTTACTCTAGCAATATATATTTCTGGAAAAAAAAGATGAAGGTTTAGACATACAACCTCGATCTTTACTTGTCAGTTAAAGAATCACATCTTCGTACCTGAGAACTGTGACCATGGTCTAAGATAGCTAAGGGAGTGACTATTACCCTTCCCCTCTGATTCAAACTTTATATTTAAAAATATCACAGTGAAAAAGCAGCGAATAACAGAAGCTGTGTCAAAGCCCAGCCACCAGCTTCAGTACAGGTAGTGACCTTAGTGCAGAGTAACTCCATAAAGACCTACTTTGCTGAACAGAGAATTCATCAGGTGAAGACTTCAAGAGATGAGCATGGAGCCAGGAACAGAATCTCAAATGAAACCTCTGCTGGAGTTGGGACTGAAGTCCCTGTGCTGGAGATGGTGCCTGTTACCAGGATCATTTACCTCCTTTCCCGTTTTGATGCCATTTAACAATTACTTTGAAGACAGTAGTTACTTTTCTTCCCCAGGATGCTGCCTTACTCCCCAGGCAGCTATCTCCTGTGGCAAAGCACTTTTATTTGCCTCCCATCACTATTACTACAGAAGAGCTGCTTGAGGAGCTGAACAAAATCCCCAAACTTCTGTCCAACAGCAGCTGGAAGTATAGATGGATCTTAGGATACTCCTTTTGTCTGCAGCTGTTCCTTACAGTTTAACTAGTTCCTGAACATCTCAGTTTCTGTATTGATTCCTGTAGCAATGTCTGCATCTCTGCTCCCCTTCCTTATATCAGCCCTACCTCTATTCAGGCCGGGCCTTCACTTTGCTCCATATCTCCTTTCTCTCACAAGGTTCTGTATCAGAGGAATTGTTCTGGAGTGGAAAAGGGAAAAAATCTTTCTTTCTGAGACTTTATAGGCACTCACAATTTACTGATATGCACTAAAGTTTTTTTCTTTATCCGAAACACTTTATCTTAGTGTCTTTTGATGTCCAAAATTCACAGGGATGTGTAAGTATCTGCTTGGCACGTTTTCATGCTGGCCTGAAGTAAAAGACTGGAGTTCGAAGAGGGAGAGCTATAACTCATCTCTGCTTTCCCATATTCAGTAAGTGCAAGCTGATGAGAAAAGTCTGGTAACATCTGAAAAACACTCTGTCAATTGTCAGCTTGATAGGCTCTTATCTGAAAAGTCTCAGAGGGCCAAAAGTGAGATATGGAATAGAAATTATGTTGCAAGCGTACCTTTTAACAGAACTGAGCAAAGTGCTTATTCCAGTTGAAATAAACTAATTACCAAAGCAAAAAAAAAGGGGGGGGGGCTTAAAAAAACAGAATTTCACACAAAACTTTGGTCAGAAGTGTTTAAAAGATTAAAAGAATAAGAGACAGAGGGAGACAGAGAAAAGATTCCTTACACTTTTCATTCCCCCTTACTTCCCAGCATATGTGTAAGCTATCTTATTTATTTATTTTAAAAAAATTCTCGTGGAAAGTTATAACCATAAACTCTTCTCAGAAGGTTGACAAGAAATGTGTTTGCTATTACTGGTGCAGCAAAATACATGAAAAAAAGAAAAAATACACAACATTTTAAAAAAATATGACTGTATTCTTTATAACATTAAAATGAACATTTTCCTCCCCAAACCATTTGATACTATTCGGTTTATAAAATCAAACAAAACTTTATGCATTTTATGTGCATGTTTGTACAGTTGTTACCCCCAAACCCCACCCATTTCCTCTTCCAGTACAAGCTGTTAGCTAGATAATGCCATCACACTGTGCTACAATTTTAGCGTGTTACTAGAGTAGTATTTATTACTGTTGAATTTTTTGTCATGTGTTGATTTTTAAGGGATTGATTTATATGTCCCTATTGTATACGATAACTGTTACCAGAGCCTGTTGGCTTTTTTTGACTTAGTAGCCTCTTCAGCTGCAGAACTGAACCAGTCTTCTCTGGCACACGATGTATTCTGTTGATTTTAAGATGAAACCTGTCTCTATGGATTTTCTGAGTACAGCATGAAAGCAGGCTGGATTATTCCAAGTGTGCTGGCAGCATGGAGCTTTCTGGCTACATGTAGGGAATGGCAAGCTTTTTCTCTCATTCTCTTTCTCCTTTCTTCCCCCCACATCTCCCTACCTATCTACTCTGATGTCACTGTATGGATGGGGCTATCCCTTTTCCAGAGGTGAAAGGAAAAAATTAAGGTCGCAGGGGAGGTCCAGAGTGGCTAATTTTGTGTTCCTTAATAGTTCCCACCTCATCAGAACCCCCTTCACACTTCTTTCCTAGAACTGATGAGCATTTCTGCCAATACCACAGTGCCAATGCCTGCCTTGTTTTAGCACCTAACTGTCAAGAAGCATATCTACATCTCCTACCCCTCCCAGTTATCCCTGGAGTAGGGAAAGTCATTCACATAGCATTTCCCCACCTCTGGGAGGAGAGGTGGAGGCAGAGTCATAGCCTCGCTGTGCAGAGAGGAACAAAGATCGTCCCAGGCTGGGAGACATAAAACTGCCTTCACAATACTGCGTCACCATAGCAGGACTGGTGTCTACCAGTTTTCATTCTTCATCGGTCCAGATATGAAGTTTAATCTGTGATACCCTTGCTTTATAGGTGTACATATCTGTTAGTAGACTCAAGTTGCTATAAAAAGAGGAGCTAGAGTTCTGTCCTTTTGTACTCTGGAGCAAGTATTACTTGTTACAAAACATGAACAAAAATTACACCAGTGTAGTATGTGTGCAGAGATTGGCCAATAGCAGATGCTTGGGGAAAGAATGCAGAGAAAAGAGAAAATTTTCTCCTGTGTATTCTTCTTGGACTTAGTAGCTGAAGGACTGCATTAATCAGAGTTGCTTTTAATAGCCACTGATAAATGCACTAATGAATGATGAGGCAAATTGGTTTTTTTTTAATATGCCTGTACTGCTGCCTGCAAGAGCTCTGTCTCATCTTCAGATTTTAGTCATTTGGGGTTAAGTTTTATGAGATATCTTTTCTCTGTGCTTGCTGTGGCAAGAAGTTCTGATACATTCTGGAAGGAAAAAAGTACTACTTATTATTTGTTATTTTAAATACCATGTGCTCGTGATACCTGCCCTGACTGATGTTCTCATGCAGGGGTGGAATGAGCTGTTCCTGTCACAGAAGTACACATTTCTAATCATTTACTGTGCTAGGGACCAAGACATCAAATAAATTACGCCCATCTCTGCAGAATCATAACTAAAGTTCTTGTCCAACAGCTTTAATAATATAAAGTTATACTGCTGCACATGAATTGACATTTATTATTTTATTTGAATACCAAATTCTTTACTTTCTTTATGATTCTTGTAGTGGGTACCATCATAATTTATATCATATATGCCCTAAATCTGTATATAATTAATTTCCTGTAGCACTCCCAGTTTTCCTGTAGTTGTATATTGTGCATCCATACATGAACAGTCAGAATCTGCTTGTAGTAAGTAAGATAAATGCCTTAACATGGGCATTGAATGCCATTTCAGATACCCCAGGGTACCATCTGGCCTCCAGCTGCTGCCTCAGAAAGGCAGAAGTTCTTTTATAAGAATATTCTGCATATCTGTGCCAAGGGCTCCAGTATCTTAGGAAATTTAAAACATCGGTATGTTTACAGCAACTGGATGCAATCCTGTTCTGTCATCCCAGTATTGAACTGAGACATTCAGAGTAAGCGTAAAGAGAATCTGTTCAGATTTTGAATAGGTGTAAGACAACCAAAAGTTGTTATTTTAGTAACCGCACAGCTCATTATTTGAAAATATCTGCTATGTGGAGATTGAGAAGATAATGGATCCATTTATCCCAAGTCTTATGTAGTTTGATACTGTGTGTATTCCCCTCTGCCAGCCTAACATTCACAAATTAATTGTTGCTAGCTATGATTAGCTGTTTATAAATCTTTGGTATTCCCCACCCCCCCCAAATATAAAATGTTTTAACAGCTTGTATTTACCCTTTCCATTAATTCAATTTGAAACTTCTATTTCATTTCTCTCATTAAAATACTTATCAGTGACTAATTTCTTGTTTAATCTCACGGATTCATTCTTCATCTCTAGGAACTCTCAGTAGTGAAAGTTCAAATGGTTACTCTCCATCTTTCTACTTTTATGAGAACATTTTATTTCATGTACATCTCTGTAGTCCTTTTTTTTTGTTTTAAAAGCTAATTGAAATGAAGTGCTAAGTTAAAAAAATTAATAATCTAGACACCCAACTCTAGCACTTTGAAACTAATTGCATAAATTAATGGAATAAGTGTTGATCTCATAAATCTGAGGAGCCCTCCAGTAAAGGCAAATCCTAACAGATGGTACATGCTGAAGTTTTCAATACACAACAGTTAACTGTATTAGTGTACAATAAATGACATAATTTTCCTTAAAGATACCATTGAATCCATGATGACTGCGTTAGGATTCATAACAGATAGAAAGCATCTAAGGAGAAGCATGAAGGATTAGCTTTAGTAATTTAAATTTCAGTTTAAAAAAATTAATTATTATTAAAAAATGCTGAAATCTGGTGAAATACCAGATTTGTATCAATCTTTATAATGGACTCAGCTCCGCTAGAGTTGGTGTATTCTGTATATGGCAGTTGTGACACTTATTGGCACAACCACTTTCCTACACCTGTCAAGGCACTGAAGTAGCAGTTCCTCGGAATAAGTACATTTTTATTACATTTTTCATATAAGAAAAATCCAGGGCAGTTGATTTAAGTTATTATTTTAATTAAAATATTTAAATATTTAAAGGCTCCTCATTATTCTTAGTTTAGGATCCTTTATGGATTAATCATTTTAGTATGCAGTTGGCCACTACTGCACATGAACTTGTGGTTTCCCAGCCATTCTACTTCTTTCCATAACTGGCAATGTAAGGAGAAGGTCACTGGAAGGCAACTGGGCAAGGGTGCCCTGCAACCTTACATGAAACTAAAATTGCAGATTGCATTAGGAATGGAAATGTTTTAGATTCATGTGAAATATATCTTGATAAAGTAGACACATGCACAATAAGGTTGTTGCTAAGCAGCATCTTAAGAATATCAAGGAACATGTTTAAGGATTTCTTCAGAAGAATATGAATTTCCAAGTTCAGTGCACAAAGGACCTGCCATGAAACAGTTGTTTATAAGAAAGAGTCCTCCTTGACATCAGGGTAAGGCATTAAAAATTCAGAGAGATCCATTACATCCTTGATTTTGAATTAAAACCTCATGCTTTTTACTTTTTTCTTCTCTAAATAACGTTTCTGGCTAGCTTAAACTGCATTTTGAAAAGCTCATAAACAGCTGAGGTCACAGACACATTGCTTCTGTAATGTTTAGCTAATGTGCTAGTTTAACACCCAGAGTTGTTTAATGCTGCTGGCTGTGGACTGGGAAGGAGGAGAGTGAATTTCTTTCAGTCAGAGATTATTATTTGATATCTACAGTAAGTAAACATGTCCTTAGGCTTAGTAGAATGTAACTGATTTTTTATTGCCATGGGTATGGATTGTCTTCAACTGAATGGTAACAGAGCTTTTCTACAAAGCAAAGGTTTTCTAGAAGATATTTTTTTAATTTGATTTTGGAGTGATTTTGAAGCAAGATCTATTTACCAGCATTCAGTGTTTAGAAAAAAACAATGGACTTGATATGCAATGCAGCTGAGACTTCAAAGCTTCTGGGTGATCCTGTCATACTATCAGTGTATATGGCTGTAAAAAGAAAGCCCAACAGGAGAAAAATACTTTTATGACACCAGTTCAGGTGCGCAGCCCAGTATTTCTTTGTCTTTTGAACCATATCATTGGATGTAGCCACAGCTCTGCTGTCAGGACAGTGTAATCACTTTGTGCTGTGATGTCTTTGGACTAGAGGAATGATTTGAGCTCTGTTCCCACTTTTTCTGCTGTACCTCATTCCTTTTGCCCCTTTTTCTTCAGTAGTTCCTGTACAAGGAAATGAACATTTTCACCCTCTGCTAACCATAAGACTGAACTGTTGGTCTTTCCTTTACAGACTAAGGACATCAAATGAGCTGCATTTTCTTCTTTTATTTACCTTTTTAGTGTCATTTCAAAACAACCTTTTGAACAGTGCTTCATTATGTAATTTGAAAATTTCCTTTCCTCAAATTCTACCATGTACTTCTATTTTAGGCATCCAGAATATATTAAAACTTAGCTAAGATGGTGACAGATTGAATACAATTACCTGAGTCAATCATGGGTTAAAATTATGCATGGTGACATAACCACAGGGACAATAAAAAGGACTCCAGAGCACTGTTCTCTCACTGCTCTTTAACTACCCTGTTAAAAGATTTCTGACAAATTATGAAAAGAAAAAAAATCATTAATTTAGTGAAATTATTTTAAAAAACATGGTCTACTTGATATTCTCTAAGGTGGTCTACATTAACATTACAGGGATATTTTTCCAAAGCAAAAGTAACAATTTTCCTATGATGGTGCTGAATAACTGTGGTTCCTGGATATCCAAGTTCCAGGTAACTTTTAAATCGAAGAACTATTTAGTGTAGTTTCCCCACATCATTTTATCTAAGCTGGAATTTGTATAACTGAGACTCATTACCGCAGGACAGTGGTATATTCTATACTACTTTTTCTCCAGTGTCTTGCATTTAGATTTAGCAGCCAGTCCTCAATGACCATTAAGTGGAGCAATTAAACACTTGGTGTCTTAAGCTAGTAGTAAGATGTAGTTCCCAGTAATGTTGTTACAGTATAACTGGAAATACAATGTAAGTTATCAAGAGTGATCAAGTCTGCATATCCGGTTGTCAAATAGACATTTACACAATTCAATGTCATTTATTAGTGTTATATACCCAAATCTAGGTGTGCCTCCATGTATGCTATTAATTGTGGTCAGCTACAGTGTTACTCCACATGGTTTAATAATCTCATTTAATAATCTCATATACACAATGTTAATCAGTTTTCCTACAGAAGTATTCACTTTCATTTGATGGACTATCAACTGAGTATATTTTCTTAGAAAAACTTTTCATAGTGTGGGCTATCCATTCTCAGACAAACTGTGATCCATTATGGTATATTTTTCTTCAGATGAGGTTAACGTTCTTTGTAGAACCCTAATTAACAGTTGGTAATTTGTTTTTAACCTTGAGGCCTTTAACTTCTTACTTTTCTTACACTATCAAGGCTTTTGTTACCACCTTGCATTCATAATTTTGAGAACCTTTCAAAACCCCCCAGTTTTCCTTCAAATGTATTAAAAGTTTGCTTGCCTGCTTATGTGGCTAATGGTTTATTATCACAGTCCAGCTATGCATGCCTCCACTAAATGTTAAATCCACAAAGCAACAATTAAATAAAATACATATATAAACGATAAGACATAGATGAAAATAATGGTCTGGTACTTCCCAGTGTTTGGAGATCTGAAAATTCTGTGGTTTATCTGGGGCTTTAACAATCTTACCGTTATTAACTTGGCAAAGGTTGTTTTAAGTTCTGCTATATGAGAAGGACCTCGGACTCAGTTGGAGTGGCAGCTGAATTCAGCAGGATGCTGCATCACTGTCATCTGAGGTGCACAGCGTGAGATGCTGTTACACTCTTGCTGAGAACACCACTATATCAAAGAGAAAGATGGTTCTGGCCTGTGCCATAGTCTGTCTCTTTGTACATGACATTTCTAAAACCAGTAATAGATTATATAATCACACCATTATTGCTGAGCATAAGTGTGTCTGAAGTTCCCATTGGTCTTAAGGAATACAAAGACCATTTCATATCTGTTGGTAAAAGGTATCTGTTCTTTCCGTGAGCTCTTTAAATTCTGCCATGTGGGAAGATGAATTCTATCATTACTTTAGAGTAATACTTGGAAAGTTACTTCCATACCTCCTCACTGACAGCAGTTGGGTATGTGGTTATTAGGTGGAAGACATTCATTGGATCAGTCTGTACTTGAGCACGTGAAGAATAATTTCTGTGCTTGGAAGATTGTAGACTCATATTTTTCTTGCCCTCTATTCTTTCAAAGGAATTTGGAGCAAAGCACAAAGACCTTTCAAAAATTTTTTGTTGAGTCTCATATCTTTATGGGGTCTTATGACTGTATCATCACACATAATTTTTTGGTACTCCTCTTCCATGGCTGCTCACATTGAATTTTTGCAGCCAGTTTTGCTGGCAGAAGCGTGAAATTGGCACAGTAGTTAATGTCTCACTTGTGACTCTCAATGCACTGTTTATTTCACTGGATTTTAGTTTTGTATGAAAGCTGCTACACAAAACAAGAGAAGAAATTATATTATGGGAGACAGACAAACATAAAAGAAAAAATAGTTTTAATGAAATTCTGGGGTATTTAGATTGCTGTCCCCACTTGTAATGACTAGCTTCTGCTTGCTATGCATGCAGAATTTCAGGCTTTTTTTTTTTTTGGCGTTCTATGGAAACCACTCACAGTGACTTAATGCCTCTAGGTTCTACACTAACAAGTCATACTGTAGGAATTTACTATGAACTGGATATTCTCTTCTTGTTATTCATATGGAGAAATGAGAAAACATTATGGGGTGGGTTTTGTATTGGTTCTTGTGTGTCCACCCCCTCACCCCAGTAAAAATAGATGTAATTCTCCGGTCACTGGAACTTAAACATACTTAAATTTGTCTTCAGTGGATGTCAACTATAAGTATGATTCACTTACACATCTGAATTTGGGGTATGTGTGAAAATGGCATTCTTTGTGTAGTTTTTGAAAAGTCTCTGTAGAAGAGGAGATCTTTCATATGACCTTGAGGGAATTCATCAAAACGTGTTCTAATTTGGCTGGACTGGTTGCCAGGGTAGACAAGTAGTTTTCAATCTTTGAACATTTTGTTGATCGAAGTAAGAACAGGGTGTCGATTTATAACATTTGACAGCTTCAGCAATGGCCCTTTCTATCAGACAGTGTCATGTACAAAGGACACAGCAACAAGCACAGTGGCTATTCTTAATTTATTTTGATAAAACACTTTTACACAGGTGGTCGGTGCTAGAAGCTGATCCCATTAACTGCAACTGGATTTAGATACTTGCATCTCAAGGTCCTTTATGAGCATTGGCTCCTAAATTGATGATATAAACTTTATTTTCATGCTTAACAGGGAATTCTTTATGAATTTCATTACAAGATTGGTATTTTGTGCCTACTGCACTGTATTCACAACCTAAAATTAAATTGTGCCCTTCTGCCAGTCGTAAGAGAGTTTCTCTATTTCTGTTGGAAAATGGACTTCCCTAATGTTCTGCAATACATGTAAATAAAAAACCCACCCAACCAAAAAGATTACAGAAGATTATCTTTTTAAATTGCTGTAGTTAAATCACAGATAGAGTAGATTTTGTGATGATTATGATAACAAGACACATTTTCTCTTACTGAGGTTTTTGGGTTTATTATCATACTAGACTTGCAATACAAAGAACCTGTTCAATTTCTATTTGGTATTTTTCTGGAAAATTGCTTTAAACGTATTTTTTCTAATTGCTTTTTAATTTTTTGCAGGGAGTGCTGGAACACCTGTTATCTTCAATGAAAATGGAGATGCTCCTGGACGTTATGATATTTTTCAGTATCAAATCACCAACAAGAGTACAGAATACAAAGTAATTGGTCAATGGACCAATCAACTTCATCTAAATGTGAGTACTAGTTTGATTATGTTGCTGACATTGGAGAATACTCATTTGACTATTAAATTATTTCAAAACACTTCAAAAGTGTTGATTATTTCTTCTTGTAGCAGAGGAAAGCTCTGCCATTCTTCTTAAGATGGCAGAAAAGATAGCACAGTAACCTGAAACAAATTCTTTATATTTTAAAGTAGATGGGTTTGTACATTTACCAGCTCCTTGAAATAATATTTTAGAATCATTATATATTTGATGTTCCTCGGATTGATTATGAAACTATGCATGGAAATAGTAACTCTTCCTTCAAAACAGTGTGACAGACAAAACGATGTGTACATAAATATTGCCCAGGTACTTCAAATAATATAAGAGGATGGAAATGTATTTAGTAAAAGAGAAGTTTTGACTACCCAGTTCTGATTTAGACAAAACACTGGGATGATAAACTACTGCAGTAATAACATTTCTTGACTATAAAGGGAGAATTTGGAGGGTTTTCTATATAATCTATTATGATTAGTACAGTCCCTTATCACTTAATAGCAGAAGAAACAAAAGACACAACAACTTGCCCATTCTTAGTAGGTGTTTCTAAGTGCTCCCTTAATATGGTCTGCAAAGTCTGTGGTATTCAAACCCCACCTGTGCATGAAACTATGGTTTGAAATTCACCCTCCCAGTAAGATCCGAAGAATATAATATGCAGTATTTGTATGACAGATAAGAACCAAGCCACAGCTGTAACTTGAGTGGTTGCTGAGTCCAACGCACTTTTTTCTGTCAAAAGATGGCTCCATGCTGGAAGAGTTGCAGGCATGAGAGAAACAAAATGAAGTTAATCTGTTACCTTGTTAGCTGTGCAAATTTACAGGGTTTACTTGAGACGTGTTAAACCTTTGGGTAGCTCTGCAAATGTGAAAGATCAAGTGGTTTTTTTTTTTTCTAATAGCTGATGAGAAGGGCAAAAGTGTGAATTGATGACTAGATTCATCAAAGGAATTTTATTCAGTGCCTTTAATCAAACCACAAAAAAATGTGCTTCAAACATCCCTGATTTTTCCACATGAGAGGTTCCTGAAGACCAGTAATAAAGAGAGTGTGGTAAATATTTACAAATTATTCTCCTGTTGAGAATACTTTGTGAAAATTATCTGACTGCAACCCAGAGTAACATATATAGGTTAGCTCTCCATTTTCAGCCACAGTTATTAAACCACTTTACCATATCACCCATTTAATAACTACAACTACTTGGCAAGGACTCTTTTATTCAATTCTTCTGACCAACCAGAAGAATCTTCATCAACAGAAACTGCGTGTGGCAGATTGCATGGCGTTGTGATCTCCGATCAGTAACCTGGCATCTGCCTGCTGAAAGGCATGAATGGGGAAAAAAGTAATTAAGTTTAAAGGTCAATATTAAATTGTAATTTCTGTGAAACACTAAAGTTATCATAGCTATTACGGCATACATTCCAGATAGTCATAACTACTACAGTTTTCTGAAAACTTAGTGTTTATTAAGTGAGCTGAAAAACTGATGCACACATTTTGCACAAATGTCAGTGCTCACACAGCAGTTGCATAGTAGAAGCTGAAAGGTACCTTAGAATTTGCTTTAATTTTAATTCTGTTCCAATCTGCCTTTTTCTATTCCTTGCCTCGCACCTCCTCATTGCTAAATTTTTCATTAAGCCTGTTGCTCTCAGTCCCATTATTCCTGCCTGATGTATATATACTCCAGGAAGTTCTCTGAAATATGGTTAGATTGGCCACTCCTCAGACTACTGAAACCGCATCATGCTAACCTCACTGACCACAAAGCCTACAGGAAAGCATTTATCTAAGGACATATCTTGTTAACATTTATTAAAAATCAATGTGTTAGGATGTTCTTTGCCTCTCTTTTTGCATCTCTTTTCACCCCCACATGCTGGACATCATTGGTCTTCCAAATTTGTGGGCAAACTTTGTCATGGAGATGCAAATGGACTGGCACACAGCCCCACAGTGGGTGTTTGTGCTCCCAGCCTCATGCCATGTGTTCATTCTGCTGCCCCCCTGCTCTGTTGCACACCCCCTGCTCACACAGAGTGTGAGCAGGCACACAGGACTCCATTCCCCCATGCATCTGAATCGATGGGGAAAGGAGATGTACTGTTCCTTTACTTACTCATCTTTAAAGTCTGGAGGATTTCTAAAGGGATGACTGGATCTTATTTCTTAAAGTAGGTCATGATGCTAGATGCTTGTTATGCTAGATGCTGGTCTCCGTTGGGGTCTGCAGATGCTGGTATAGTAACAATGAAGAAGGAAGTGTTAATAGGGGTCAGACAGTTCCTTTCCATCTGTTTATATATTCACAAAGCTTACTTAGCACATGCCAATGTAGTTATGTCACATGATGGTCTGTTGTGTCAAAGCTGTTGCCTCCTCTCACTAGACAAAATGCACTAAAGTCAAATTTGTGAATGATTGTCAATTCTCCAAATCATCATAATGCAAATTAGGTAGCACCTTTGATTGCCAGTGGATCAGAGGAACACAGTGTATGTTTTCGTTAGTTTCAGTGAAAACTTCTATATTTATTGAAGATCAAGGACTGTAAAGATGACAGAGCACATTTTACCCTGCTGCTCTATAAAGGAGATACTTTTAAATATAAAACTTTTCCCACTGTATCCTTCTTGTGCAGCTTCCTCCTAATGAAGGTACACATAACTATGATTTGTAATGAATCTGTCAGGTAGATATCCTCCATGGATACTTCTGTTTTCACAGATACTTGTACTTCAGATTGTGTGGTAACATGTTGTAGGTATGGCTATGGCTATGTTTACATTTGTTTTCATATATGCAGCTGGTACTATGCTTCAGAACATGCATAGCTTTTATTTACCTATTTATTTTCCATGCCAGAAAAATAAATCATGAAAGTACCGGGCTTGCAACTTTCAGAATGGTGCGTGTAACTAGGACTAGAACATGTCTTGCAACTAATGAACTAAATTGAATCGAAAGTTTTTCCTTTATTTTTGCTATTCTTTGTGTTGGACTGTTGGGGTTTTTTTTTTATTCCTTTTACCTTAGATGCTCTTTAATATTTTCTCCATCTAGTTTTGCCTGAGGGTCTGTGTTGTGTTGGCTATGGCTCCTCACCTGGCATCCAACCCCAGCCCTTTCCCTGAGCCTGACCCTGATCCTCTGGAGTCAGTATTGTTCTGCTGGTGTCTGTGGTTCCTCAGAGTTTTCAATGAGTCTGCAGGGTCCTTGTGGTCAAGTTTCACACTTGTTTCTTTCCTGGTGCAGCCCTGACTTTCTCTTTGTGCTGACTTAGGCTGTATCATGCTCACTAAGGGGCTTTTTGTCAGCAGGCTTTGCAAGCTCCAGAGACCCTTCTAGCTGTGGTGCTGTATTCTCCCTGTAGTCCTCAGTAACATTAATTCTCTCCCTTAAGCAGTCTGACCTTTAAGATTTCCTCTGCAGCAGCTACAGCTCCCAGATATAGTAAATTCATGATTACTGATCAGTACTACTCTTGCAGTTTTTGCAAAATGCACTCATGACTATTCTGAGATACAGTATAGAAATTAAAAAAGAATCACGATCTTCAAAATTTAAATTTTTTTGTGATTCTTGAGTTTGAATAAGGTATCTCAATCTTTGACAGATGCAAGGTGACTCTGAAAGCAGACATTTAGAAGCATCAAACTATAATCTCAATGAACCCAATTGCATTTTATACAATTATCACTTTACATGAGATTGGCAGTGTAAATTTACACTCTCTTGAAGGTCCTCTTACTCTCTAAGGATGCCTGACTTTCAATGATCTGGATGTATTCAACCAGACCCTAACAAACTTTAGTATAATTTTGAAGGAAAATACAATTGTCTTAGAACTTCTGATCATTTACTATACCTTTACTGTCAGGATTTTCTGTGGTTTGCTTTCCTCCTCTTCTTTTCTTTACCAGTAGAAGATGATTATTTTTCAGGAAGCTCTCATAGTTAAAAACCTTTCCTCCAGAAGATATTCTGGTTTTCACAATGAATAAAAATCCAGGAAGAGGTAGTTGTTTCTGCAAAAGTTATGTTTTATTCATATTGCAACAGTATTTTGCATACCAGGTCACACATAAAAGTTCCCTATAAATGTGTGGGTTTAGCAAATTTGATCTCTCAACCATGTAATCTCTGTAGGAGGAAAGTTGTTAAAAACAACCTGGCTTTTCCCTGCATTTATGATTTGAAATCAGCTTCCTTTTACGATTAATAATGAATTTCCTCTTAGAAACTATGTTCTGTATTATATGGGTTGTAATAAGGGCTAGATTGAGATGTTGACTGATGGCTTTTGTCAGTAGGAGTAAATAGAAATAGTTCCAGACCTAAAGGTTTAATAACAAGTTTCTCAGTTTCTTTTCCTTAGGAACCCATGCAGTGTGTTCTGGTTCATTTCTGAGGGACTGGTTTCCCCCTCTTTAAAAATATTCTAATTTTGTACATAAATGACATATAAAAAAATAAAAAGTTGAAATGTTTAAGAATTAAAAAATTTAATATGTTGACTTTAAAAAAAAACAAACCAAACCCCAAACTTTCTTAATATAGTTTAAAGCATCCTCATATTTAATTTCAAGCTCATACATTGTTTTGATCTACCAAAATTGTATTTAAAGAACCTAATCTGAAAAATATGTAGGTTCAAATACATAGTCTTACAAGTTAGTAATTTTGATTGCTTGGACTTCAGGCAGAAAAAAAATATTTGTGCTTTCACAATCAGGTATTTGGGTGATGCAGTTGAAAAGCTTGAGTGGGTATCCATTTATGTGATATTATTCCCTGAGTAAAAAAAACCAACAACGAAAGCATATCAAACACTCTAAGCTTCAAGTGAAAACTGTAAAATTTTTAAGGCAGAATTCACATGTGGGTTTTTTTTTTCTTGTTTGTTTTGGGTTTTTCTGTTTGTGTTTGTGGGTTTTGTTTTTTTTTTTTTCTAACAGAGCACAAGAGTTCTGTTTAAAGGCAAGATAAATTTTAACAGAATTTTAACTTTCTCTTCAAAAAAATGGGATACATAAGCATTCAGATCTGTGGAGTGTGTGCACTGGGGATATAAATGACTCAAGGGCATCCCTTTTTCAGTAATCATCTTGATTTATGACTAAGAAAACCATAAATTAGAATTACACTGATGTGATGAACTAACAGAGAGACAGCCATAATCATCATCAGCCTTAAGCACAGTGTTTGGTGAACTAGTAAGAATTGGGAACCCCATGACAATGAGCTTCCCTTCAGGCAGCCATATCACAAGAAGTTTTAAATCAGTATTTGATTCAGTCTTTTCTAGGACTCTTGTAAATTATGCATCTAATCCTGAAGGAAACTATCAACACTGACATTAGTCAATTCTTTTTAGAAGAAACAGATTCAAAATGCATTAGTCCCTTTTCTTGTGACATGGTAAAAGAAAATGATTCAAGAAGCTTCTGATGTTTTCTAAAACTGCAGCAAATAAGTTTGAAGCTTTGCTGTTGGCTACAGAATTTCATTAAAGAAGCCAGAGAGACACTTTTTTCCTGTGATACCTATTATATAATTGATAGATGTTTTCAAATTGCTGAACCTAAGCCCTGTGTTTAACAAAAGAACACACTACAGTGAAATACACAACAGGACCACTTAGTGCAGTATATGATTATATCTATAAACTAATATACGACAATCATACTGCCTGCAGGGTATTCTTCTGCCTATATGTAATAGGGCAATAGAGTTCAAACTTAAGACTCTATCCATGTTATCTGACTGAAAAGTGTTGATGCTGGGATAAAAATAAAACTCAATGAGACAAGTAAAAATGTTTTAGATTCCTCTATTCTTCTCAAAATTGCACTGCTGTCTTCCTTTATTCTATACAGGGCTGAAAGTAGAAAAAGACTATTATGATTTTGTGGTGGACTGACCTTGACTGGACCACAGGTGTCTACCAAGCTGCTCTATCACTCCCTTTCTCAGCAGGCCAGGGAAGGGAGGAAATAAGATGGAAAAAAAATCCTAGCAGGTCAAGAAAAAGGCAGTTTAATAAAGCTAATGAAAAGGTCATGCATGGAAGCAAAGGAAAACCAAGAGATTTATTCTCTACTTCTGATCAGCAGGAGATGTTTGGCCACTTACCAGGAAGCAGGGCTTCTGAAGTTGCTCTGGAAGACAAACATTGTAAATGACTAATGCCTCCACTTACTCCTTCTTTCTCTTAGCTTTTACCGCTGAGCAGATGTCATATGGTATAGAATAGCCCTTTGGTTAGTTGGGGTCAGCTGTCCTGGCTGTGTCCCCTTCCACCTCTTTGTGCACCCTCAGCCCTCCCGCTGGTGTGGTGGTGTGGGCAGAAAAGCCCTTGGCTCTGTGTAAGCCCTCCTCAGCAGTAATGAAAACAGCCTTGTGTAATCAACACTGTCCAGCACAAATCCCAAAAATAGACCCATACTAGCTACAGTGAAGAAAATTATCCTAGACAAAACCAGCACAACTGGTCAATAATTATAACTTGGGATTTATTTTTCTTTACTGACAGAGTCTGAGGTCAATAAGAAATTTGTAATCACAAAGGACAAATATGAGACTGAAGTGATGTCAGCTGTAGGCTACAGTGGATGCAGACTGTAGACAAGGAAAAAAATACACAAAAATGGAACAAAATTGGGATTTTATGATTTTGAAAGTTTGCAGATTGTATTTTTTTATTTTAAAATTACCTCTAAGTAGAAGGGAACTAAGTTGAATACAGATGTTAAAAAGTACTAAATGATTTTTAGATGTGGCTGTAGTAGAGCAGATGCTATTTCAGACAGGTCTGAAAATGAAAACAGTGCTTGGATTCAAGAACCAATGACCTTTGAAAACCCAAGAAGAATGACAACTTTTCTTGCTTCTGAAGCTTTTTACTTTGTTCAACCTAATTGAATGATTCTAATAGTCTTTCCCCCGCCCATGATAAAACAGACATCTTGGCTGATTTTTTCTAGAGAAAAAAAAATAAAACAAACAAACAAAATGGAGAAAAGAAAACAACCTAAAACATTTGTTCTTTATTAGAATGATACCAGATTGCAATGCTTGAAAGTTAGGATGAATAGAGCTTTTTTTCCCACCTTGCCAGGGTGAGTGAAAGTTTGGTTTCTTAAATGAAGCATGGGGTTGCAGTTGCATGCTTGGCTGTGAATTTCTCACAGGATTCCTGAGAAGATAGTTGCTATTTTTTAGGGTTTTTTGTGATCATCCTTTTCGAGAAGTCTTATGATTAGAACAAACTATTCTTTAAATAGCCACAGAGATGGGACACATTCTTGTGGCTTTTGTTTTGTGGTTTTATGGTTTTGTTTTAATAAAAGCTGGAAAGAAGGTCTTGCTATGCAGAACAAATAAAATAACATTTTTTGCTAAAAATAATATTTTCCCTCTCTTTCACAGTAGAAACAAATATACAGTGATAGAACAGTGAAAAAAACAGGAACATTTATATGTATTCCTGGAGAGTACTGCATTCATATATATTGGATTTCAGAGCAGGGTTATCTGCTCCACGTGTACCAGCTAGTGTTGTGACTTTTAGCATAGGCAAACATCTTCTGGGCATAGTAGGTAATTTGCATTATGCATGGCTGACAGCAAGTCTGCAGTGAATTGCTTTGTGAGGTACCAGTGTGAAACATGGCGTATCAGCATGTTCTTTTGCCAGTCTCTTCCATCTTTCTCCTTTCCCACACAGAAATGTATATTATAATTTGAAGATTGAGCTGCCCTTTAAACCTAGAAGCAAAATATTCATGCTTAAAAGCAAAAATGTAGATTAAATGACTTTAATTATTGTTCATTTGTGTTACATAATGGGTGTATATAACTAAATTAAAAATCATTAAAGGGAGAATGAAAGAGACATTCAGTGGTTATAGTATGATGAAGGAGAACAACCAGTGGTTATCAGTATATTACTATATGATTATTTTTTCTGTTTGCTTTGCTGCAGATTCTCTTCATCTTGCAGGAATATTAATGTCATTTCTTTAGGACAGTCATCTAATATTTATCCAGGACTTTTCATCCTAATAAATCCCCCCAAACTTAAAAAATATATATATATAAAGACAGGGAGAGGATTATCTTCCCCATATCCAATGTGGTATCACTGGTTTTAGTGGTGATATTGTGATAGCACAGCTTAAGGCAGGCAATTAAGAATGCATAGCGAATCTCATTGCAACTTCAACTCACAGCAAATAGATTCAGTGTTGAATGGGACAGTAGAATCTGCTGGGAATGATTGGACCTAACAGGGAAGATCACAGCAATGTTTCCAGTAACCCCACGAAATGAAGCTAAGCAATGGCTTTGGAATGCTTAGCTGAGATTTGTGTCACCAGAGGCCACTGCAGCAAGGCACGCCTAGATTTGTGATGTAATCCATATTTTCTCTTTCCCAGTGCTATGACCTCGTTAGCAGATCTGTGACTTCAGAGAGTAGCTGGAGAGGGTCCAGCAGCAAGCAGTGCTTATGATCAGCCATCTAAAATTATGCCTGTAGGGAAAGGTTGAACAAACCAGAAATGTTTACTCTGGAGACAACCACACCGAGGGGAGTTATGTTAATCTCTTTCAATACAGAAAAGATTATTCAGGAGAAGAACAAACTGTTAGTCATAGTTAATTTGGTTATTAGGAGAAGTAGTGGATTTGAATTACAGCAAGAAAGATTTAATGCAGACATCCTGGAATATTCTGATGAGGAGGATAATTAAAGACTGGACTGTATTGCCTGAGAGTCTGGGCAGTCTCTATGCCATGGGCTGGTTGGAGTAGGTGAACTGTATGGACTGATTTTGTAGAGTTGATTCAGAGATGGGGAATGTTCCTGAGATCTCCTTCAGCCATCGTGCCTTAAGTTTTCTGGAGGCTGTTAAATTTGTTTTGTTTGATTTTGCTAGTAATGCCCTCAAAGGTAGATTTCCTGTGTATCTTGAGCAAAGGCTGGGAGGGATTTAAGCAACTGAACTGTGCTCTAACTTTCCTGAGTGAATGCAACACTTTGAGTCTTTAGCAAGAGCTTTAGAAGAATGCCAGGACATATTTATTAGTTTATAAAATTGTTTACTTATTTAGGATCTGCTGCTGCTGTAGGTTGTACATCACATTAGTAAGTAAGGACAGCTTTTCTGTGTATCCCTGGAGAGCTTTCCATTTACATATAAGACTCCAGATTGGACTTTTTTACATGAGAGCTGCTTAATACTTCCCAAATTGATTTATCTTCCTTTATGTCTATGTGGAAGCAAATTTACTATTGTGACAGTGGTGATTGTTTTTACTTAGGCCTTATTTCCCTACCATTTCTTAGAGAAGCATTTTACCTGTAAACAAAAGTAATACAAGAGGTCTACTCTTAACAGTACTTTAAATGCATCACTAATTAGCCAAGAAGTAGGAAAAATATAATCACCATAATTTCTTCTTTATTTTAAAGATCTAAAAAATGGTTTCTCAAACAGGTATTCTGTAAAACTGCAAAAGGCAGATGTCCTGGTGTTGGCAGGGGTAGAGTTAATATACTTTCTAGCAGTTGGTGTAGTGCTGTGTTTTGGGTTTAGGATGAAAATGTTTCTGATATCACACTGATGTTTCAGTTGTAGCCAAACAAGGACTTTTCAGCTTCTCATACTGCCCTGCTAACAGGAAGGCAGGGAGCACCCAAGAAGTTGGGAGGGGATGCAGCCAGGACAGGTGACCCAAACTGTCCAAAGGGATGTTGTATACCAAGAAGTTAGCTTCCATGATAATATATTGAAGTTGTTCTATTTATCTGACCTAGTTATGTCCTTAGGTTTTTATTTGTGCTCAAAATAGTAGGACCTGAAATCTGCTCTAGTGCTACAGATACGGGGATCTCAAGAGACCACCTAGCCCCTGCATAAAGTTAGCATCTTTGATACTTACGTTACTCCAAGGATGAGGACTTTACAGCCTCTGAAGGCATTCTCTTCCACTTTTTAACTACCCTTATCACTCTGGAGTGTCTTATAAATACCTCATTTTACTCCTCATTGCTATAATTTAAGATCATAAGCTCTTATTTTATTTGGTATATGCTGAGCGCATCCTCATCGTTTTCATGTATTCAAAGCCTGTTGTTTTACCCCCTAGGCTGTGTTACTTCTTCAGGTTATACAACCTGAATTACTTTAATTTAGTCACATAGGTCACGTTTTTTAGACCCACTTTCTGATCTTTGTTGACTGGACTTTCCATTTGATTCTTCTTCAAACTGAAATACAATGATCCAGCCTTCACAAAGTGCTCTGTCTGGAGTCTCACTAATGCAGAGTACAGGAGAAACATTTCAGTATTCAAGAGTGCAGAGTAGAGGGGAAAGATTATTTTATCTTCTGGCATTTCTCAGTATGGCATTTGCCCTTTTTGCAACAGTATGACACTCGTTCAACACATTATAATCCACTAGAGCCCTGAGAGTTGTTTTGTTTTTTTTTTTCTCTGAAGAACTGCTATATCTCTGTCCTTTGCAACCCATAATGTTCTACCTCTTAGTTATCCCTGTTAAACTGCTTGAACTGCTTGTTCCTTTTTTTTTGCAGACTTTCTGCCCTACCATTTGGAAAAAGTGTCCTGACCTTCAGCAAAACTTCAGTCTTTTCCAGTGTTATTGCCCGAATTTGATCACCATATATTCTGTCTTACCATCCAAACTGCATTGAGTGGTTATTAAAAGTACTGGATAATAGCAGATGAAGAATAGACCTTTCCAGGCTCCACCCTGTACCATCCCTTCCATTCTGACAGTGAATCAATGACAAATTTTATCTTCCCACAGCTCTCTAATATAATTTGCACCTAGCCCTTAGGGGATAGATCTGTTTCAATAGGTTGCTTATAACTGAGAGTGTAATTTGAGACAGTGTCAAAAAATCTTTCTAATGTTAAGATAAATGGCACCTAGCTGCTTGCCTCTCATCCACAGTGCCTGTTACCTTCTCACTGAAGGAAATGTGACAGCTCATTGTTGACAGATCCCTTTTGGCTGTTATTTGTCTTGTTTGTTTTCTCTGTGTTTTTGAAATGTGTTTGTTTATTTCTTTCAGGATCTTTCTGGGAATTCAAGTTAAACCAAATGATTAATAATTCCCTGGCTGCTTCCTTTCCCCCTTTCCTGAGCATAAGAACTAGGTTTCCCATTTGCAAGTTTTTCATACTTCCCTGTGAAGTCTCAGGAGCTTTCTGTCTCATCAGTCAGTTCTTTAGTATTGTAGAATAAATGTCAATATGTTCAGTCTATATGAAAAGTCCTGACTTCCTGAAGTACTCTCATTTTGAGCGCATTCATCTTTCTTTCCTTAGTAACAAGGATTTCCGCCCCCCCCCCCTTCTTTTCTGTGCTGTATGGTATTTTTCTTAGCCTAAACTTCTTCCACATGCTTGTCCTGTGCCCACCGCATCACTTAGTCTCTCCATAGAATTTTCAGTCTAATTATTGATTCTTCATTCTAAAGTAGGAGCATAGACTTGGCAGAAAGAGCTCTTCTCCTGCTGCTGAAAATCTCAGTGTAAATTACAGGCTGTTTTCTGTTGGTTCTGAATGACTTCAGATATTGGGGATTTTTCTGTGTGATTTTGTTACCTATCTGGAACTGTGTTTAAAAAGTCAGTGTGATTTTTCTTTTGTTTATTAATTTTGAAAATTCTAAATTATTGGGTAGTGCTAAAAATTCAAAATTATTATCGTGGGAAGATCTGACTGTTAACCAAGCGGAGTTCAGAAAGAAGTTTTGAGCTATTATAGTGGAAAACCACCTTAATGACAAACCATATGTCTCAGTGTTTAGGATTTTGCAGAGCTGCGGGGTAGAATGTACTACAGGTATTAACAGCTTCTATTCCTAAAAAATGGTTGGACAAATATGCCAGGAATGTTTTAAGGTATAGTGCCTCTTCTCTTGACGCAGGGAAATGAACTTGATCCCTACATTTCAATGTAGCTTGTCTGTTCCTCTGTCATAGTCAATTAAGGAGCAAGCTTGTTGAGATGAAGGCAACTTTACTCAAAATTTCAAGTGCTTCACTTTGCCGAAACACTGTTCAGAAGCTGAGAAGCACAGGGTCACAGGATATTCCAGCTCTGTTTTCTGTTATTCTTTGAGACTGCACTCATGAAGTTACTGCATTTGTGTTCTCTGTCTTGCTGATGCTTATGCTTGGATGGAAAGCTCAGGAAATAGATGCAAAATTGCCCTGCTCTCTTGTTTCAGTTCCCTCATGTCACGTCAAGTCGTTCAGCATGCACATTAGGAGGAGGGATCCCCTGTGCACCCAGCACTGCAATAAAGAATACCTTCTTAATAGTCACCAAGACTATAGAGTTTTGATTTCAGCTTTTCATGACATCATGTTTTATCCCCAGCCAGCAACTGAGCACCACACAGATGCTCTCTCACCCCTTCTTCCTAGTAGGATTGTGGGGTGGGGGTGGGGGTGGTGTGGAGGGAAGAGAATTAGAAGGGTAGAAGTAAGAAAACTCTTGGCTTGAGATGAGAACAATTTAATAATTGAAATTATAGTAATAGTAGTAGTAATGAAAAGGAAAATAACATAAATAAAACTCAAGACAGACAAGTGATGCAAATAAAACCAAATTGCTCACCAGTAACTGACCAATACCCAGTCAGTCCTTGAGCAGCAGGCCCTTCAGCTAACTTTCCTCCTAGTTTATATACTGAGCATCCAGTATAGAATATTCCTTTGGTCAGTTTGCATTAGCTGTCCCAACTGTGTTTTGTTCCAACTCCTTGTGCTCCTTCAGTCCCCTCATTTGTGGGGTGATGTGAGGAGCAGAAAAGGCCTCAGCTCTGTGTAAGCACTGCTCAGCAGTGACAAAAACATCCCTGTGGAAACACACTGTATCCAGGACAAATCCCAAGCACAGCCCTGTATCATCTCCTATATAGGAAATTAACTCTACCCTGATCAAAATGAGCACAGAAGGAAATGTAATAGCTGTATATATATAATATATATCATACCTTACCTGAGACAGGCCAGACTCAAACTTTAACCTAGGTAACTGTAAATAAAAGCAACACAGAAAAAGAAAGGCAACTGGTCCATCAATATATTGGTAACTTGGACCTTGGGCAGAGCTGAGAAGATTGCTGAAGTACAAGGAAAGCAACATTAAAAAACTCTTTGCCAGAACTAGTATCATTTTCATTTCTCAGAGCACTAAAATTTTTGAGGTATGCTTGCAGGCTCTTTCTGCACGATCAGTTGCAGGAAAAAAAAGGTACTATGAAGCCATATAGTTCAAATGGCCTTAGTACTAGAGCTGGTCAAAATCAGCTTGACAAGAAATGGCAGTGGTGGAAGGTTTCCTGTCAAAATAATATTTTTCCAAAGAGGAATCTAACTGGCAAGTTTTGGGATTTGGTGTGGGTTTATTTTTTCTGGTTTCGTTGTTCTGTGAGGTACATGTGAGGACATCTAAATAAGGATATATAATAGAAATTGTCTGTGAAAATTATTAAGAAAATAATTGTGGTGGATATTTTTTGTTTGTTTGGATTTTTGGCTTGGTTTGGCTTCATGGTCTCACTTGTAAATAAAGAGACCATCTCCAGAAACAGATGCTTAAATATTAATTGTGATTCATGTTTCCTAGAAAGAAAAAACAACAACCCAAACAAATCATGTTACTTATGTTGAATAGAAGTATTCTGTGATTGTTGTGAAATTCCACTTGATTGTTACTCAGTACAGTAAAAGTAGCTGTTTACTTGATGACCTGCCAATCACTGCACTCTGTGCTCATCTACTCCCCAAGGTATCTGAGAATAAAATGTTTTCCAGCTATTCCATGCACATTAATAAATTTGTTGTTTGGCAAATTAAAGAAAGGAAGATACTGCAGTTCCTCCTGCCATTGTACCAAGAGTCTGTTAGGGTCAGCACTTCCATAACCCATCAGTACCAACCAAACCACAGGCTGAGAAAAGTAAAACTTAAAAAAAAAAAAGTGAAATAAATAGATCCCAAACCGTTCAAAGGTTAGCATATTAAGATTGGTGTTTAAAGTCTGTATAGCATTAATAAACACTTTCTGTAGAATATATGATAGTGGCGTGATGACTGCCAGTTTAAGGTTATCCCCAGTATTCAGCAGTCATGAATTGTATGAGTTAACTAGTGAGGGAGGTAAAATTTATGATTTTTCGGTTTATGAGCATAAGAAACATTATATTTCTTTGCAAAATTCTTTTCTGTTTGTATGTATAACCTCAGAATAACTTTCTCTTTATTTATTTTCCCCTAGCTGAGAATGTCTTCTTCATATGGCCAGAACATGAAAAATACCTTGTCTTATCTTTAGTAATTCAGGAGATTGGTGATATTGTAGTTCTGGGAAACTGGACATGATAAGAAAGATCCTGACATGCTGAGGAAGCACAGGAATGTGTTGATGTTTCTGATATTAATTATTTGAAAAAAAATATTGCTTAAGTTTTAATAGTATAAATTGTTTCAATCAAGAATATTAAAATATAAGTAATTGCTGGGCAAAAAACCTTCCAGACCTGAGAAGTGGAGATCAGTTCTATTCTTACTTATCCTCCTTACCCAGATTTTAAACTTAAGTGTCTCCACTGCTCCTGTCTGCACAGCAACTAACTTCCCTCCAGCCAATTGCAAAGTTGAGATTCAAGGTTAAATAGTTTGCCCAAGGGCACTGAGGCAGTCAGGCTCAACTGGAGCCCTACAGACTATCTCTGTGCTTAGAGACCAAAGTCATTTAACCATTTTGTAATACTGCTTTTAAATAATATAAGTCACAACCTTCCTTCCTGTAGTTCAGGACATTTCAAATCATGCATGCATATAAGTAATTATACATGTATATTGATGTATTATACATGTAAATAGATATTAAATTATAAATGACAATAAATGTAACTGTTTTTTCTTTACGGAAGCTGTGAGATAGAGACAGTAAATAGTGTGTCCGCTTTAGACAGGTGGATTATATAGCTGTAACAACCACCTGTGCTTCTGTTACTGAAGAAAAAGAGAAAGACTGACTTTCCTTGTAGTATTTCAGGCTGCTCCTTTAATGTTCATTGCATCTGGTCAGGACTCATTTTCAAACAGATATTCGACTCATTAATTTTCAACCAGTATGTGGTAAAAACACAGATATGATCCCATGTTCTTTGCAAACCTCTAGGAATGTCTGTCATGGTTTAATCCCAGTCAGCAACTAAGCCCCACACAGCTGCTTGCTCACTCTCCCTCCATGGCTTGGGGGAGAGAATTAGAAGAGTAAAAGTGAAAAAAATCATGGATTGAGAAAAGGACAGTTGAATAGGTAAAGCAAAAGCCAACTCGAGGAAAGCAGTACTCCATCATGGGTAACAGTTTAGGGAAGACAAACACCATCACTCTGAATGTCCTCCCCTTCCTTCTTCTTCCACCAGCTTTATACACCTAGCAAGATACCGTATGGTATGGAATATCCCTTTGGTCAGTTGGGGACACCTGTCTTCGCTGTGTCCCCTCTCAGGTTCTTGTGCATCTCCAGCCTTCTAAGTTGGTAAAGCATGTCTATGTCTGAAATTCCAGAAAACAACATCTCAGTTAGGAAAACATCTGTGTGGGGTGAATGAGGTAAATAATTTACAGCAATTATGGAAAATTTGTTAATGATAATGATTTTATAGTGCCACTGGCAATCCAGATACATTCTGGATTTTGTTCTTTTTTAAAATTTATAAGTGTATTTTTTGTCCTTGACTTACTTCCCTTCTACTCGTGCCTGCTTAAATATTTGTAAATTTACTTTGTATTTATACCCTGCTTTTCTCCAGAGGGTTAAAATCTGTGACAGGCTGAATGCAACGATCACTATGTTTGGGCTTATAATGAATTCAGTTCAGTTGAGCCAGTTTCAGTTTAATTTTGGGTTTTGATGGTTCAGCTGTCTTGATTGGACAACGTACATTAGAGACTTGAACTTTTACTGTGAGAATAGATGCATTAGACAATTTAAAAAGATAAATATTGGACTAAATTGCCTTAATTCACTCACTCGCTATGTAATGAACCTTGTTGTCAGAAGAGAAATACTTCCAGGAACTTGACAAAAATAGGAACAACTCTTGGTGACAACTAGAGATAATATTTCAGTTCTTTGTCATTTTTATAGCTAAGAATTTGAATATCTGTTGAAATCCATATAAAGTTATATGTGAGAGCCTTGATGCTTCTGAGAGTCTTGGCTAACTGGCTACCAGAAAATATGCTGTTTGCCTTCTCCAGCAACTCTGGGAGCGTGCATGATGTGCAATCATTTGTCTAGATCTTGTATAATTCCGTTCATTACAATAATAACTTAAATGAATATTTCTCACTATTTGTAATAAATATTGAGCTCTGAGATAAGATTTTTAAAAATTAAAATTGATGCAAGCAATAATATATCATAATTGGAAACATTAAAATATTATCCACCAACGTCCTTGGTATAAAATCTCAGAAGGCTGTCCAAGTGCCTTTATATTGCCACTGGCTGCTGAATTATCTAAGGGATGGATTTTTCCATGATCATTAAAAATGGAAAACAGAGTGGATTTGTACATATAAATGGTTCAGAAATTATATGTGACCTATTAACAGCATTTTTGATCAGTCTCCTCCAGTTGCTGAGGTCATTGCTAAATGAATGAGTTGCTTGATTATTGGAAGAGCATAGGTGCCAGGAATGTGAATGTGCTACTCATACTGTGTCATGTAAATCTCATCTTGTTTCAGCCCAGTTCTCACATCATTAATTTTTAGCTTTATTATTAGATATTAGAGGAAATTGTATTTGTAATTTTCATGAAGGATAGAAGTGTTTACTCCATTTTTATATGAAATGGCATTTTGTCTGTATTTTAATGGTTTAGTGAACTGTGAATCTTAGTGCTTCAAATTAAAGCAAATTGCAGCTCCGTCAGGCAGATATCTCATATAGGGTGATTTTTATGTCTATTTAAATAGCAGTGAAGCCATTCTCTTTTTGTATCATGATGCGTTTAATAGAAAATGAGTACGTGTCTTACAGACATACTGTCATACTCTTTCTGATGTTTGCACTCTGGTAAGTACTGAAATAGTAGAAAATGGAACCTCGTCTTAGGGGAATGTGAGGTACTTCATGATTAGCACATCAATCTAACAGGCACTTTCCAAATTCAGAGAAGCTATTCAAATAAAATTAATAATAATCTTTAAACTGTTATTAATAATAGTTACACAGCTAGGCTACTCCAGTCCATCTGACCTAGATGATGAATTCATACACATTCACCAATGAACTTTGCCTTGTCACATATCACACTGTAGTGAGCAGCAGATAGATGTCACAAGAAAATGCAGGTGGCAAAATATATCTTCAAGAAACTAAGTTTACTTAAGGTTACTTAATAATCCCAGTCTCACCCAGCCTTAGCAGAATCTGAGCAGTATAAAGAGTGCTGCAGATCCAGATATTTTGATCAGTAAGGGCTGAACAGATGCAGAACTTTTACATTATTTTTTCAATGTCAAAAAATCCTTTCTTTTCTGTCTGTCTTTTGTCTGGCTTTGGCTGCTCTGTCAGTTTCTTTCCCCATGAGAATTTTGTTTAAAAATGTGTGCCTAAAGTAATGTTCCCCTGGTTAGGTTTGTAACATTTGAACTTCTAGATCACTTTGGGGCAGGTTTTCCAAAGTATTTAGATTGTGAAAACTGCAGATGGAAGCATACTGGGATTTTGAAAAGCACTTAAACAGATAAGGCACTTAGCTCTCATTTAAATTAATTAGATAGATTGAACAAGTTCCCCTTGGCACTTTTGAAAGTTCTACTGCTAAGTATTTATGTCTAGATTAAAAAATATGATTTGCAAAAGAGGCTAAGCATCCAGGAACTCCCTTTAAAGTTTATGACCGTTACATGTTTTCAGCATTTCTGAAAATCATACAGTGTCCCTGAGTCTAGGTTCCCAAATGAACAACCTTTGCTTTCTTAACAATTTCTACTATCGCTTATTTTGCTAAAGGTAATCTCAGAGAAGTGGGATCGATAGTACTATAACCTAAGGATAGAAAAATAATGACATTGGTGAATCTTCTGCACAGGTTCAAGAAGCCAGGTCCTTTGGTGTGTACATTCAGTGACTGAAAAAACTGATAGGGCTTTAAGACCATCGTAATTATCTCTTGTACTGGATTTCCTTATTATATTCGTATTATGCAAAATAATAGCTCAAAAATACATTACAGGCAAAGACTGCTGCAGGTTATTTGATATCTGGCAATGTACCAGATGGCCACAAGTAGTATGATTTTTCAGTCCTTAATTGCTGATACACAGAAACCACTAGCAGATTTGTTTGGATGTCATAAAAGCAAGCACTGCTCACTCTGAGGTATATTTTCCTCTGCCCTTTACTCTGCCTCTTTTACAGTAGTGTCTAAGTAGCAGTCTGAGGGTGTACACACATTAGCATTTTGGTTTCAATCAAGAGTCTGCTTTTGAAATGAATCTACTAATTATTCCCACTTAGCACACTTGCTCGTGTGGAGCGGGGCTCAGGCTGTGTGAACTGGATTGCTTTTGGATGAAATGGAAATAGAAGATGCTGTACAAAAGGACATCTAATCTTCTTTAATCATTACTGGGTATTCAGTCCACTGAGCTACGTCAAACTTCATTCAATATCACCTTCCTTCCCAGACTCTAATTTCAAATACTGAACAACGTGAAATTTACGTCCTCATAGCCAACATCTTTGCTCCACAGATCAGCTCTTACTATGCACTGTTGCTTGTTCATATAACTAGAAGATGAATTGTCTGGATGGCTGGGTTTGTAGGAGTACCCCACCTTTGCACCCACTTCTAGAGTTAAAATCCTACAATCCCAGACTTTTCTCAGATCTGCGAGGATCTTAATGGGTAACTCTAATTTCAAATGCTGGCCAACGTCTTGGGAATATATTATTTCTTTCTTGTTAGATTGAAAATGAAATATAAAAACCTCATGAGTAAGAGCTCATAACATTTTTGTTAATGTCTTCAGAAATGTAGGTCAACCTATATTTTGGCTTTGCCTAAAAAAAGTAATACTCTCAAGACTGTTTGTGAGGCAAAACTTGTATACCTTGCAAAATGCACCTGCACCAGCCATTCTTTATGTTTATTCTTTAAATTGATTTTGAAATCTTTTTTATGTTTTAAGATTCCATTCTTGTTTCAATCATTCCATTGCTAACAGCTGATAGTGCTTATATTCACAGTTAATTTAAAACATAAAAAGACAGATGAAATGCTCAAGTTTGTTTAACCATCAAGTTTTCCAACATTCATAACCCTGTACTGCTGTGCTGGAATTTATATCTTGTGTAGTTGATGTCATATGTACTTGAATGAAAAACATAATATAAACCTGTACCTGTCACCTTCATAAATAGGAATTCATTATCACTTGTTGCCCATGAAATGTGTAACCTGAAGCACTCTAACGTATTGCCAACCAGGAAGAGTTTTTAAGCATCTTTTCAGGCAATTAAAGCACCATCCAGACAAAAGTATGTAAAACTATAAGTAGCCATATAGAATTCTTTTTTTTTTCTACTTTTAAGGCATGAATTGTGAAAGACAAAAAGGAATTCTTTGTAGCTTTCCAAGCCATGGATTCACAATACAGTAAATGTGTTTTAGGATGCTTAATGCAGATAAGAAACATTGTAGCTTCATGGTATTAAATGCTGATCTGGTATAAATTCACTTTGCTAGTTCAAATGTGTTAAAAAAAATTGGACACCTTAGCTTTATCCTGTCGGGCTTTCTGCCAGATTAGATATTGCCTGTCCATGCCATTCTAAGTTTATGCTGGATCAGGCATTGTGTACTCTCCTGGTGATTCTCTATAGTGTGCTGTAATCAGGAAAATATGCAGTACTGTTCTTTTTTGAGTCATCCTAAACTTATCCACAGATCTGGGTTAATGACCATGGCCTTCTGTTGCCCCCATTATCATCCTATCTGAGTAAATCACAAGCTTTGATGTATTTATCCTCCTAACAGCACTGTGAAGGAGAATATGTCTTTGCTATCACACTGATTCCATCATAACATGTTTCTCTCTTGTCTAGTAGATGAAACAGCAGGGGTTATGCAGGCTTTGAGAGTTTCAGTGATTAAAACCAGGAGTTTGTAGCAGAGGTGAATATTTTCTTAGTGTCAAGTGCTCTGCTAGGGCTCTATCAAAGCTGTTTCATGCAACTGGATTATTCTTATGGTTTTTAGGAAGATAATTACTTAAATGATTTCCTTTAAATAGTCACCAGATGCTGCATTTTGTGTAATTGGCTCAACCCTTAATATAAAATGTGGTTAATTTTTTCAGGTTCATGACCAATTTAAACCCCAGTCCTTGAGTGACTGGGGATTCACGGATATGGCTGTGTGAGTGAGCTTCTTAGTCTCCTCACTACTTTCTGGTCCCTTGTTTGCCCCTTTGACTGCCAAGTAAGTCCAAAGTCCTATGCTCAGAGGAGACAAAGAGCCTGACTTCTTCTTTCTGCTTTACTCACCCTGTGCCATGCTGTAACCAGTGCTCCAGCCCTCCAAGGAAGGCAAATTTCTCTCAAATCTTTTGAAAAATGGCTGGAAAAAATAAAACATTAAGGCCAAAATTATCCCTCTTGATAAACTGTCCTCATTCTGTCCTCCTCCAGAAGGATCTGAAAACATTCCTGACACATGAAGTTTTGTTACTGCTGTTTCACTTATAAATAAAGCCTCCAAATTAAACAAAAGTGCTAAACACTTAATAGGCAAGAACAGGGCAAGCCCTTTGTCCTTGAGTGCTTACAACCTAGGAAAGGAATGAAAGATGGAGCATGGCAGTAGCACAGTGTGATTCTGATGCCTACAAGTGGGTCTTTGCTTGAAACACTGCTCTGGTTCCCTCACCGTGACTTCTTGCAGTAAATGGTTTTGCTATGGGTGGGCGAAGAAGAGCTGGGACCACAGTCATAATTTTAAGCAGAAGATGGCTTAAATCCATGAATTTACCATTCAGATTTTATTTAGAGGGACATACAGGAAGAACACATAGGTGAATGAAAATAAAAGGTATAATGTGCTGCTGAGGAGCAATCTGGGATTTCCATACCAAGACTGTGTTGTGCGCATCTTTTCTTGGACGTTTCAAATGAGGAGAACTAAAGTAGTAGCCATGGCATCTTTCTCCATTATTAGTCAGAAAGTGCTATACACTCATCTTTATCTACCAGATACAAAAAAAACCCACTCTTGTGCATTTTAAGACTTCGAAAGGAGTAAAGCGTAATATATCCACATTGGTGGAAAAGGTGGCACCACAAATCTTTCTTCTGGCATTCTGGTCTGCTGGACCTGATGCAAGGAGATTTTAATCTATTTCTTTACTGTGCCAGATACTTACCTGAAACTCACATAGCCTTATTTTGTAATTAAATGTTTGAGAAATACTGGTGGTTTTATTTGCATGTGGTTAACTTTGAAAGCACTTTGTACCTGGCTCTTTGCTTTTGTACTAGCCTGGAGTCAATAAATATCTTTACAGATGTCAATTTGGTCAGCAATAAAGAAGTAAATAGAAACTAATGACACTCATCAAGCCTGTGGCATGAATGATTTATTGGACACAATCATTTAACACTTTCATAAAGTCAATACAAGGAAAAGAAACAGGTTTCTTATTATGGTAAACTGTATTTTTACTGTCAGCATGCAGTGATTTATGACAAACCTTTGGCCAGGATTAGGATATTATAAATGGGGGAAAATAGAAGGCTCATTAATTTTTTATACCCACAGGTAGAAGACATGCAGTGGGCTAATAGAGAACACACTCATCCAGCATCTGTCTGCAGCCTGCCCTGTAAAGCCGGGGAAAGAAAGAAAACCGTGAAGGGAGTGCCCTGCTGCTGGCACTGCGAGCGCTGTGAGGGCTACCACTACCAGGTAGACGAATTCAACTGCGAACTGTGCCCGATTAATAAGAGACCGAATGCCAACCGTACAGATTGCCAGCTTATCCCTATAATCAAACTGGAGTGGCATTCTCCTTGGGCCATCGTGCCCGTCTTCATAGCTATTCTCGGTATTATTGCCACCACCTTTGTGATTGTGACATTTGTCCGGTACAATGACACACCAATCGTCAGGGCCTCTGGACGGGAGCTCAGTTACGTGCTCTTGACTGGGATTTTTCTCTGTTACTCCATTACTTTTCTAATGATAGCAACTCCCGATACAGTGGTCTGCTCGTTTCGAAGGATCTTTTTAGGACTTGGCATGTGTTTCAGCTATGCTGCCTTGCTTACCAAAACAAACAGGATTCACAGAATATTCGAACAAGGTAAAAAATCTGTCACAGCTCCCAAATTTATTAGTCCAGCTTCCCAACTGGTGATCACTTTCAGCCTCATATCCATGCAGCTTATTGGAGTCTTCATCTGGTTTGCTATCGATCCACCACATACTATCGTAGACTATGGAGAGCAGAGGACACTTGAACCAGAAAATGCCAGGGGAGTTCTCAAATGTGACATTTCAGATCTTTCTCTCATTTGTTCCCTTGGATACAGTATTCTCTTGATGGTCACATGCACTGTTTATGCTATTAAAACAAGAGGGGTTCCAGAGACCTTCAATGAAGCAAAACCCATTGGATTTACTATGTACACAACCTGCATAATTTGGTTAGCTTTTATTCCAATCTTTTTTGGTACAGCCCAATCAGCAGAGAAGGTAAGTGGCGATAAGTTTACAAATTGAATACTAATCCTCTCTTTCTTTTTGTCTTGCGATACTTGCTACAATATTTTCGCTCCTACAGATTAGTAATTCTGAGTGCTAATTGCAAGCAAACCCTCAGAATTCACAGATAAGGAAATACATGATTCAAAAGGTAGATTTCCTACATTTTAACACAAGAAACTGAATGTTATTGTGATGTGGCAACCATAAAAATGTTGAGATTTTCTCAATATATCCTAAATTAATGTTTCTTTGAAGGTTTATTATTACCCTTCAGTGATGTTCTAGCCTGTTACGTGAAGCACTATAAATCTTTGTTACCATCCACAGATCTGATAGAAATGGTTGCATTTCAAAAATCTAAGATGATCAACTTATATTTGTCAAAAATAACGAAGAAGAATGCCTTGGCAGAATGAAAGGAATTGCTTTTCTATCTTGTTGACACATACAGCTTAAAAAAAAAAAAAAAGAGAACAAAGGAGTGAATGAAATGTGTGTAAAATCATGCAAAGAATAATTCACTAATTATTATGCCAGAGAACAAAGCAAACATTTTCCTGATTTATAATGGAAAAATTAAATGTTGCATATTTAGATATTTGTTATTCTTTGTTCAGTTGCCTTGGGTCCTTCCAGATATCAGTCATGGTGAGCAGTATAAAATGTGTCAGACATTTAAGTCTTCTCTCAGTTCTGATGGGAAGGTAGAGTTAAATATCTGTGTGACTGTGTTTTTATCCAGCTGATAGTGGTAAAAATGACAAGTTAGGTAGGAGAAAGCAGTGATATCAGTATCAATCTGCAAAACTGCAAATGTGTGAGAATTGGAAAAAATCTTTAAAATAAGAAATAAACTCTCTCCCCTTCTATCAAGCAATTTAAAATGTTTTTAAATATATATATATTATTGTATTAATTTAATTGGAAAAGAAAACGTGTCCACTTGTAATCGTGCAAAGATTTGACATGTCTCTGGTTTAGAGGGCACCCTTGCCTGCCTGTAGAATTAAAGAATAGGCCTGTGTAGTTTGGTAAAATATCTATTAATTCAAGCAGAGGAATTGTATGGGGGAGACAGTGTGTCAGAAGAACATTTTCCTCACTAAAAATTGGAGTAAGCAGTCTTACTGAAGTGGATCAGCCTTGATTTTCATGGCCTTTTTGGATTAAGCAGGGGAAGTGAGTACCAAGGTAATGGTGTATCATAGATACAGTAAGTAAAGATTAAAATATCCTGTTTGGTTTAGAAAAACATATTTAGGTGAACTGGGTTTCAATTTTGACTTTTTGTATGTGTAGGCTTAAGAAAAAAAAACACTTCGATATATAAAATTGTGGTACTTTTTTCCTAATGTCTTATGCCAGTTGGTTTTATGGCAAGTACCAATACAAAAAGAAATGTATTTCTGAGTATTGAAAACCAGAAAATATCACTTGGCTAGCAACTGCTGGTGCTTTGATTTACACCATTGGTTCACCTTAGCTTGCAGAAAAGGATGATTTGGTTTTGTACTTTTAAAGAAGAGACTAATGAACACCTCTTTTACATTTTTTTAACGAAACCCAAGACAGAACATACAAATTATACTAAATCACATGGCTTCTAACTCTGAACTTCATTTGTTAGTTGCCTTATTTTCCTCAGTGATTTGTTTTTCTTCAGATAATGAATTTTGGGAGGAAAAGACCCAAATTAATATGCTAAAAGAGTGACTGTGTAATTCAAGTAGTTCTTTTCACAGTGCTTCTACTTTTTGCTGCAAATAAAAACGTTTCCACAGAATCTCAAAGACAGCATCATAATAGATTGTGCATTCATACAGTTAAATTTCTTGTATGAATAGGATAAAAATGTGATATCTTAGTGCACACATATGCATATTGTCTCAGTAAACTCAAAAGTTACTTGTAGGTTTCTCTGTTAATGCATGACGGCAATAGGAGCATTTTAAAACTAAACTAGTACAGTATCTTATTTGAACATCAGTATTATGTTATTTTTTGAAGATGAAAGAAATATAATAAATGAAAGAGAAAACAAACACACATTTGCTAGGTGCTTACTTGCTTTGCAGTTGATTTTAGAGTCCTGAAATATTTTTTTATGAGTTGACTTTATTCAGGGAGAATGGAGCAATAAGCTGGGGAACTAAAATTACTCTTTAAAAGCAACAGTTCATTTTTTGAAATGTTGCCAGTAATAAAATTCAGCATAACATTCATTACAAGCTGTTTGTGCTTCCAACTAGCAATTCATTGAACTACTAGCTTTAGGCATGCTTCTGTTTGAATAAAGAGTAGTTAAACCTCAAAAATATTTTGGGGACCTTCTGTTTTTCTAAACATCAATAGTGCTTACAATAATAGCAGAAGTGATTATGCATTTTTTGAAAGAAAAGTTGCATTTATTCAATTCAAATAGAAAGTTTATTCAGAAAGTTTTGTTTTTATTTAACTTTCAAAGGATTTCCACTGGAAAAAAAAGAACTATTATTGCTAAAACCAGGAGTCTAGATATACAACTCATCGATTGTCACTGAGATGTTAACCTTTATGTTTAGTGGCCTTGGGATCAACATCCAAAAGTAAATTTGCTAAGAGGTTCTGGATAGAATCTAGGAAAATATAAGCACAAGTCAGCACAAATCTGTAAGTTGACTGTTGATGTCTATCAGACTTCATATGTGCATGATGAAGGCCATATAAATAAGCATAAACATGTTTTCTGCAAACAGAGTGTGCATTTTGATCATATGTTCTTGCTGCAAAGCACAGGATGGGAAACATCTCTCTGCACTGTGCGTGTGGGGAACCTTGGGTCTCTAGCTAGTTAATACAGCTGAGTTAAACACCTGGATTTGTATGATGTGACACATCCCTAGGAGAAAACATGGTAAAAGTTAAGGTAACTTGACAAGACTCAGTGGGCATTTATAATCTTGATATTTGTAACTTTTTTTAACAGCTCTTTATAACAGACAATGTTTCTATTCATATACATCTTACATCTGTTTATGTATGTTTAAAACTAGTATAAAATAATGAAAACTGCTATCTAATACTGAGGAAATTAAGAATTGTCTATATTATATATAGATAATATATATAAGAATATATTTTACATATATATATATGGCCAATTATGATAAAAACATGAAGCCAAAATAACCTTGCATAACCCAAGCTTGGTGGCTCTTACGCAAGTCTGTGTTTATTGTCTGTTCTTAATCTCAGGCAGTAGAATATAAAACCCCCACGCTATTAAACGTGCCATTTTTAGATTGTCCTTTCTACAGATGTTTTCCTGAGAACAATAAGAGCATTGATTTTAAGTCCTGTGTGGATTTTTTTTAACCTAATTCACGATTTTTTCCATTCCTGATCAAGCCTGTTTTGACAGCTGCTGCTTTACGAGCGGAACCCATTACAAATAGTTAAATTATTCCAATGTGTCATCAAAGTGAATGAAATATGTAACCCTAAGACATAAAATACAAATTTTTCTAACGCTTACATAAATGTCAGCAAGGTGCTTTGGAGGAAAACAGTGAAATTCTGTGAGAAAGCATTCTGTGAATGTAGGCTTCATCTCTGTCCCACATGCGTACAGGGCAAAACGCTTAAAGTACTGGCATTATCTGGAATAAAGATATCTAAAATGTCAGGATAGCTGGAATGCCATGGAAAATAAGAGTGAAATTAGCTTAGTGATTAAAACAGATGTTTAATGAACCTCTGGGTAAAATTAAGTCACAACAGCAGACTGCACGAAAACCAGCTGAGGATAGATGGTTGTCTAAAGTACATCCCTATTTGACAAACTGAACCTTTAAAATTTCCTTCCTTTTACTGGTTTTGACAGGTGGATGAATCATATTCATTCACAGGTAATAAACACATCATTTATTACATTAACCTGGAAATACTCTGTTTTGAATGGGAAGATGAATACTTGTTTCCCATACCGTGAAAGAATGGAGGTTGCACTTTCTGCTAAGGAAAGAGGAAACGATGAACAATTTCTTCCTTTCCTTACCATTGGAATACATTGCAAGGTGTAATCTAACAAGGCAGATAAATTTTAATGTATTTTCCAATTAATCTGACAAGTTCATAACTGCAGTAAAGGCAAAAAAAATTGTAAACTATGGTTGAAATCTTTACTTAAATTAGTATCTATAAGATCTTGCTATTCCAGCTGTTTTCATCCTGTTTGTGCTGATCATGTAGATCTTAATCTTATATCCATCTGTAAGTAATAATACTAAAAAGATACAAACACTTTCAAGAGTACCTCAAAATTAATTTGACTTGTAAGCTACATTTGTAGTTGTCAGGAATAAGATACTCAGTTCTGAGTGGGAGGGAAAGGTCGTACCATCCATCTGGTGAGATATGGTCTTTAGCTTAAAAAAATCCCCCCAAATATTTCTGACAAATCACATTGGCACCTCTTTCTCCACCCACATTTAAAAAAAAATAATTAGAGAATCATCTTTTGTTGGTGTTATGAATTCTTGGCTAAATATATTCCTGTGACTGGAAGGAAACAAAACATCTTAATGACTCCTCTGACTGGGTTAATGAAGCAGACTGCACTGTGCCTTCACCTCAAAGCATTCTCTTATCATATTCAGAGATGTAGCTTTGCAGATAGTCCATGCAGTGCACGTCACAGGAAAGTTAAGAAAAACAACTTAGTAATTCCTCCATTTTATGAACGAGATTTGACTTGATTAAACTAGAATCTTCAGTGTCAACACTGCGCATAGCATGAGGATTAATTGGAGGGATATTTGGAACAGTTTCTAATTTTCAGTATTATGGGATCAAGAGCTAGAAGAGTGATGTAGTGATAGTTTTCACAGTTTATGATGGTTCAAAGCTAAATTTCTATGCTGTTGCTGATTTTTTTCACAATCCTTGCAATATGGAAGGACCCTCAGGATTCAACAAAATTATTACTAATTGAATTTTTGCATGGTTTGGAAGAGAGAGATAAAATTCACCAGATTATCTGATAGGAATATCTCTCCAGTTTTCTGGAAAGTGTATGCTAGGAAAGGAGATGCTTTTTGTAATGTTTTATAATTTCATGTGTTTCCAAATGTAAATATTTCATGAGCTAAAACATTTCCAAATTGGATGATTTATTAAGATTTGTGACCTAACCCTCAGGAGAAACTAAGAATTTGTTTTTCTCCTGTAGAAGCCGAGCAGCAATAAAGATGTGAGCAAGAGTATGTCAGAATTGCAGCTCACCACCCAATCTTACCCTTCCTTCTCTGTTTCCCGCTGTGAGGGAAGTGCCTCGCTCCTTGCTTATCCCTGATATATCGTGTTTTCTTCCACCTGGTGAAGATACTCAGTGCTGTGCAAGGAATGAAGTGGAGAAGCCCAGCAAATCTCTTCCTTCCCCAGCTTTCGATGAGCTGGTGCAAGAGAGACAGGTCATACTTCTCTGCCATGGCTGTGTAGATTGCTGTGTAAAAGGCACTCCTAATGAGAAACCAGTTAAATATAGTGAACTTTTCTTTCAAAAGTCGCTCTGTGGGAACCCATTCCACAAGTTTCTTATGAAAAGCTTCATTGTTCCCACTGCAATCACAAGTGAAAATTGTGGAAAAAGTTTATTATCTAAAAAAAAATGATGGATTAGGGAGTTTAAAGTACTGTGGGCATGTAGAAAGCTTTTTTTCACTTTCAGCCTTTTCTATCTTCTCAAGTTTAAAATTAATTTTGGAAGCAGAACAGTTTTGGAACTGGAACAGGATGATTTCACAACTTTTAAAGTGTTCTCATTTTTTAAAGTGAAAAATGTCTGAACCGACTTAACTATAATGTCAGGCTTGCATTTAAAGAAACCTTTATCAAAACATTTGTGACCACCTTGAGGACAAGTACTGACTTTCTTAGAAATCAAACTATACTGTAGTGTAATTATCTAAGATGAATTAGATTAACTAAGAAATCAAAAGGGATTACTCTAGTCAACCAAGTAAATCTGTGCAAAAAGATACCTTGAGCTCCATTCATTGGAGTGGTGTTCTGGCTCATTTGATAATCCAAGATCATAGCACTCTTTGTGGGATACTCATCTGTTCCCTTGTTTAGCTGCTTTGTTCCAGAAGTGAGTAATTAGAGGAAAAGGAGGCAAAGCTCCCAAGTTCTTTCAAGGTGTTTTGAGGTAAAATTAATCTGCAAAGGTTTTCTGAAGCCCCCTTGGGCTGCAGAAAAAAGGTCCCTCTGCTTCTGCCATCTAATAACATGTTGGTGTGACGTGCCCACCTAAAGTGCATGAAAGCTAGGGGTAAGATTTCTTTTAGACTGTGCTGCCTACACACCAAAATCTTGTAGAGGGCTGAATGCAGCTTCTTTTTAAAATTCTAGTCCCTGTTGGTATTTTTTGTTGTTGTTGTTATTCAACACCTTGTGTATCCAAGTTTCAGCAAGTGTTCTTGCTGAATGAAGGACTTTGTGCAAAACTCACACATATGTAATTTCAAAGCCACTAATTGGTTTAAAGGTGTGCCTACAGTCTTTAGGTTATAATTTAGTTTCTCTCTTCACTTTAATATTAATTAAGCCACTAGTGTTTAAAGTATGTACACTGAGCACTGATGTTAATTATGAGGTTATTAGGAGGTATCATGAAGAGAGAAAATGCCAGCAAGTCTAAGGCAGAAGTGAATTATTTAATAAAACATAAAGCCTTTTTTTTTTCACTTCAGTGAGACATTCATATCTGCACCTGAAGCTGTATACCCTGTTGTTTTCTGCATGGTTGCATATCTGTTCCAGTATGAGCATTGTGTTGGCGTACCTGGTAGTGTAAATTGAAGAGATGTGCACCTGTCACATAGTGGAAAACACGAGTGTTTTGCTTGTCTGACATTTTGCTTCTGGCTCCACAATGAATGATACCTTTGGGGTCTTTGGGAAAGGAGGAGACAGGAAAGACCTGTCAGAAAAATTAAATTAACCTGTGATCTGCTTCCTGCCCTATCCTGGGGAATGTCACAGAGTTGTTAACAGGTGTTCAAAGAAGGACTGCTTGCCAGAGAACTTTAAATAGATCTTTTTGGCTACTTGCTGGATTCTGTGGTAAGCACCTAATTCTAAGTGAGAAGCAGAAGCAATTTTGGGAAACACATATAACTGAATAAAACTATCACCTTCATCTCTTTTAGAAAGAATATTCTGTAATCACAGAGGTGGTTTATGAAAGATTGCAAATGTTTCACAGAGATAATCTGGAAAAAAAGAAAAGTCTTATCTACTGTATTTCTAGAAATCAGATTCACTTCAAAAATATTGATCTTTTGGCTCTGATTTGTTCAGTGCCAAAAATTTGGTTGCCTGCAACACAGGCGAGTAAGGCGAAATCTTTTCAGTTGTATTAGATGATCTTTGCACAGTAAGACATAACTCCTTAGTGTTAAGATGCTACGAACTGTCACAACTGTGTTTCATCTACAAGTGTAACCATGAGATGGGGTTTTCTATGTAAACATTATGCACAGAACAGCCACAGAGTCTCGGATAGGTTTACATAAAAAGTAGATAATATACCTTAGATTTTAATCATACTCTCAACTGCTTCACACTGTTCTGGTTCAGCACTGACAACTGGTGCCCAGCAACACTACATCTGAAGAGGACCACAGGCAGTTTTAACAGTTCACTGAAAACAAGCATATTTCTTTTGACCAACTGCAAGCCTCTCTGTGTGTGACAAGAATGGATTTGAGGATTCAAGGGATGCACATAAAATGTTGCATCATGGGACCTTATAAAAAAATTGGATTAAGACAACTGCAGCTTCTGCATCTTGTTTTGTATTCAATACAGTCCGTTATTCTGCATTCAAAATGAAGGGACACAAAGCAATATTTTTAATCAGTTGCCTAATAAAAAGCTTATTCTCACAAAAGTATATGTGCCTATGAACTCATTCAGGTTTCCATTTCACGCTGAAATCTAGTCTTAGACTGAGATCAGAGCAAGCTGATGCATTCCTGACCAATGAATCTTTCAGGGAGTAGTTCCAGTAGTGCCCTGTCATGTATCAGGACCCCATTACTGTCAGCCATCCCTTCAAAACGAAGAGGTAACTTGAACTTTATAAGTTCCTAAGTTCTTGGGACTTTGGAAGGGCTAGTTTAATTTGGATAAAGCAAAACTATTGATAACACCAAATGTGTAGAAAATATTTCTTACTGAAAAATGCAATTGGTTATGGTTGTAAATATACCATAAGAGGGTTTTGGGGGGTTGGGTTTTTTTTCAGTTAAGGATGATGTCGTAAAACTACATACTGGGAAAAATATATCTAGGGGTAATGAAAGTTAATTTTAATGATCCTTTATACTTTTAATCTTGTTAAGAAAAAAAAGATCTTTAAATAGAACTTTTTTTAGAAATTGGGTTACAACTCTTTCTGGGATGGTCCTGTGAGACTTCTTATACTTGCTGGCTCCTGCCAAGTTAGAAGCAGTGCAAAAATAGTCTTTGTTGTAGCTTTAATAGTGCTTTTACCTTGCTGAAAATAACAAAACTATGAAAGACAGAAGCAGCAAATTAAAAAAGCTTTTAGCATAGCTTTGAGTAGATACCCAGCTTCATATCTTTCTTATCTCCTATTACAGTAATTCCAATTCTACATAGGTTTTCTAACGCTATCAAGACTTTGATCTTGCAAATATAATGAAATGCTGCAGACTGGTAAATTGCCATGTATACCCTGAGCCTCAATAATAACACGTATACAATCTGATCACATACCACATCTGGAACTTGACTCATGTTCAGCACCTAATAAAGGCCCATTACCCTACGTTTCCTTCAGACTAATAGAATTTTCAGGGACAATTATGGTAAATCAGTTAAAGTGTTAGGTGTGTAAAGCACAGTATGTTGACATGCGTTTCAGCCCTTGTTACCATACAGTTTAAGAATGAATGCAGTTTGTGCAGCTGAGAATATGCCAATAAGTTGGACATCTAATAAAAATACAAGTTCCAGCCTAGAAACTTAGTTAGATGTAAACCCAGTAAAATTTGAAACAGATTTCATAAATACAATAAAAGTCTAAAATTTCATGTAGGAGATGGTTAATATTAAATTCCTTTCTTAGAAAATAGAAATTATAGGAACCAGACAGTTATGGAAGTCTGATTTCACATAGACTAATAAGACTTATGCTTACTTTTAAAAAGCAAAACTAATGAATGAATAAATGAATAAGTAAGTGTGTGTGTACAAATGCTTTACCATTCTGTGATTCTGTGATTCTATGATTTTGCATAACTGTGAGTGAGATCTTGTGTAAAATCGGAATAATTAGTTTAAAAATCCAAGAAAAAGCGATGACATTAATGAATATGTGACCATTTTGTAAAAACAAACAAACAAACAAAAAAAAAAAACAAAATAAAAAGATGTTAATTGTTCATACATGTCTATTTCTTATTGAAAGCTTATTTTTCTTTCAGTTTAGGGTGAAGCTTCTTAACAAAGGGTAAAATAACCATAGAGACATCCAGGAGAGCTAAGCCAAGAGAGTCAGAATTTAACAGTAGCAGAATATTATCTTTTTTTCTTTTTTTTTTTTTTTGTAATCCAGCTAAAAATGGATTAATTATGTAATATCCTCTTAGCATTAGACATGATTTTTCGGTTTGTAAATACAGTTTGATTTTTTCTCTTCCTAAAACAGTGCTTTCCAGACGTGAGAGCAATTTCGTAACTGGGCATTTTATGAGAAATATGACCCTGGTAGAATGGTCAAATGATTGTTTTCATTGTGATTATCAAGGTCATGCTTACTTGATAGTTCCCATACGGTTTGAGGATAGTTTGAGAATTAAAGTACAGGCTGGCATGTGGGTGTCTATTACAGGCCTCCTGATCAAGAAGAGGATGTTGGTGAGGCTTTATACAGGCAGCTGAGAGTAGTCTCACAATCACAGGTTCCTGTGGGGAACNTGACTTTGGCCTCTTCAAGCAATTATTGGAGGAAATCCCATAGGACAGGCTATTGGAAGGAAAAGGGGCCCAAGATAGTTGGTCCATATTCAAGGACTGCTTCTTCCAAGCTCAATAGCATGGATAAACAAGGGACTGCTGGGCAAACTTAAGTGGAAGAAGAGAGTCTACAGGTCATGGAAAGAGGGAATGGCCAAGTTGGAGGAATATAAGACTTGTCAAAGAATGTAGGGTGGCAATAGGAAAGCTAAACTTTTTCACTGTGAGGGTGACGGAGCACTGGGACAGGCTACCCAGAGAGGCTATCGAGTCTCCTTCTCTGGAGACATTCAAGACCAATCTGGACACGTTCCTGGGTGATTTAATCTAGGTGATCCTGCTCAGGCAGGGGGTTGGACTAGATGATCTTTCAAGGTCCCTTACAGCTCCTAACATTCTGTGATTCTTTGATTCTGTGATAGTTTGAAATGTATGGATGGGTTTAAAGTGATGTTATCAGTCTCGCTGATAGAACTGATGACACAGCACCTGCATAAATCATTTTTTTACTGAAAACATCCTCCTCTACCATAGTACAATAAGAATAGATGAACAGTGAGGGGAAGAATGGTGCAGGACTTGATTGTCCTTTTTTTTATCTCCACTGAACTCAGATGTAATAACAGCAGGCATTCACAGGTATTGTGATTGCCATTCAAACAGGTACTGCACAAAATTTCCCAATTACAAAACAACAAGGTCAGAAGGAGATTAGAGTACAAGTGGGGAGCGACTTAAAGACAGTGTTTGATAGCAACTATGGGAAAAGAGTTTTACCTTTGAAGCTGAGGAATACATGACATTTTGCAAGTGTCTTTTCTAGTAAGATAGCACTTGTAACTGAGCGAGGTATAGCAGAAGAGCTCACAGCAGGCACAGAATCTATCTCCTAATCTAGTCATCAAAAATGCACAGGAAAACCAATGTGGCATGATACAAAAAATGGTCCCAAAGACCAAAACTGCTTTTCAAACAGTCTCTGTAAGGGAATTGTTTGTGCCATATGTTTTCCTTAAGAGCTGATCTACTGAAATAGTGCTTTAGAAGGAGAAGTCCTACATACATACAATGCAAATTATGGTACAGTCTCAAGCAGCTTACTCCACAACATATCACCTTCTATCCCTTTGAGCCATCACACTGCATAAAATTTTATTGACCTACAAAGATCACATATCTCCATCAAGGCTTCCAGATTTCCAAGTTGGAAATTTCTCTGCAGTTCCCTCTGCACTACTTGCCTTGTCAATGAGGTTTGTAATTTCTTTGTTTCCAACCACCACCAAAACCATAACCTTTGTCCTTATCAACCTTCATTTTTTCCTACTTCATATATCCTTCTCTCTTGTTTGTCTGTTTGCTTACTTTATAGTTTGTCCAAGATAAAACATTGTTAGTCATTAAAATGGGCTTCCCAGTGAAGTGCTGTAATCTCCATCCCTGGAGGTATTTAAAAGATAATGTATGGTGCTGAGGGACATGGTTTAGTAGTGGATAGCAGTTTAGGGTGATGTTTGGACTTGATGATCTAAAGGGTCCCTTCCAACTAACATAATTATATGATTCTAACAATCATTCCAGCCAGTGCCATTTTTTTTTCCATGATATCCAAAATCCTAGTTCTTCTAGATTCTGCCCTCCCTCCTCTCTCTCACGGACATAGATGTTGGATTTTTATTACTGGTATTTGTTACTTGAACTCTTACAGCTAGAAAAGATTTTGTTCTGACTTCTGTATACAAAATTGTCCTCCCCTCCTCTCCTCTCCAAGTTTTAGTTCCTTTGTTTAGTTCTCCCTTTCTGAAAAATTGAGGTGAAGCCACAATCCAGTTCAACAGAATGGAAGTTTTGTCACTGATGTTATGAAACTTTTGTTGATGTTTTCCCAGTTGCTGTTAACTCTTCCTTTAATCCTTCCTCTGTCTGTAAGCCATCTATTTTCCAAGCTGATAGAAACTTTTCTGAAGGGATGGGTGAGGAATTTGACATGGTATTTTTCATTTTTTTATCTAAAAGTCATATATGACTTGGCATTATTTTGAGCTGACTGTCCTGTGCTTTTGTCTAGTTCTAACAAATTGCCCTATGTGTGTTTGAGTTCTCTTGCACACCAGGAGAATTGTATAAAAATATAGTGCAGGCAGGTCTGATTTTTTTAAACATCTAAACCAGGAAAAATTCTAAATACATCATATCCTTAAGCAGTGTAATATATTGCTTTGCTGCTACAGTAGCAGTTTGTAAGCAGAAGGATGCATAGAAAGAAATATGTGGTGTGCTTCCTCCCGTCTCCAAGGCAGAGATGGGAGAAGCAGATCTTATTGACTGTTTCCTTTCTTGGCCTTTCTCGTTGTACCCCTCTAGCTCTGTGTGGTACTTGGGGAGGTTTCATGCTAGAGTGTGGGCTAGAGAGAAACACTGTCAGCTGGCATTGCTCCATCTGCACTTGCTTTGAAAAGGTGGTCCAGAGGTTTAGTATCACATCCAGGTGTTTGAGAATTTGACTATATCCATTTTCTCTCAAGGTCACCAGTAAGTAAATGGCAAAAACTGCAGTTGAAAGCTGCATACCTGTCTGATGGAAAAATATTTTTGGTATTTCAAAACACTGACAGTAGGCTGAAGATCTATGCTGGAGAGCTTCTATCTATCTATCTATCTATCTATCTATCTATCTATCTATCTATCTATCATCTAAACATAGATACATAGATTTTAAAGTGTTGTTGATTTTGTGTTACAGAATGTATTACTACTTTGCAGTACATTGATTATAAACTTATTTTCTGTCTCCTATATATGACTGAAATAAAAGATGTTGTAAAAGATGGACTTTTAATCCAGAGAGTGAGCAGGATTAAGCCTGATTTTAAACCCATTGGATCCCTTTGCCCATGGATGAACACACATATTCCTCTTAATGTTAAAGAAGTTGTGCACACACATTGACAAAAGATTAGACTCCTGTGGTTGCAAAATGAAACCGTGGGCACCTCTCCAACACATGTAATGCCTCAGAGTCAATGCCAAGCCTATTTTTACTGCAGTTAGCACTACAATGCTGTTTAAAATGACAGAGTATAAGCAAGTAACTCAGATCCAACTTGTCAGGTTAGTCAGCAGTGATGTGTTTCAGAGCACCAGTGTGCTTATTTTCTCTGTGATTTTTGCTTTATTTTTCTTTTCTATTCCAGCTTTTCAGTTCTGGTAAACAATACTCTCTTCCTCCTACAAAGCCATTCACTTGGATGAAGGATATTTCACAGAGGACCTTCACTCTGTGCCATATTGACTGCTTGTTGAAATCACTGCTTCAGAATATTCACAATTCATCTCTCATTCTGTTGTGGTTTTTTTTTTTTTTTTCCTTAACCGAGGCTTCTTTTACTTAATTTGAAGAAGCACACACTCTTTCCTTGGGGATTTTAATATACATGTTCTAGTATTCAGATGATGACTGCATTTTACTCCCAGTTTAATTATAAAGAGTGTGAACGATATCTGTGTTAAAAAAAGAAAGAGAAGAAAGAAAAGAAAAACCTCTGTTGCTTCCCAAGAGCTTAAAGTATCTAGATTTGTCAAAGAATATTAAGAGACCTAGACTACATGCATTTTTGAAAGATAGGTCTTGTCCTCTTTTTCACGTACACAAGTCACTCCCTGTGATCTATTAAACATCCACTGCTGATTCAGTGATCATGTCTGCTTATTTCACATGAATAAATGGCTGTCTACTAGGAGATGTAGGTACTTAACAGATAAATAAAAAATAATGAGGAATTGTTTTAAGAAACAGTGGGTTGGTTGTGTTTAGTTCTGGAGAGAAGCTTAAGAAAAGGTGTTGGTGGTTTGGAAAGGTGAAAAGTATAAAATTCGAATATGCCCAATAACCCGTGCTGTAGGAGGTTACCATGTTTCAGTGATTTCAGATGGCTACTGGAAAGACAAGATAGAATATCTGACACTTAGGCTCATCATAGGAGCCACTTCTATGGAGCACTTTGAGCAACTTGAAGTACCTTTGAGAGGAGCACTCAAGACCAGGAGACACTACTTCTGAATGTGGACCTCAGTGCGCCCCCAGCATGGTCACTCACTGCCACGTGTCTCTGGAGTTGCAGCACTGCTATGTGATCAGTGAAGCCTTCATACAGCTACACTGCTTACTGCAAGGTCAGGTGGAATTTAATGTTCTGAAGTAGCTTAGCTACCTTTTACAGAAATACCGGTGTCTGAAGATCTTCCAACCCTGGTGATGTGGAAAAGCAAATCTAAACTGACGAGCACAGCAGGCCTAAGTCCTGCCACCCATTTTCAAGATCAGTATAAAACTGTTCACAGCAGGAATCCAAGGTTGTTTAATTTCTAGGGAATGTTATGTCCTCTGGGAATCAGAGTGCTGTGAAATGGCATAGTGTTGATCACTTTGGTTAGATAGGTGAACTTTATAATAGACATTGTCCAATTATCAATGCAAAATAGTTGAAGAGAAAGGAAATATTCCTCAGAAAAAAATGGGAAAAATTAACTAAAAATATCAAGGAAAATCTCCAGTATAGAAGACATATTTGGTATATTTTAGTGTTGAACAAAACAGGAATAGAAACCATGGTGGCTACATCCATACAATAGGGCACTTGAAAATATATCTCTTCTGGTTCCCATGTGGTAAATCTGTGGTCCTGAGACAAAATTCTTACTTTTTTGTGCATTTTTTTTTTCAGTTCAGAATGAATTTAATAATTTGAGAGCATAAATAACTTTTTCTAACAAAAATGCCACCCTGTAATTGGATCCTTTATCATAAGAACGTGAAGGATTTGTGAACTAATTTCATGTTGGGTTAGTAACTAACTGGACAGAAGGATTTTTTATTTGTGTCCATACTGCCTTTGGAAATTATTATTGGTTTTATCATTGAACTATTCCTGAGCATTGTCTTTGAGAATGATACTCTGCAAAGGAGCTAACTGTGCCAAGAAACCTACTAGAAAGGGAGTGGTTAGGAAAAGAAAGATGGGATTCTAGTTTCAGTGAATCTTTAATTGTTCATTCGTATAGAAAAGTTCCATGGGAAGGTATGACTGAAATATAATGCCAGAATACTATGTAGCAAGGTTATGAAGCTACCTTCATTTTTAAGAGCAACTACAAAGTAAACCAATAAAATCTAACAACACTTGTGAGGTAAAAGAATACCACCATCTGTTCCATCTCTGATATCTACTTGATTTTCTTTTAAGGACCTTAAAAGAAACTATATTTTTCAGTGATAAATAAGAAAATAATTAATAAAAAATGTTGCACATTATTGACTTAATTTTTTATATTAGCAAAACAAAAAAATGCATTTGTTTCAATCCCATATAATTTCTAAATTGTGAAATATTTGTCAAACCAAAGGAAAAAAAGGTATCATTGATTTAACTTGACTATCTTACGCCCTTCCTTCATGGCAGTGCTGTACACAATATTCTACGATACCCTTAGGGGAAACACGGCCTTCAGCTACAATTACTTGTAAATGGAAACTGATGACTAACACAGAAAAAAATGCACAGCTCTTTTCCTAAGAGATAAAAGGTATCTCAGGATATCTCCACTGAAATTACTGTTGTCCTTCAATCTGTTAGTGATATTAAAAAGTATGACAATACTCTTTATTATTGGTAATTCTGAACAGAATCCAGTGCAATACTCCTAAAATATACTGACAGCCAGGGCAGCTACCTTTTGGCCCACAAATGTGCCTGATGGTTGCAAGCAGTTAGATGTATTTTCATGATTACAAGCCCAGATGTACCTGAATACAGAATTATAGAATGAGTCCTCACTTGTAGTGAATTTTCTAGGGTTTCTACTGAGATAGGAATTTTTGTTTATTCAAGGCAAAAATGTTTACAATACATATAGCACCTAGAGGCAGAAGAATGAGAGGCTAAACTCTTGAGTGGCAATATCCATCACCTTGGTCTTTTATATACCCACAAAAAATAAGGAGGTAGGACTGAAAACAACTAGTAATTCAGCAGATACACAGATAAGCCTGCACGGAGTTCTGTCGGAGACCAGAAATCTAGCAAAATTCAAAAGGAATTACATGATAAGGATAGCAATAGCATATGGTAGCATTTACTAATGCTTGAAGCAAGCCATAAAATATCATAATTAGGACTTTAATACAGTGTTTAATAATTAATTATGAAGTTAAGTACTTCATGACAGTAGATTTTTCCAGTGACTAACTCTCTTTCTCTAAAGAATCTTGCTTTGGCCACACTCAAAGACAGGATATATGACCACATGGATCACACTTCTGATCTCTCTGGCATCTTCTACTTTAGTAAAAATTTAGGAAAAAAAAAGTATTTTTCATT
>VXBZ01002545.1:28734-40161 GCA_013399135.1 Heliornis fulica | reverse complement strand
GGTGGGGTGTGTGGCTGTGCCTGGCATGAGCATCTTGGCCTTGAATAAACAGCTTCATTTGTGCTCCCTCTCTCTGTCCAGGTGGGTTTTGGGGGGGGCAGGATGGTGATTTTGGGGAGAAGGGATGCAGACAGTGCAGGATGAGAGCACAGCAGGGTACCAAGCGCATCATCCAGTGAGGGATACAGGAATGGGCTGTCTCCCCCAAACCTCTGCAGTGTGAAGCAGGGATATTCTCTATGAGATCCCATCACAGCAGCCCTGCCTGGAGCAGGACACCCCTATCCCACATCCCAGTGAATAACCAGAAAGCAAAAAACCTCCCCAAAAAGCACTGGAACAGGTTGCCCAGGGAGGTGGTGGATACCCCTGGATCCCTGGAGACGTTCAAGGCCAGGTTGGATGAGGCCCTGAGCAAGCTGATCTAGTTGGGGGTGTCCCCGCTTCTTGCAGGGTTGGACTAGATGACCTCTGGGGGTCCCTTCCAACTCTAATCATTCCATGATTCCATGATTCTATGATTCTATTATTCTATGATCCTATGATTCTAAAATACCCCTCTCCATCCCTCTGCACACAGGGAGCACATCTCTCCCCCCATATTTTTACAGTTTTCTTTAAACTTTTATTGCCCCTGGGAGCTCTTCACTCCTAAAGCATTTGTTCCAGGAGCTTGTAGATCTGAGCTGTGAGATTTGTTCTGCCCATCATGCAAAGACCTTTAATTAAACATGTGAAAGTCAAACACACCCGCTGTAATTCAGACTGACAGGGTATCTAAATATATTTAGTTTCCTGGATTTTAATTAAGTCCTCCAGAGCAATTGTCTGATTCCTGAAGCACAGCTCAGAATTTCTCCTTTCAACTTTTCCACTGGTTTTTGGGACAGAGGAGCAGGTTTCCTGCATGGGTATTTTGCATTTGTGTGATTTCATGTGTTTGAAGTCCCAGGCAGGTGGTGGATGCACATGACAGAGTTGGGGCTGTTGAGCCTGGAGAAGAGGAGGCTCCAGGGAGACCTTCTAGCGCTCTGCCAGGACCTCAAGGGGGCCTCCAAGAAAGATGGGGAGAGGCTGTTCAGTAGGGCCTGTTGTGACAGGACAAGGGGTGATAAAGGGTTTAAAATAGAGGGAGGAGATTTAGATTGGAGATGAGGAAAAAGTTCTTGTCTGTGAGAGTGGTGGAGCACTGGAACAGGTTGCCCAGGGAGGTGGTGGATGCCCCTGGATCCCTGGAGACGTTCAAGGCCAGGTTGGATGAGGCCCTGAGCAAGCTGATCTAGTTGGGGGTGTCCCTGCTTCTTGCAGGGGCGTTGGACTAGATGACCTCTGGGGGTCCCTTCTAACCCTGATCATTCTATGATTCTATGACATCAGGAAGAAACCTGGATGGGTCCCAAGAAGGCTGTTGGTTTTTCTTTTGCCTTTCAAGAGAAATATTCATTATATTTAATTTTTTAAGACCATGAGTAGCCCAGAAATGAACCATCAGCCCTGAAAACCCCATCAGGAACTCTATATGATGCTCCTGAGATGAGCACGAGGGAGATGGTTTGCTGGGGCTGGATGGAGGATGGAGAAATGGTCGAGGGTCTCCATCCCCCAAAGCAAGCTGCCCCCAGATGTTCCTCACTTGCCTCTGAAAGAAAATTGGTGGCATTAAGTGAATATTAAGTGGCATTAAATGAAACACATTTCTTCCCCTTGCATCTGTCCTCTCTTCTCTAATCGGTGTAATCCCTGTAATGGCACTAGAGATCGGTGGTGACAATGACCAAACCTTTCTGAGGACTTCTAGAACTTTGGGATGAGCTTGTGCTTGGTTGTGCCAGGGCACTGCCAGGCTCTGGCCAGAGACACCCTCATCTCCAGTGTCTCCCAGCTGCCTTCTGGGGCCTGGGGTTCAATTTAGGAAGCGTCAGGCCTTGCTGTGGGCTCATGGTGAACATCTGCCTCCCACACCCACCCCCCACCCTCCCCCCTTCCATGCCATCTGTCCTGTGGAGGGGAAGTAATTAAATGAGACTATTCATTAACATGTCCTTGATACTACAGCACCCTGGGAAAGGAGAAGCCACTTCCCCAACAGGGACGTGGAATTGTACAGCGGCACCGAGAGCGGCACGGTTTTGGGTGGCCCTGTGGGTTTGGGTGCAGTTAAGTAAAATTTGGGGTCATCTTATTACAATTCCCTTTTTTTTTTACCTTTTATGACCATCCTTCAACCTTTTTCCTCCCTCCCAGCTTCTTCCCTTCATTAGCTCCTCTTTTATTTGGGGCATCCCAGATGCATCATCGGCTGTAGGTGATGCAAGGTGGAAACCACCCACAACGTTACACAGGGGACCCCATATAATGTTTGAGGGGGGTGTTAGGGGGTGTTTTGGGGGGCAAACAAGCTGCAGCACAGCTGTTCACCCATCACAGGAGTGGGAGAGCCTGGAGGAAGCTCTGATGGAAAGAACAGACTTGCCCTGGGGTGTGGAGCGTGGAAGGCAAGAGACAGCTGAAGACCCAAGGTCAAGATTTAAGCAGGACGATTGGAGCTGGCAGGGGGGAAAAAGAAGCAAAATCTGGGAGCAGTTCTTTAAAAAGGAGATGGGTTTCTCAGTTGTCTGCAAGAAGCAGCTCTGACAGCCAGTTTCTCTGCTCCACAGCTTTCCCCTGAGCTGGAAAAAGTACAAAGCAGGGGAAAAAATAAAGAAAAAAGGAAAAGAAAAAAAAGAGGGAAGCAAGAGGGAAGATGTGAGAAGATCTGACTCCTCAGCACGATTCATTTCTACTTCAAGGCAAAAGAAGAGAGAAAATTCCAGTAAGACCTGTCTGGGTTTGGCAGAGCTGCACAGGGGTGAGGGTTGGCCAAGTTCCACCCCCCATGGGGTTGATTGGGCAGAAGACAACCTTTTGACTGAGTTAGTGCCCATTCCCATCTCCTCACAGATGTAGCAGCAGGACACCCTCACCACAGCCAAGATACAGCAGCTTTGCCTCCTCCACAGCTCCACTGGGTCTTGGGGAACTTGTGATGGGTCTAGATGAAGAAACTCAACCTCAAGCATCTTACTGGGCTTCTGTGGTCCATGAGGGGCTTTTCTCTCAAAACAAGCTTTGCAGTTCTGCATGAAAGCCCCAAAATTATCCTTTGGGGAAGGTTTTGAGGACCAGGAGAACTGCATCACCCTCTCTGGAAGGGCTGCAAAGCCTTCAGCCCTGGACTCATCTGATGATATCCAAATGCTTCACACCCTACCCAGACCTAAGGGAGAGGAAGACACAGTCAAGGGGTTGAAATGTGGTGGCCAGGCCAGGTCCCAGCAGATGTGAGCATGTGGGTGGTGGTGGGGAGATAAGAGGTTGGGTGCTGAGCATAGAGTGGGCTGTGGGTGCCAGGAGTGCTGCACTGGGCTGGGAACTGGGTTCTTCCTCCACCCTAAGCCACACACAGATATCCAGGGTGGTCCATGCCCTGATGGGGATCAGGTTCAACCTTGAAAGTCTTCAAGGAATTTTCCTAAGTGGATGCAGAGGATTCATCTGAACACCCCATCAGCCCTTGGATCATGGTTGTGGCCTCCTCTGGACACACTCCAAGAGGTCCATGTCCTCCTTGTGCTGAGGGCTCCAGAGCTGGACACACTGTTCCAGGGGAGGTGTCCCCAGAGCAGAGCAGAGGGGACAATCCCCTCTCTCCATCTGCTGGCCACACTCCTGGGGGTGCAGCCCAGGATGCTGTTGCCCTTCTGGGCTGCAGATGCACATTGGGGGCTCATGTCCAGCTTCTCACCCACGAGTCCCCCCAAGTCCTTTCCCTCAGGGCTGCTTCCCAGCACATCATCTCCTGACCTGGAGGGATAATGGGGATTGTCCTGACCCAGGGGCAGGACCCTGCCCTTGCCCTTCTTGAACCACATGATGTTCCCCTGGTCCCACTTCTCCAGCCTGGCCAGGTCCCTCTGGATGGAATCATGTTCCTCTGGAACATAGAATCATAGAATGATTAGAGTTGGAAGGGACCCCCAGAGGTCATCCAGTCCAACCCCCCTGCAAGAAGCAGGGACACCCCCAACTAGATCAGCTTGCTCAGGGCCTCATCCAACCTGGCCTTGAACGTCTCCAGGGATCCAGGGGCATCCACCACCTCCCTGGNCATCTTTGTGGCCTCCTCTGGCCCCTCTCCAACTGCTCCATGTCCTTCTCATGTTGGGGGTTCCAGACATGAACCTCACCACCCAGCTTGGTGCCATCTCCATCCTTGCTGAGGGTGCCCTCAATCCCACTATTATTATCATTACTAATGATACCCAACAGCTCCCATCCCAGTGCTGCCCATTCCATCATCCATCCCCTGACCCACCAGCAGCCTCAGGTGGAAGGAAGATGCTCCAAAGCACAAAGAGGAAAACAAACTTGTCACTATCTCTGCCTTAAACCCTGCTCTGCTTAATTGTCCCCAAAGTGACCTGCCACCACTCTGTGTCTCAGCCTGGCCGTCACTCTCCCATCCATCACCGTGTCACACACAGGAGCTCTCTAGATAGATATTCAACCAAGCATTTAATCCCTAAAGCCTGAAAAATGACTGAAAAGGGAAATGACAAAGGGAAAGTTAAAAAAAAAAAAATATATAATTTAAAAACCCACAAAATACCCCAAACAGAAGCAACAAGGAAGATGTGGCTACATGCTGCGTGCACCTAATCCCCTCTGGATGTGATGGAGCAGATGGGTTTGCTCCAGGTATCCGTGTTTTCCAGGCTTGCTGGGTTGTCTCTGTTGAAGATGCCACTGTCTGAGGCAGAGGAAGATGCCTTCAGCCCCAGAGCTTCACTGGGAAGCTCAGAGTGATGTTCAGATCACGCTCTGAGGCTCGTGTGTGTTGTTCTGTTGGCAGGACAGATGTTTTCCCAGGTGGGAGGTGTCCTGAACAAGCTGTTCTCGCTTGCTCCTGGACCACAGCTGCTGCCACTGGTGTCACCTCGCATGACCTGAGTGGGAGATGGTACCCAGGGAGCCTCCACGTGCCTCTGGCTCTTCCAAGATCACCGTGGGAGATGTGCTGCTCTATCCCAAGAGGTGGAATCCTGCTGCAACACCTACAGCTGGACCTGTTGCCTGAGAGGAGAACAGATCTGGCATTTCTTGTGGCCAAGAAAGCCACCAGCACCCTGGGGGGATCAGGAGAAGGGTGGGAAACAGGTCAGGGGGTTCTCCTGCCCCTCTGCTCTGCCTGGGTGAGGCCTCATCAGGAACAGTGTGTGGTGCCGGGCTCCCTGGCTCAGGAAGGACTGGGAGTACTGGAGAGGGGACAGCAAAGGGTTAAGGAGATGCTGAGGGGACCAGAACATCTCTGTGACCCAGAGAGGCTGAGGGACTTGGGGCTGTTTAGCCCAGAGAAGAGAAGACTGAGGGGATCTTCTCAGTGCTGACACATCCTTGAGGGGTGGGGGCAGGAGATGGGTCAGGCTTTGCTCAGGGGTGCCCAGGGACAGGACAAGAGGTGCTGGGCACAACCTGGAGCAGAGGAAGTTCCACCTGACCCTGAGGAGGGTGTGAGGGTGGCAGAGCCCTGGGCCAGGCTGCCCAGGGAGGTTGGGGAATCTCCTTCTCTGGAGACATTCCAACCCTGTGATCCTGGACACTGTCCTGTGCATCCTGCTTGAGGGGACCCTGCTCTGGAGGGTGGAACTGGGGTATCTCCAGAGGTCCATGTCACCCCCACCAGACTGGAGTTCTGCAATTTAGCTCCCTACCTTGCCACCCTCTCCCTTACCACTCTGCTAGAGCTGGAAGGGCTGTGACTTGTTCCCAAACTGCATGTCCTGTTCCTTGGATAACACAATAAAACTCCTCATTTCTCCTCTTTTCCCTTTTTTGACAGCCAGCACACCCCATGGGGACACACAAGACCCCGATGACATCACCCTTTGCTGCCCTTTGGCTCACAGAGTCTCCCCATCCCTCTCCATTATGGGGAGAGGCTGTTCAGTAGGGCCTGTTGTGACAGGACAAGGGGTGATAAAGGGTTTAAAATAGAGGGAGGGAGATTTAGATTGGAGATGAGGAAAAAGTTCTTTGCTGGGAGAGTGGTGGAGCACTGGAACAGGTTGCCCAGGGAGGTGGTGGATGCCCCTGGATCCCTGGAGACGTTCAAGGCCAGGTTGGATGAGGCCCTGAGCAAGCTGATCTAGTTGGGGGTGTCCCTGCTTCTTGCAGGGGGTTGGACTGGATGACCTCTGGGGGTCCCTTCCAACTCTAATCATCTATGATTCCATGATTCACAGAACAACTTGGGGTTTGGCCTCCTCAGTTCAAGCTACTAACCCAAACTCAGCACCGATCTCATTAGCATCCTACTTTCCATCATGACTCCTTCAGGGACCAGTGGGTTTCCAAGGGTGATGGATTAGATGTCATTAACACCAACCCTTTGTTCCCCTTGTGACTGCTCCTGGCAGGAGGTCAGTGATGGGCAGGGGAATGATCATCACACTCATCCCAAGTACCATCAGTGTGAGCAGCGGAGCGAGAAGGGAGGATCCCACCATCACCGGGTCATAAACCACTGGGACTGCCGGGGTTCTGCTGGATCTGCAGGAGGTAAACGGGCAGACAGTTGGTTTTGGCTTCAAATAAGAAGCTTTTCTTATGTACTGGGCACTGGTGAGGCCACCAATTGAGTGCTGGGTGAAGTTCTGGGCCCCTCACTCCAAGAAGGACATGGAGGTCCTGGAGCGGCTCCAGAGGGCTCCTGTTGCGGCCCATGGAGACCTGACCCGAGGAGAAACCAAATTTCCCTTGAGTTTGGGCATCTGAGTTGCTCAGAGCTGAGTCTTGAAGTCCAGACAAAGGCACAGATCTCCCCTAAATCCCCATGTGGATGATTCTGATACCCATGGACATCCCTTACTGCTCTTGGCAACCAACCACAGCTCCAATAAGGGAGCAGAAGCTGAGGGAAACATCTCCAGCACGGTTCACAGGATGGAAAGACAGTCCTGCCAGCTTTCTCCCAAGATCCCTCCTGAAAAGCTGTGTGTGGAAAGCACCAGTAGCCTGAGTAACACATTTCAAGTGCTATACTTGGAGGAATTAATTTCTCTGGGGAGCTGGGTAGATAATTATGTCCCTTTTAGTGTGTAACTTGGACACGGTGGCGCTCCTCAGCCTCTCTGGCCCTGGCTTGGCTTTCCTGTGCTCTCTCAATCATCAAACACATTTAGGTGGTGAAATTTCCAAGAAAATGTAATAAACTGGCCCTTAGAGACTCTGTTTCACATCATGGTGGAGATGAAAGCTGAGAGTAGCTGGGTCACACGAGAACTCCCTGCACTTACAGTCGCTGTCTCCACTTGGAACATGACTCAGCCTGTCCTGAGCACAAGATGATGCCAGGATGGATGATGGGAAAAGGCTCATCAGACCATCCCATGCAGATATAGGGGTACAGATATGCCCACCCTCCCAATGATGGAGGAATCCATGATGATTGAACATGGGCCAGCAGAGTGCCCAGGGGGCCAAGAAGGCCAAGGGCATCCTGGCTTGGGTCAGACCAGCGTGGCCAGCAGGGCTGGGGAGGGGGTTGTGCCCCTGGACTGGGCACTGGTGAGGGCACCCCTCGAGTGCTGCACTCAGCTCTGGGCCCCTGACTCCAAGAAGGACATGGAGGTCCTGGAGCGGCTCCAGAGGAGGGGGATGGAGCTGGGGAAGGCTCTGGAGAAGAAACCTGCTGAGGAGCAGCTGAGGGAGCTGGGGGGGTTGAGTGTGGAGCAGAGGAGGCTGAGGGGAGACCTTCTCCCTGCCTGGAATGAGCTGAGAGGAGGGTGCAGAGAGGTGGGTGATGGTCTCTGGTGGCCAGGGCCAGGCCCAGGCCAAGGGGAACGGCCTCAAGCTACACCAGGGCAGGTTCAGATGAGATGTCACCAGAAATTCTTCCCCCAAAGAGCTGTGGGGGTGTGGGACAGGCTGCCCAGGGAGGGGGGGAGTCCCCAGCCCTGGGTGTATTGACCAGCTGGGAGATGAGGTGCTCAGGGAGATGGGGCAGGAGAGGACAGGGGTGGTTGGACTCCAGGATCTCAAAGGTCTTTTCCAACCTTGCGATTCTGTGAATCAGTCTCTACCCTGTGGTCTCCAGGACAGCAGCAGCCCCAGGGACCACATTGATGTTCTTCAGGCACTGAGATGCGAGTTGTTGGTGAAGATATCAGCAATTTTAAGAGCAAGATATTCTCAGGGGCTGGAAGACTTGAGCAATGACCTTTCTACCATGCAAGCCTGGTCCTGGAGGAGCTTGTGAAGAACATTTGGAAGCTATGAGGTCAACCAAGCATCAGTCCTTGACAAAAGTTCACAGCCTGAGATGCTCCATTCCTCCACAACCCAGCAAGGAAATCACCCTCTTGCTCTCCTCCATCCCAAAAGAGGCTGGACTGAGATCACTCCACACAACATTTGTTCTCCTCTGTTTTGCTGCTCCTCCATGCGTGAAAGGAAGCGAGGACTCTCCTAATTAAATTGTTGTTGGGCAGATGTACGAGCCACTGAGGAGTGTAAAAAGATAAAATAAACGAGATTGCATCTTCCCTGAGATGTTTTGGTTCAGGAGGATGAAACTGTGCAGGGCTGTCACCTTTTTTTTTCATATAGTTTTAGTGAAGAAACAATTAAACCTCCCTCGTTAGGGAAGCGAGAGTTCAGAAGGCAGCAGGGTGAAGGTTCAACAATTTGGTCCTGACAGGCAGGAATAACCCACTCAGCGTGTTTGGAGAGTGGTGTGGCACAGAACCACAGGATCCCTGGGGTTGGGAGAGACCTCTGAGCTCCTGGAGGCCCACCCCAGGGTGACCCTGGCCAGGCCACCTCCAGCCCATGTCCTGCAGCACCTCATCTCTTGGCCTTTCCAACCCCTCCAGGGATGGGGACTCCACCACTGCCCTGGGCAGCCTGGCCCAACCCTGACAACCCTTTCAGGGGGGAAATTCTTCTCATGGCCAACCTCAACCTCCCCTGGGGCACTTTGGGACCATTTCCTGTGTCCTGGCGCTTGTTCCTGAGAGAAGAGACCGACCCCACCTCTCTGCACCCTCCTTGCAGGGACTGGGAGAGAGCCAGAAGGTCTCCCCTCAGCCTCCTCTTCTCCAGCCTCAACAGCCCCAGAGCTCCCTCAGCCTCCTGGCAGGACTTGTGCTCCAGACCCTTCCCCAGCTCCCTCAGCCTCCTCACAGGACTTGTGCTCCAGACTCTTCCCCAGCTCCATCACCATTCACTGGACTCACTCACCCTTCACTGGACTCACTCCAGCATGTCCTGCTGATGCTTAGGAGAGCTCAGACATCCCATGAGTGCAAGGAGCCCCTTCCCTGCTCCAGCTCTAGGGTTTTACCTTCCAGCAAGGGGTGGCTTCTGTAGTTTCTCTGTCTGTGGGGATAGGTGGAGTGTTGATGAAGAACAGAGGGAGCAATTTGGTCTCATTTTATCTCATCTCACCTTAATCTCATCATCTCATCAGCCTCACCCATCCCACCCCCAGAACCTGAACTACCTCACACTTAAAAATCACTATTTATTGGCCTCTTTCTCCAAAAACAGGAAAGGAAAACAGAGACTATGGAATGATGTGATGGGAGTTGTGGAACAAGCTGGAGCAAACCCTTCACCACCCAGTGAAAAGTCCCTTTCTTGCTCAAAGAGTAAAAATGTTGAAGATCTGAGGGAAACATCTTTGGAGGACTCTTGCATTGCAGATGTAGGTGGTGCAGGAAGATCTGAGATGACTCTTGATCCCCAAAGGCATATGGACCTCCTGCACCATAAGGAAGAACAGAAGAACCAGTGGTGTGGGAACAAGATCAGCAGAGGTCTGAGAACTGGGGCAGAGTGGTGTTTGCCTACTGCTTCTCACCCAACCTCCACTGTTCCATGTGTTTCACACAGTGACTGCTTTGGTTTGGAAGGGACCTCAAAACCCACCTACTTCCTACCCCCAGGGAAAACCCAACCACCCCAGGGTGCCCCAAGTCCCATCCAGCCTCACCCTGAACCCTGCCAGGGATCCAGGGGCACCCCCAGCACCCCAGGGTGCCCCCAGCCCCATCCAGCCTCACCTTGAACCCTGCCAGGGATCCAGAGGCACCCACAGCTTCTCTGGGCACCCTGTGCCAGGGCCTCCCCCCTCCCCAGGAAGGATTTGTGCCCCCCAGCTCCTCTCCCTCTGCCCTCCTGCAGCTGAAGGCCATTCCCCTGGTCCAGAGTACAAACATCTCCCAACTCAGGGCTGCCCTGGGCAGAGTTCTGCCTGTCTTAGGGTTCAAACAGCACCAAGGCAGCTGCTCCTCAGGCTGCTCCTGAAGACAGGGCTGGGGAGGAGCTGAAACCCCAGCAGCACTTTAATAAACACTCAGGTGAGGGACATCAGCCCAAGACACATAATCGAATTTTGCAGCATCAAGTGGCTTAAGGGGTCTGAAACAGAGAAGTTTTGGGATCATAATAACACAAGACAAGAGTTGTTGCACAACCAGGTTCTGCTGTGGACAATGGAAACAAACAGATTAATCCCCAGGAGGACAGGAGCTAAAATATCTGTCAGGCAGGGAGAGGGGGTCATGTTTATACAACCCCAACCCTGCTGCCTGCCTCTCCTGCCTCTCCTGCCCCCACAGAGCTGCTGAAAACCCCTTTTTGGGTCATCTGAGCCATTCTCTACCTCGTTGGGTGAGGGAGGCGGTTTGGCAGCAGCTGTTGACGTCACTTGGGATGTTGCTGGGAGGCTGATGCCACGTGGGTCATCACAACAGCAGGGTCAGCTGTGGGGACATCCTCTTGCCTGGATGCTGTCTCTGAGCATGACCAGGAGAAGACACCTGGGACAGGACACATGTGATGGATCAGCCCCCCCTGGTTGCTGATGACCAGAGGAAGGACTCCCTGCATTCATGATGGTTGACCACAGAGGACCTGTCCTCCACGAATCAACCTGGGTCTTCTTTGAACACATGAATCATTTCATGTCTTAGACATCATTTAATGACAGACATGATGTACAGAAGTACTTCCTTGTTTGTCTTTGAAGCCTGTTATCTTCTCCCCAGGTTGAAAGTCCAACCACTCCAGATAACACCAGGACATCCATCTGCCACGTTAATTCATGGGGACCAAAGTACCAGCTTCAGGAAAAGAAAGGCAACTGCAAGAGATAAAGGGGCTGAGGTGGGAGCACTCCCCAAAATTGGGTGCTGTTGAGCACCAGGGGTGGGAAGAAAGTTGTTATGGAGCTGTGGAGCAGGAGCAAACAGAGACATGCTGGAAATGAGTGAATTAAACCTGTGAATTAGAGAATCACAGGGTCCCAGGCTGGTCTGGGTGGGAAAGGACCCCAAGGATCAGCGAGTTCCATCCCCCTGCCACAGCCAGGGCCACCAACCTCCA
>VXBZ01002544.1:57753-86857 GCA_013399135.1 Heliornis fulica | reverse complement strand
ATGCTGCAGGGTGTCACAGCACATCGAGGGACAGCACATGCACAGGGCCACCCTCATCCATCTCCAGCCACCACGTCAGCTCCACAGGCTCAGCAAACCCCATCCCTGCCTACACCAGCTCTCCCCCACCAGCCCCAGCAGGCAGCTTGGTCCCCTCGTCCCACCCATGCTTTGTATGCCCCGCTGTGCCCAGCTGTCGGCGTCAGCCTCCTCCTTGACTGCTGCAGCGTGGTTTTGTTTGGGTGATGGAAGCTGAATGCAGTAGTCAAGGCTGACACGTAACGCTGATTGATATATTGGAGTGTAAGAGACTTTATGTTACTGGCAAGTGACTACCAGGCAGTGTGACTAGCTGTGCACCCCTTTTCGACTCACCAGCAGGAAGAATAAAAACCAAAGGAGCAGGGAATGCAGTGGGAATGCCAGAGGAGAGGCTGTCCTGACAGGAGGCTCTGGAGAGCAGCGCCTGCCCCAGCCCAGGGACGATGTGCAGAAACCGTCTGCCTGCAATGGCAGCGAGGCGTCTGGTGACGGAGGGAAGACAGGATCCCCAGGTAAAGGACGTGCTGAAATTTGTTCTTGGGATGAACAGGACTACAGGGGCTCAGAGCCACCAGCATCCTTACCTCTTCCCTGTCCAACACTGCCTGGTGATGGCCAAGAGTCCCCTTGTCCTCCCCAAAAAGAACCTGGGGCATCCTCATCCGAAACATCTGCGGTCTGGCCCTGCGCTGGAGCCATTGCGCAGCCCCACAGAGCCGTGGGTTCACCGGGGAAGAAGCGGTTGCTCTCTCCAGCTTCTCAGCAGCATCAGCCAGGATCACTCCTGCCCGAGTAAGAGTCCCAGGCAGCGAGTGAGGGAAGTGGACTCGAGCATGGGACTTGAGTAGCAGCTTTTATGAGCTTTACACAAAAAAAAATTATGCCTTTATAAAAGCTTAACAGCAGGTAGGCATAAGGCCATGAGAAACAGGGAGGTGGTAATGGTCTTTTGAAAGTAATTCCTTTCAACCATAAAACCAAGACTTGATGAAAATGATAAGCCATGGGATGTGGCTGCCTGATAGTGTATTAACATAAATGCTTCAAGTAGCAGCCGCAGCGGCCTCGCGAGTCAGCAGGAACGGGGGGAATTAGCAGCCTCGTCAGCTAACGTGGAGAGCTGCTGCACAAAGAGCCCTACGAGGGAAGTGGCAGCGATAATTAATTGTCGGGCTGGAAATAGGCCCACCTGAATGAACTGCCTCTCCTGGATGCAGCCTGAGCAGAAGCAGGACAGGGAGCAGGTACTGGAGAGCAAGAACAAGATGCTGTCCCATCCCACTCCATCTTCCTCCACTTCACCCCATCTCAGCCCACCTCACTCCATCCCACCCCACCTCATCCATTCCAGGCAAAATACTACAGCAAGCCCAGGGCTTGCATTCCAGGCAAAATACTACAGCGAGCCCAGGCAAACAAGGCATTCCAGGCAAAATACTACAGTATTTTGCCTGGAATGCCTTGTTTGCTGTCATTGCTCTTTCTTCCTCCTGCTCCCTGGGACACAAGCAGGGATCTGCTTGTGTCCCAGGGCCCTCCCTTGGAAAGGGCCCTCCCTTGGAAAACCCATTCCCAAGTTCAAATCACCGTCACCCCAGGGAGATGCTCGCCTGCACCGTGGCGTTGGCAGGCTGGGGGCACCCTCCATGCCCTGTGCTGCCCACAAGGCTCCCTCCCCTTGCCCACTCCCAGAGTTAGAAACACAACTTCTGACAAATGAATTTTCTGAATTCAAATGTCCCCTCACAAAACTAATATTCCAGTTCACTGGTGTCCCTGCCAGGAGGATGCGATTTGGTTGCATAGTCTATTATGTTCCAGAACGTGAAAGGTCAGGCTTAAATGGGATTTTTCATTGTAAAAGTCACCTACATGAATGACACACAATACCACCACGAGGCATTTGTAAAGAAGAATCCAGGATTATGGATGCACCATTTACTTCTGTTTATCCCCCAAAACAGAAAATTGGAAAATATTTGCCTCTCCCGAGCCTTCAGCTTAAGAAATTTCCTGGAGCTCTGCAGACTTTGGGGGCAGGCTGTCAAACAAGAGAAATGCTGGGAGCAATTAGAACAGCTGGGGATTGAAATCCTGCCCCAAAGTTTCATCTCAGTGAGCGAGAAGATGCTCTTTGGTTGGGTCTAGGTGCTGGCAAAGCAGGATGCTGCCTGCAGTGCAAAAGGCTGCGAGTGCCGGGACACCAGTGGGCACTGTCAGTGCTTGCTGCATCCAGGAGTGGAACAGCATGGGTGTAACGGGCCTCAGTGACACACCACACAGCCAGCCATTGGGAATGGGCTGATGGGACACACCAAATCTGACAAACAGTGGTTCACAAGGAGATACAAGTGCCAAGGTCAGTGTGTACCCCGACGGGATCCCCTTGCTGCTCAGCAGCATCCCATCCCATCCCAAACCTCTCCTCAGGTATGAGCCCCATCTCTCTGCATCGTCTTTCAGATTTCTCTTCACACTTCTGATTTTTACTATTGGGATAAAAGGGTTTTGCAAGCTGCCTCCTCTGAGGGCTGAGGAAAAAAGGATCGAGATGTGAGAGTCGGGCTGAGAGGGGAAAGGTTTTGGGGACAAAAGAGAACAGAGCCGTGTTGCCCTTTCGGGATCACGCATCCTGCTCTGGCTTACTGCAGAAGATCCAGAAGAAAGGGAGAGCCCTTTCAGAGTGGAAAAGCAGAGAAAGGTTCAGCACAGAGAGCAGCAGGAGTGAAAGCAGCCCCATTATCTCACAGAAGTAGAAATAAGACTGGGGGAAAGAATGACTTAAAAATAAAAGGAACATTAAAACCGATGTTTCCCGGAGCATACGTGTGTGTGTTTCTTTCCATGAGGAGGGCATTTGGAGGGATAAGCAGGGTTAAAGAGCCTCATTCATCTTCCTCTTACAACTGTGCTGACTCAGAACCTGGTCAAACAAGTTTAATCTTTTTAGCAGCAACAAAGAGAAGTGGAAGGAGGGTGGAAAGGAGCCAGCCTGGATGGGCAAAGAGGAAGAAAAAGAAAGCACAGAAAGAAAACTTCCCTTTTACAGCTTTTAGCTATCCGTCCCACCAAGGAAATCTGGCCTGATGGGCTTGGGGGGAAAACCAGTATCACTAGAGCTGTGTCTCTGCATCCATGCTCTCCCCTGGTGCTGTCCTGGCAGGATGGTGGGGAACAGGTTCACAGGATCACAGAACATGAGGGTTGGAAGGGACCTCAAAAGGTCATCTAGTCCATCCCCCCTGCCTGAGCAGGATCACCTAGATTAAATCACACAGGAACGTGTCCAGGTTGGTCTTGAATGTCTCCAGAGAAGGAGACTCCACAACCTCTCTGAGCAGCCTGTTCAGGGCTCTGTCACAAGCACATGGACATAGTTTCTCCTTATGTTCACATGGAACTTCCTCTGCTCCAGCTTGGACCCATTGCCCCTTGTCCTATCACTGGCCATCACTGAGAAGAGCCTGGCTCCATCCTCCTGACACTCACCCTTATTTATAAACATTAGTGAGACCAATTGGGATGGTGGAGACCTGGTGGGAAAGGCCACAGGGCTGCCACCCTATGTCCAGATTGTGGGGATGGCAGAGGGAGGGTGGCTGGGAAAGTTAGGCAAGGGATGAGTTGGTCCAGGAGGGGTGGACCCAGATGGATGGATCCAGAGTCTCCTTGCTCCCAGGCTCACATGCTGCCGCCAGCACATGGTGCCTCTCCAGGTACCAGCACCTCCCAATCTAGCACTCCCTGGATCAGAAGAATATCAGGTCAGGGTAAGGAAACAGCTTTTGTCCTTGTAGGAGAAGAGCATCATGAGGACACAGTCATTACACCTCGATTGAAATGGAGCTGTTCATTAGCAGCACTTCTGCGAAAGGAAAATGGTCATCGGCTATGAAGGAGAGAACACTTTAAAAAATAAATACACTGTGCAAAATAATCCTACGCTGGCTGGAAGATGAGGTCTTTTTCATCCTTAATTTCTGTAATTCCCAGTCATGCTGAGTATGATGCATCCTCATTTATAATGTAAGAGGGAAGGTTGGGGCAACAATTATTTTCAGGATCCTATAATCTCAACTGTAAAATTTCACCCCAGGCTGAAAATGAAAGAGCAAATCCTTCACTTTGGCATGAGCTGTATAAGACACAAAGCAGTTCCACTGCTAGCGAGTTACGCAAATATAAATGCACATTAGATTCCCCACTTAACATTTTTTTTCTGATCTTGAGCCAAAAATAAGATCTGAACTGAAATATGAATTTTTCATTGCATGTTTCTGATTCAAGATGTAAAAACAGACTTCCGAGGCTGCAAGCATCTACCTGTTCTCACCCACCTCCAGAGCCCTGGAGATGGGTTTGCTGAGCACACACCCTGCAGACAGCTACACTGTCTGACTTTGCTGCTGGCTGCTTCAAAGCCCCTCCAAAATGGTTCACTCCAGTCCAGCTTCGGAGCTGTACCTGGTTGCACGCTGCCAGTCAGCTCTACAAGTCAAAGGGAAAAAAAATATCCTGGCTCAACACAGCAACCGCTGCCAAACACGGACCACTTGGCCAGGTCTGTGCAGCAACCTCCGTGTGAATACAGAGCCCTGGCTCAACAGGCAGCAGACAGAGCTGTATCTGAACCCAGCCTGGCCATGGTCTCTGCCTTTTGCTCTGGGTTGTGTTGCACCAAGTTCTCCTGACCTGGGCACGGTGCTTTGGCATCACCCAGCCTCAGAAAGGGGATATTTTTGATGGGAAAGTTTGTGCTCTCCCAGGTCTGCTCCTCTTCAGGCTTCAGCAGGGCATTTTTAGATGAAAAGGGGGTGCTCAGACATGGGTGTGTTTTGCAAATGAAGACGTGCAAGCCCTGAAATCACAGCAAACCCCAAAGCTGAGAGAGCTGTCAGGGACAGGGTGAGCAGAGATCCATGTGGATCGATGCCGACGGCAGCTCCTCGGCACCCGCTACCAGAAAACACCCACGAGCACAGGGACACCTGGCCGTGGCATAACGTGTGATCTGCTCCTGTGGTTAGGTTTGGTTTTTCGTTTTTTTCCCCTTTCTTTTCACTTCCTTAAGGAAGAGCAGCATTCCCTGGCAGTGGATCACTGCCTGGCAGGTAGGAATACACCAGCACACAGAGCCACTGCCCTCCTGTCCGAGCGTGGGATGCAGGAGGGAGCCTGGCCAGGTGAAAGGACTGAAGCCCTTCTTTTAGTGATAAAATGTGACAGAGCTATGACAGGCTGGGGAAACATTAATTACCATTATGTTGCTCCAGCCATTGAAAGGAGGAATGGTCTCTGCTCTGGAGCCGTCTGCCCTGGTCCGATCTGGGAAAGCATCCCAGGACAGCCCTGATGTACCTGCTTGAAATGCAGCTCAGGCCCAAGCATTATCCTCTTTTGGGCTGCAGTAACCAAGTGCTTAAGGGATTTTTTTTTTCCCTCTGAGAAGAGCCAGACCAAAGACACAGAGACACAGTGCTGGGAGGAAGAACAACAGGGGAGGCTTTTCCCTTTCAGAGCACCGAGATGCTCTGAAAGACCCAGCAAAGCCAGGTCTGCAGGAGAGGCTGTGTCACAGGGAGGAGAGGACGGGCATCAGACACACTGGCAGGCCATGAGCAAGGGGGAAGCAGAGCCTTGGCCCCCACGCCTGTCCCTGCCACACATAGCTCAGCAAGCATGTCCAATGTGAGTTTCAGGAAAATCTTCAGCTTCAGTGTGTAAATGGCTGATTTGAACCAGCCCACCTGATTTACCTGGAGTAGACAGTCACAGGGGCTGCTCTGTCTGCAGACAGCAACAGTGGCAGCCCCAGCTGGTGATGCAGAACCCAAAGTGGGACATGTCCCCACTATCTGCCTCCAGTACCAGCTGAAGAGTGGAGACCCCATCACTGGGTAACCTAAAACAGCTCCACAAGGAGCTCCTCGGTGATGCTCGTGGTGTGAGAGGAAAGTCAGAGCACTGATTTAAACCCCAGTGCAGTATTTCCACACATGTACATAAGGTTGAGAGATGACAGAATTATATAATTTGCTTGGTACAGATTTGCTGCTCAATTTTGCAAAATGTAGCGTGTGATGCAGATTGCTGTGAGTGTTTGTTTTTAAATACCAGATTAAATGGGCACATAAAATTACCGTAGCCTTGAGCTGATCCATTGCTCTATGACATTTAACGTTGGGTTGCATCAGTCATGCCATGTTGCGTTGCATCACATAATGTAATGTGACATGACCGATGAATACAGACCTCCTGCTCCATCACCAGGGAAGCCTCACCAGCCTGAGAGTCATTGCTCGGACCGATGGCGCAGCTGGTGCTGCCACGCTGCTGTTCCCGTGTGGGATCTCCATCCAGGGCTCCCCCCAGGATGCACAGGCATGAGGAGCCGAGGGACAGACAGACAGCACTGGAGCCTAAACGTGCCACAGCAGGCTTTTTTATTTGTTTTTTTATTTAACTCCTTCTCTTGGATTCAAAGTTGCTCCACAACACACTCTCCTGGTGCTCAGCACCCTCAGTTCTACCTCAGCCCCTAAGGAGCCCTCAGTGCAGGCAGACTGCTGGCAGGACTGAAATGCCTCCAGGATGGCAGAGGGCTGCACACCCTAAGTGGGCTGAGGAGATGTGGATGAAATCCATGCTAAGCTGCAGGGAAGAAAAATGGATTGGAGAGAGCATTAGCTAAATCCCCCAGTGAAAGGAGCAAGGGGCTTGCTGTGCCACTGATGCTGCCTTTGAAGCACGGGAGATAATGTTCCTCCTCGGGCTGGGAGGAAGGAGGCAGCCCAGGGACCTTGTGCTGCCTGGCTGGAGGTGATATAGAGAGGACAGGTGCTACAGAGGAAGATAGAGCTGCGAAAGGGTGCCTTACACCTCTTGTCCATCCCAAGCCTGCCTCCACAGGAAGGTGAAGAAAGTCACAGTTTTTTTCCCCAAACCCATCAAAAGGTGATCACACACTTTGAAGCACCGAGTTCACTTCCACAGACCCAGCTGGACTGCAATGATCCAACTCATTGCCCTTCAGGATATGGAGATGTTGAGTCTATGCCCTGTGAGGTCCCTCCATCACCCCCCAGCGTGGGCTGCAGCCTTGGCCTGGGATGTTCAGCCCACCCGGCTTCTCCCTGCAGCCCACCTGCCTACAGCTCCTTCTGGTCATAGCCTGTAAATCAGATCAAGGAAATTATCTGAGCTAAAAATAACACAGATATAATCCTTTAAACTGCTGGGGAGGCAATCAAAATTGTGATATTTAGGGATTTGCATGCAGTAGCTAAACGAAGATTATCACATTTAAATTAGCAAGGGAAAGAAGGTCCATCCAGCGGGGCCAACGCAGCATTCCTCAGCAGCGATGGAGCCCTGCTCCCTGGCAGGACCAGCCCCTTCACAGCAGATCCAGCCAGCACCCAGACTCACTATCCCAGTCACATGCAGCAGAAAGACAGTTAATTGTAAGTAAAACTGTAGTAAAATGGGAACGAACGAAGGGAGCCAAATTGGCATTTACTATTTGGAACAAGTGTTATCCCCAACAGAGCGTGCATGACTGCCTTCCGGAGAGCGATGAGTTGCAGGCATGTGGGGCACATTCCCTCAGACAGCACTAAATATGCACAGTTTATTCTTCTCTAGCATTCACGTATTTTTTTTACAAATGATTAACCTCTAAACGTGCCTCTCTGCCTGGATGCTGAGCAGCAAAGACACGGGGTCTGTGGTAGCAGGATCTGATGCATCCGGACATACGTGGTGGGAATGGGCATCTCACCATAACTGATGGTGCTTGTTGGTGCTAACCTGGTGCATAAAGCCTGGGATACCTGGAATTTAGGAGCCTCATCCCCCTCAGCCCAGAGATGCGGGCTGGGACACAGGAGCATGGCAGCTGTCATGTGTGGACACCTCAAAACTTCTCAGAACCCAATACAGGGTTAAACTTTGTAATATCTTGCCATAATATTTTACAGATGATAAAAACTTACTGGAGTTCAAGAAAAGAAAGGAAATGAGTGGGAGAAAACTCCCTCGTGGGCAGAGGCATCCCATCCCACCCCATCCCATCTGTCCCATCCCAGCTCCTCCAGCCCCACCACAGTGCTGGGGGCGGAGAGAGCCCTCGGGAAGGCAGTAGGGCAGGTTTCCTTCTTCCTACGCGCTTCCCAAGGCTCTGGCCAAAGGCCCTCTCAGGGCCACCAGCTCAGGCTGGCTGGCCCTTTGCTATGACCTGTTATGACTGCTCTTAAATCCTTAAAACAGCTTAGTTTAAATGTCAGTGAAAGATCACAGGGTGAGAGCAGAGCCGTACTGGGCTATCATGGTTCAGCTGACAGGGGGTGATTTGTTCTGCTGCTGTAACTCCATCCAAGTCCAAGATGCGAACGGTTGGAAAGGAGGAATGGGTGCTCCAGACATGGGTTTGGGAAACTTTGCACAGGATGGAGGTACCACTGTACCATTCCCTCCTGTCCTTTTATTCCTAGCAAAGTTGGGATTAAACACCCCTCTATGATTCCACGTGCAGCACTTAATGCCCTTCCACGAAGACCTGCAGTAGAACACCTCCCACTGACCTCTGGGCAGTGCCACAGTGGGGCTGGGATGCTCTCCGGCTCATCCACGACCCACCTCATCTCTTTCTATGATTCTCTGAACACTGTAAATAAAATCCATTTCTTAGGTCTCAAACCAATGAATTTTCCCAGCAGATCTTTAAGAAGTTATTTAGTTCAAGTGTCTTCGTAATTGTGATAGATTGAGACAATTCATCCCAGCAGAAGGGAGCGGGGACGAACACGGACAGTGGCTGGAGACCTGTTAAGGGGTTTTATTTACGCTGGGGACATTCATCAGGACACAGGAGGCACAGTCCATCTTCAGCCCAAGCAGGGACAGTGGCGGGAGGCGCAGCCTGGGGAATGAGCTTGGGTCAATGGATGTACAGAGCCCGGCTATGGACTGCAGCCTTCCCCTTCAGACACCGGCGCATCTTAAACAGCAAAGCCGCCCATCTCCTCAGCTGACTGGTGAGATTTAAAAGGCTCCCAGATCCAATCCTTTAAGGAACAAGATGGAAAACTATAGTAGTAGGGGGAAAAAGAGTCGCTAAGACACGTTAACTCCTGAGAGTCAACCGGCAGGAGCGGCAAAGAAGATGCCACGGCACAATCTGCAGTGAGATTTGACACGAAAAAGAATTAAAAGTATAATTTTACACAGCACTTAAAAAGAATCTATTTTCATTTTCAGAAATTGGATTTCCTCCTTGTCCTTCTCCCAGGTCATTTTCTCTCTACTCGGCCTCACCCTGGTGATTTCTCACCGCACACCCAGCAAGTGTGAATGGTGAGGGGCTCTGCAGACTCTGCTCCCTCTAGACTTGGATTATTATTCACTATTGATTCATTGCATCCATCCACAAAGACGCATATTGCAAAATATCCAGGAGCAGTACAAGAAAAGCAATACAAAATGCCATTAAAAATGTAAAGAACCAGTCACCCAGACAAGATGCCGTGTATGAGCAACGGCAGGTTCATCAGGCTGTGGCACTGAGTCCCAGCTTCCCATCAGCAAAGCCTAAGGAATTCAAAGTGGAAGAAGAAAAAGCTTATGTTTAATCTTGGCTTTGCCCACAAAAGCACGTCCACAGTAATGAAGGCAGAAGCCCTGGTAGGAGGTAACAGCAGCTGGATATGACTTCTCCCCAGTCCAGCCAGCAAAGGGGGGATGCATGATCGTGTGCATCATGGCAGCAGGGAGAGATCCTAAATCTCCTACACCCAGTTTCAGGTATCCTCCTTGTTTTTCTAATGATCTAGAGCAAACCTAAAATCCGCCCATGTAATGCCATACCCTACAGTCACCCAAAGCCTTGGATGATGTTTTGTTCCTCACAGGTGACTGCTCTGAGGGACCTGGTTGTGAGAGGACCCTCGGAATCAGACATGCTAGAAGTACAGGCAGGATGCTTGGGGGCTGACCCCTCTGCTGTGGGTCCAGGGGTGAGAGAGAGCCCCCCTGCTGAGAGAGGGCACCCCCTTACTGAGCACAGGAGCTAACCAGGACCTCTGCAGCAGAAGGTACCACTACCACCACCCTCGCTCGCCCTGTTGTAATCCAGATGTGCAATTTAATGCTCTTTGCAGAGTCCCCTCCGCAGACTCGGCAGGGAGCAGCACCTCACAGCGATGCTCTGAAGGCATCTGGAATTTCCCATCTCCCTGCCCTTCCCTCCAGAGCTCACATTGCTTCTCATCCTGCACACACAGAAAATGAAAGAGAAAGGAAGGGGGAAATATATGGCTTGCTGTATACTCCAAGCAGAAAAACCTGTGTATACAGAGCACACAAATCATCTAATTCAGGGCTTTGTTTGCAGGAGTTTAATATTCATAATGCACCTATTTTTATTTTAGTGCTACCCATGAATATAACTGAATAATTGCGGCTGATTAAAGACAAAAAAGAAAGGAAATGTTAACACTGAGACAAACAAACACTGACTGTGTGGTAAATAGAAACACTCAAGGATTTAATTCCCTGAATAAGAGAAGGGAGGGGGCAGGGAGAGCAGAGAGCTCCTGCCATTGAATTCCTCAGAACCGACTTCAGCTTGTGTTCCTGGTTGTACTTTCCCACAAATAATTTACAGTGCTAATGTAGTTTTTGCTGTACAAATGGTTGTAGCCCCAGTGTAATACTGGAAGTTTTTCTTTTCCTATTGAATACAAGACTGAATTCATGTCTTCCCTCCTGTGCAGGGCATCACTGCCTCTGCCGCATTTTCTAGAGATGGCTCATGTCTGGACCAGGCTGGGACCACAGCAGGTCAAGGGGGGAAAGATCTCCCATCTCCAGGGATTGGGAGGATGTCACTGGGGGGAAAAAACCCTCCTCCATCTCCACCTATCCAAGCACTTGGCCCTGGTCCTCCCCCTCGGCACACGGAGGGGACATCAGCACTAGGATAGGGATGCACCGTGTCCCGCTGAACCCCTGGCCCCATGCAGGGATCATTCCCAAGTCCTTCTCTGTGGCATCAAAACAAAGGCCTCTCTGTCAGGCAGCAATATTGAAAAAAACACAATTGATTTTCTGACTTCTGGTCAGATTTTCCACCAAATTTAACACCCTGCACATCATGCTCACAATGCAGGCTCTAAAAGCATAAGGGATTTATTGTTAAGGTTTATTTTATTATACAACATTACAGCCATTCAAGATAGATTATATCCCCTGGCAGTTTCAGGAAAGTTTTTCCTTGTATTCATTAGAAAGAAAATAAAGTGCTTGCAAAAACTGGGAAATCCCCAATTTCAGTTAAATCGAGATCATTTCAGGGACTTCACCTTCAAGAAGGCAGCAAGATAATTTACATTCTGACCTAGATTTCTAACCTAAATGTATTTTCCTGAATGTGAAATGACATTTCATTTGCTCAGGGGTTCTATTTATTTATTTAATTATCAGAGAAAGGGGTGGGGGTGGGTGGAGAGGCCCTCTTTCTCAGATCCTACCATGAGTTGGGAAGAAAAGAGACTCAGATCACATGTCAGTGGCGGCAGAGCAGTCCCGGTGTCCGCACATCTGCACGGTCTGCTGTGCAAGTCCAAAAGCTGAGCTGAAGCTCATGTCTAGCTTCAGCAAGTGGTTTTGCCCAGTGGTTACCCTGTGTTCTGGTCCATGTGGAACCAGGAGCTAAGATGACAGTGGAAAGCCCAAAGCTGGAAAATACAAGACTTTTCCCAAATGTTTCCAGAAAGCTGGAGTGCCAAACAATGTGAAATTGAGGTTTTTGCATGTAGGAAAAATTCTATCTCCATCTATGGGAGAGTCCATGAAATAGCTCTGAAAGACCTTCAGCCACCAAACAGTTTACCTCCACGCTCTGGAAGCTTCTGGATCTGTTCCCTAGCTAATTCAGCACTGGGAAGGGGCCACCACTGCTGTTTTGCAGGACAGGAGACCAACAGAGAACAGGCAGAAAAGGAAGTCCCAGTGCCCCCATGCTGCTGGTGGGCACCTCCACATCACCTGAACCCTTGCTCACGTACTCCTCTAACTCAGGGCCCTCTGGCTACCCACTCTCTTGTCTAATCTCACTCAGAAGAGCACTAATTTCATGGGATAATCCTTCCCAGTGCCTCTTCACCCTCTGTACATTTATGGTGGTCATACCGCACTGGGTGGTTTCCTGCTCTGGGACGAACCAGGGCAACAGCGGATCTAACTCAGACATTGGCAGGACCATCCAGCAGGCCCTTTGAAGCTCACCTAACAGACACTGCAAAAGGCACATAAGGAGGAAGAAAGAGCCTTAATATTGCACCACAGAGCTAATCATCATAGAGAAAAGCCTTTGTGCATTGTGAAGTGCAGGTCAAAGCGTCTCGGCTCGAGTGCAGTCAACAACCCCTTGTTCTGACACAAACAGATGCTCATCATAGAGAGATGGATGAATGGAAAAAGCTGGAGAAAATGACATAATCACAGAGTAGCACCTTTGAATATGAATGTGCTAAGATAAAACTTGCCCCTACCCTCCATCCACTTACCGGCAGGTCCCCGGAACAGTTCTGCCTGGTACATGACAAGAATGTAGTCATTAGCTCTGTATTTGCTGGCAGCCAATGCCCGACCTGCTGAATTCATCTGGCTAAGAGGTTTATTTTCCTCTACTTTATTCCTGACAGTGTCATCTTTCAAAAGGCACACATTTCTCCATGCTAGAAGCAGCTTAGCATGGTCCCTCTGAAGACAGGAGACGCTCAGAAAGATTTCCAAGTAAAATGCCTGAGGTGCACCTTGACTTCTCTGCCCCAGGGACCTGTTTAAGAGCCATCAGGAGCTGAAAAAACCACCTGGAAACCACAGGGTGTCCCTGAGGAGCTCCTTCCTTAGCTCTTGGCTTTGCTGCTGAGCTTCTGACCATCAGGGTTAGTTAGCTCCATCCTTGCAACCTGTAGCTTTGCTAATGGTTCCAGCACTGATGTGGCTGCTGGGCTGAGGCTGTCCCATGGGCATGTGTCCACACCCCAGAGGAGCCCTGTGGAACCACAGGATCATAAAATCAGAGATTTTGGTTTGGAAGGGACCTCAAACCCCACCCAGTCTCACCCCCTGCCATGGGCAGGGACACCCCCACCAACCCAGGGTTTCCAAAGCCCCATCCAACCTGGCCTTGAACCCTGCCAGGGATCTAGGGGCAGCCAGAGTTTATCTGGGCACAGTGTGCCAGCGACTCAGCACCCTCACAGGGAAGGATTTCTTACTAGTATCTAATAAAAATCTCCTCTCCTCCAGCTTAAAGCCATTCCCCTTGTCCTGTCATTCCATGCCCTCATAACCAGCCCCTCTCCAGCTTTCAAAAGGTCACTGTGAGGTTCTGCACTCCAGTTCTTCACCTCCAGCCGTTCCTCCCCTCTTCTGACTGCGGAGATGCGGAGTTCAGCCCCGCGTGTGACTCATCTGGGCAAGGGTTGATAATGAGAGGGGCGAGTGTTTGTGCTCCACGGAGCTCCCATTGTTCCCAGCTCTTTGTCTTCCTGCCCAACGCTCACTGGCCACCTGCTTTCCTCCTCAGCCTTTTGAAGAGGGATTCTTTGCTTCCCTTTGTTGCTCTCCCTGCCCCAAGCTGCCCGTGTTATGGTGAGGCAGACTCCAACCTCCAGAAGGAGCCAACAAAGGACCAGGGACGCGGCCTGCCTCGGACTGGGAGCACTGGGACACAGGGTGGGGGAAGAGCAAGACTAAGAGTGGGTCTCCTGTGATAAAAGAATAAAACAAACACAGCAGAGGAAAACTATGACATGGAGCTCGCTGCTCATTATGGGGAATATTCCTACAGTGGAGGCTCCTTGTGAATTATACAGGAGCTTCTTGATGAGAAAGCAGAGAGCGTGGCCAGCGCCTTTCCGCACCGGTCCCAGACGCTGTGCCCAGGCACCAGGCAGCAGCTGGGCCACGCATGGCAGCTGTGCTCAGCCCCTTCCCCACGCTCCCACAAGCTGCACAGAGCCCTGCCACCAGCAGCAGAGCTGGAGCCAGCAGACAGCTCAGACCTGGGCGGGCAGCGAGACAGAGAGGTTGCGTTTCGGAGCTCAGATTGGGCTCGCAGCATCAGCCAAGCCTGAGCAGAAAGAGCCTGCTCTAAGTACAGCTGCCATCACGTGTCTGTCGAGGGATGCTGTTTCTGTATTACCCTTGCATCGTCCAGAGCCGTCAGTGTCTGTGCAAATCCCAGCGCTACCTCTTTCTGCCATGGCGGTGACTCCAGCAATCCTCTGCTCTGAGCGGGCATCCCATGCCCACGTGCCCTGGCAGAACCTTGCCCAGCTGTGGCCAGCTGTCCAGTGCATGCCCTGGTCCCCACCAGAACCCCCTCTGCCTCAGGATGTGCAGCAGCCCCAGTTGGTGTTGCGTTCCCAGGCCCACAGCCTATGCTGCAAACCCCACAGCTCTCTCCACAGCCACTTGGGCATCACCGGGGAGAGAGCTGGCACCAGCTATGGAGAGCTGAGCCACAGGAAGGAGTTTTGCAGCACAGGTCTGTTCTCACACATGCAGGAGCCTCCTCCAGCCCATCCCGGGAGACTGGGTGACCCTGCTCAGCACAAGCCACATATTCCCGCTCTGACAAGTCTCTCCACAGGCATGAAACCAGCACAGTAAAATAAATAACTCTCCGTTCAAGCCTGCAGACTGTGAATGTAGTTAAGGGAATAAATTGCTCCCAGCTACCCTGAGCCCTTCTGGCTCCAGCCCAGTAACTTGTTTGTGCGAATGCCTGCAGGTCACAGCCTGGTTCACCGTGCCTCACCTGATGTATCCCAAAATACCATCCCCCCTCAGGCAAAAATCAGAGAGCTGAATTAACTATGGTAATCAGCTCCACACACTTCCACCAAACCCGGGCAGCACAGCTCCTGTCGCCCGCAGCGCCAAGCTCCGTGCCGAGATAGCCGTGCCTGGCAGTGTTGACCCTTCCAGCCCCTTCCCACCCCAGAAAGCCTGTGTAGATGCTGTACTGCTGCAGGAGATAACTGCTGCTGGGAAGCTGCTTCACACTACAAGGAGCACCTGCATACAAAAGGGCTTACAAAAAGCTGTTATAAGGAAGCTACTCATAGCTGTAGCTCCAACCTAGTAGAAATGTATTGTGCGCCATAGCATACATCTGGTAGGACCTGGTAGCGTGAGGTTTATTTTTCACCTAAGTTATTTTTTACCTCCCTCTGGTCCTTGATTTACCCTGCATGGGAGGAGTTTTGCAGGCTCCAAAGAGCCTGCAAAATGCTTTGCTGGAGAGTGCAAAAGAAGGGCAAAGCATTTAGCGAAGATGAAACACGTGTGCGCTCACTGCTCCGACATTGGCTGCTCCCACGTGCCAGAGGGCTGGAGGCGGCTGGCCGGGGCTGCAGGGAGCACCAGAGGAGTGGAGGAGGCTGCTGGGGTGGCCACACAGCAGCTCCAAGCCCAGTCCCCCTCCTTCCTTTGTAGTGCCTGGGTAGGGAGAACTGCAGGCAGGACAGGATGGTCGGCAGGAAGCCTGGCAAGAAAGCATCGCCTTGGCTTGCTCGGCCTGCAGCTGTGACTTGCCCGGCATGGGGGCAATACCCCCCCCAGCTCAGGGACCTGGCAGGGAGATGCAGCTTGTCCCAGGTCTTGGCCACAAGAACTAGTGGCCTTGGCCAGCACAGAGGCTGCCTGATAGGGGTAGGAAGGACAACAGGGCCAGCCACCCTCGAGGATTTTGGCACAAGCTTCCCACCATGGCTCATAGGGACACAGCTGCGGTGCTGGGAATGTGTCGACAGAAATACCCCCGAGTCAGCAGGGCTGTGTGAGGGGGAGGGCAGGGGAAGACTCTTGCCCAAATCCTGTCCCCTTAGCACATCCTGGTTCCCATTCCCACACCATTAGCACTATCCGCTGCATCTCATCCCAGGGTCTTGCAGAGCAGCTGCAGGCACCAGCTCTGGCCCCATTCAGACCCTGGGAGCTGCCACTGAAAGGAAGGGGACCAAAAGCGAGACAGCCCTTCACCCCCTGTCCAGACACTGGGCTGTGGGTGATCAAAGCCTTGCCGAGGAGCCACTCTCTGTGACACCGCGTCCAGGAAGGTCTGATGGATCGGAAATGGCGGCTGGGGGTTTAGCCCAATTTCCTCAGGAAATGAGGCTGTTTGAGTCACAGCTATTAGTCACAGTGCCTAATGAATTCTGAGCCCTTTGGCCAATTTCAGGCAAAGTTAGCTAAAAGTACAGTCCTCAAGGTATCATATTCTTAGGAGCACTGGGGGGGGCAGCTCCATCAGGAGAGCCTGCTCTGAAAGAGGCTGCATGACCCAGACCTCACCAACCCCATCCCTTGCAAGAATCCTACCTCCAGCCTGACGGAAACAACCTAAACTGGGAACCTCAAAGGACAGGCTCAGCTCAGTGAAACACCCACAGCCTAGATTTCCTCTGAGGCACATCCCCAGAGAGCAGGGATGCCAGGATGGGCCTCATCGCACTGAGGGGGCAATGGGAAGGAGCAGTCTGCCATGCCCGGCCAGGAGTTTGTGCAGCTCCAGCCCGCAGTTTGCTGATTTATGTTTAAAACACAGACAATTAAATTACATGGGAGTTGATGCTGCTTAATGCATAAAGGCACTGAAATGCCAGGCCTCATCAGGTTGCCATGTAAATCACCATGGTTAAGCGGGTAACTGAGAGCACAAACAGAAGGGGCTGAGCATACGTCACCCAAAATGCCCTGCCAGCAGCAGAGCCCAGAGGTGGTTAGTGAAGATGAGTAGGGATGAAGGAGCAGCCCCACCAGACATAGCCAGTGGGCTGGTGTGGAGAAGGGTGGGGTTGGGGATTGTGCCCCGCATCAGACAGAGCCATGCAGAAGGGAGAACCAGACTCCAGCGATTTACACACCAAGCAATTCAGGTTCCAGTGAACTAAAATCAATACAAATAAAGGAATAATAAGAGAATCTCTGAGGATGAATGGGAAATAAACAGCTAAGCAACCTGCTAGGAAAATAGCACAAATCCTGCTCAGTTCCTGTGGGGCAGGTTTAGGGTGCGGTCACCCAACCAGTTATCCTGCCTGGGTCCCAACCCCGGTCCTTGGCATGATACTGAGCCAGACTGAGACACTGGACCAGCAGAAAAGCTAACCCTGTATAATACAGAACAGAGCAGGTGATGGAGCACAAGAGAAGAGCTTATGTAGCTGAGCTGCTCTGGAGGCATCGTGTCCTGGGCCCCACACTGAGGAGTGTGGATGGAGCGGCCGCAAGGCTAAGAAGCATCAGAGCCAAGCTCTGTCCTGTCTGCCTGTCACATCAGGATCCTTTGCAAATCACCACCCAAGTTGTGCCAGGATTTTCTCCTCCAGACTTTGGTTTGCTCCTCTCCAGGACACAGCCCAGCCCAGCAAGCACCTGCAGACGTGCCAGCGCACTGAATGCTGCCTCAAACAGGCCAGAAACCACCAAAAGAGCTGATACTTTGCTTCACTTGCCCTTTCTTAACAGCTCTGAACACCAGACTTCTGCTGCTCATTAATTAACCCATTGTGATGAAGCAGCTTTCCTGTCACATGTGGTGGAAGAGGAGCTGAGTGCAGGGTGGAGAAAGGCACAGGAGACCAGGAGAGCAGCTCCTTGCTGCAGGAGCAAGGGAGCGCATGGAGCTTTGGGGATTTCATGGGAAACATTAGCACTGCCAAAGGTCACCCATTTCTGTGAGAGCTCCACAACTCAAACAAGCAGCCCTTGCAAGCTAATTAGTAGCAAATGTGACAGATCTGGATTTTATTTATGTAGCATCTTGCAAACAAAACCAGATTTCAGCCCCATCTAACAGGGAGGCAGAGACTGGCAGAGCCATGTGCCGGGTCACCTCATCCCGCTCGATGTGGTCAGTGTGTCCCTGTGGGCATCAGGTCTTTTATGGCACCACGGACTGTGACAGAAAGAACACCCTGCAAATTACTGCCAGTGCCACAGTGACATTCCCAGCCCATCCTTGGGCATACAAAATTATTAGGTAGTAAATTTAAGCCGAGAAAATAAAAGGAAACCCTTTTCCACACAGAACGTAATTACATGGTACAGTTTATTATCACCAGATGTTGCGGTAGCCAAGAGCACAAGCTGCTTCAAAAGAGACCAGACATATAAATGGGGGAGCAGATCAGCTGGCTACTGAGCCCGACATCCTGGCCGCCATCCCTGGCTTGGGGCATCCCCGTGCCCCCTCATTGCTGAAAGCCAGCAGGCTCTGCCATGGGAAAGCTCAGCCCTGCTTTCCGAGACCTTCTCCCCAGTGTCTGCTGCTGGCCAGCATTGGAGGCTGACAGCGGAGCCGAGTCCTGAGCTGGGCTGGCACAACCACCCTCATGCTCCACTCGTGGGTAGGAAGGTACTAAAGAGCAAACCTGGAGTCAAAGGCACCCTGGCAGGAGCCTGCAAGTGATCCAGCCACACACTGCAAGGCAGGCATTGAGTGATGGTTTAGATCCAGGTACCACACAAGCCCTCCTGCTCAGGGGTAACTACCTGTAGAGGATGGCGAGCTGGTTTTTTTTTTTCCTTCTCTAAATCAGTATCAACAAGTTCCTCATGGCTCAGATCACAGGCTCATGTGTGGCACTGTGCAGTGCTGAGGGTGAATTTCACGTGTTTCGGTGCACTGCTGGGCACCAAGGGCTGGAAGCTGGGGGAGCAGAGCAGGTGCCATCCCCAGAGCTGGGGCAGGGCACCCCTTCTTACACTGCAGGCAGGGAAGCCTGGTCAGGTGTGGGCATCATGGTTTCACCCCAGCCAAGAGCCAAACATCACACAGCTGCTCTCTCTAAATTGGGGATGGAGGGATAAAGGATAGAAAGGAAAACCAGCAAAGACAAACCTCGTGGGTTGGGATAAGGATAGTTTACTGGAACAGTAGAGAGAGATAACAGTGATAGGACTTCAGAATAAAATATATGAAAATGGTCATACAGAGTATAATTTCTCACTGAGCCACACACCTCAGGCCATACAACTCAGAGCTGTGCCAGAACTGGATCATCCCCAAAACCACATGTCCTGAAGCCGTGCCCTCCTCCCACACCGGTCACCCTTTACACTGAGCATGACGTAACTGGTATGGGACACACTCTTTAGCTAGTTTGGATCACCTGCCCTGGCTGTGTCCACTCCCAGCTTCCTGGGAGTGGACACAGCCTACTGCCCTGCTAATGAGTGCCTGCTCATTAGCAGGGCAGTAGGAACAGCTGAGAAGTCCTTGACTGCTTGGCAACAACAAAAAAAATATCAGGGTGCTACCAGCACTGTTTTCATCCTCACTCCTAAACACTGCATTCCACCGCTGCTAGAAAGAAAATTATCTCTACCCTAACCAAAACCAGGACAGTGAGGTTCACACCAGTGCCCCCCTCCCCAAACTCCTCCACACCTGAGGGTCAAGAAAACAAAACTACTCCATCCCCTGTGTCACTAATTTAAATCCAAAGTGCCACTGCTTTGTCCACACCGCGAGCCGTTGAGCGGCAAAAGCACATGGTGCGGTTGGATTAATCACTGCCACTCACTGGCATGGTTCACACGCACATCAGCCCAGCAGGAGTAGTACCGAGCTTTGTCATCGCAGAAGTACTTTTCAAATATACATATAACAAACCTAACATCAAAGATCCTGAAAGAGAAACTTCTTTCAGATGATATCCCAGGCTCAGCCTCTACAGAGCGCAAACAGAAGGGATGAATGATGCTGGAAACAACAAAGAGAAGTAAATTGTCTTCTCTGGATGAACTCAAGCTTAAAATCTAAAAAAGGAACTTGTCTTGCCTTTGTCTCTGCTGAAAATACACCTCCTGCCTGGACAATGAGCAGCTATTGGGGAAGCAAGAGGCGGCCCTAGAGCTGGGCTGGAGCCTGGGCAAGCTCTATTTACACCCCCCAGATCACCAGGGAAACAACAAAACCTGAGCACTCTCATTGATCGGCCTATTCAGATCTCCATCATATTAATGTAATATGTTAATTAATAGCAATGGGTCATGCTTCTGAGGTGCCTTTTATTTAATGATAAAGGCGACTCTACCAGCGCTCATCCACACTCCCTGCCCATGACACACGCAAGGGTCTTGGCGTTCCCTTCAAAGTGATTAAGCAACAGAAGAGAGAGTCCAGGCTGCAAACACACCAGGCTCTGCAGGGCAGGCCTGAGACCCCGCAGGTGGGCTGCACAGAGAAACACCCAGCACACTACCAGAGCACCTCAGACTCCAAACCCTCACTGCAAACCACTCGCACTGCCATCCCCAGCGTGACACAGCATCACTGAGAGGCACGTTCCCGGGGCCATGGGAGAACAGGCAACCCCCAGAGAACAGCCAAGGCTGGGAAACACGGAGCAATGCCCAACCACCGCATGTCACTTAAGGAGAGGCATCCCCAGCCATTATATAAATTGCCGATTCACCATTGAACAAGTTAGCATTAATATTTATTGCAGCATGTTCACAATTGTAAAGATCTTCATTTAAAATGTTTTGTGCCTCACACCCTGTCAGCAGGGAAAGCACTCTAAGGCAGAAAGCAGGCTTGCAGGCTCTAATGCAAAGTGATGGCTCCAACTTCAGAAGGGAAGCCTATTTCCAGCAGGAACATCTGCTCTCGGCGTGGAAAGCGAGTACCTAGTTGAGAAGGCTGGGAGCAGATGGAACAGGAAAGTTTCTCCTCCTCTTGTCGCAGAGCCACGGCAAGTGAGGTTCACCACCTCACCAGATTGCTGGCTGGGTGGTGCCACCATCCCAGGCTGTGTCCCTGTGCCACCTTCTCCTCTGGCTCCAAAGTGAGGCAAAAGCACCCTAACCGTTGGGTGCAGTGAGAGCAAACCCAGGTGAGCACTAGCACCAGAAGCCACCCTGCCAGCAGTGACATGGCTCTCGCCTGCAGCCGAGTCGCAGTCGGTCTGGCGAGGTTTGCGTGGTCCTCGTCACCGCCGATGTCAGGGAAGGTGAGAACTGTCTGCGCGTCACAGGAAGGAGGAGGGGAGTTTGAGCTGAACCAGGCAAGGGAAAGGTGAGAGGACTGCAAAACAAAATGTAAGTGGAAAAGTGAGAAGAACTTGATGCTGAGATCTGTTAAACCTCCCCCTTGCAAAGCCTTATGCAGGTGCTTAACTTTGCAGGCTGTGAGTAATCCAATTAAAGTTGTTAAATCCCGCAGAGACTTAAATTCAGGGGAATTAATGATAGTGCGCAAAGTTAAGCGCATGCTTACTGGGCAGAATGGTGTGAAAAAGGCTCCTTAGGAGAGAAAGCTCCACAACTTGGAACTTTTAGAAGTGGAAAAACCCCACCACCAAATATATCAAGAAATAATCTTGCACTGGGTTGGAAGAAACATTTGATGTGACCTAAAAGTCTCTTCCATCTCCGACTTCTATTAGTCTGTGACAAGACTTAAAAGGTCATCTAGTCCACCCCTTTGCTAATGCAGGATTATTCCCTACAGCACAGTGCCTGTTACTTTGTCCAGTCCAGTTTTAAATGAAAAGCCTCGCAAAATTTCCTCTTCCCAAGGACCATTATCCTCCCAATTCTAATGTGTTTCTTTTTGTCAATAGTTCTGTCAGTATAATGAAATCCTCACTGTGCTAAATTGCTAAAAAAGATCTAAAAGTCGAATCTTCTTCTAATATGACATGAAAGTGCTAGTATAAAAATAGGATTGTATTAGCGATTCTCCGCTGTATTGTATTAACATCCTATTTCACTTAAGAGAGGCAGGACTGAATTATCTGCGGATTCTTCCAGCCACTACTCTCACAAAGCTGTGTGTTTGGGGTTCAGAGCTGTGTGACTTCCATTAAAGCAGTACAATAAAATCCCACATGGCATGCAAAATGCAGAGGCAGGAGTTCAGGGCATGTGCCAAGCATGGGGCCCGACCCTGCTCTTCCTCGCTCCCGAGAGGTGCTCACAGGCTCTGTGATACAGGAAGAGGTGCTGGAAGGCGAGTGGGCAAGAGTTGAGGCTTCAGGGGTGGAGAAAAGGACAGGCAAGAGCCTAAGAAAGAGGAAAACATCCATCATGGAAGTGTGGTGTGGAGGAGGGATGGGCACCCTGCTTCTGTTCACAGGCTGGGGCTCTGGGTCAGCCCAGGTGAGGAGCAAAGAGCCTTTGCAACCTCAATACCATCAAAATGGGCTTTTGTAAACAATTTTGAGGGCATGTGGAGAAATTCAGCTTCCAGGAGGAAGGCAGATGCTCACAGCACACCTCAAGTAATGAAGCTCCTGGCACCCTTCAGAAGAGATGAGGAGAAGCACTGGAGGGGTTTGGGACCATTCCTGAGCTGGGACAGGCAATGCCTGAGCACACAGCAAACAAAATCACAGAATCATAGAACATGTAAGGTTGGAAGGGATCTTTAAAGGCCATCTAGTCCAAGCCCCTGTAGTGAACAGGGACATCTTTACCAGATCAGGTTGCTCAGAGCCCCATCAAGCCTGATCTTGAATATCAGGGATATTAAAGGTCCTCTCTGGGCAACCTGATACAGTGATCCACTACGCTCATATTGAAACATTTTTTTCCTAATATCCAACCTAAATCTTCCCTTTTTTTAGTTTAAAACCATCAACCCTTGTCCTATTGCTCTATGCCCTCGGGAACAGTTCTTCTCCAGCTTCCTTATAGGCACCTTTCAAGGACAGGAATGCTGCTATAAGGTCTCCTACAGAACCTTCTCTTTCAACTGTTGATGCGCTCCAACAGGTCCATGTCCTTCTTGTGTTGAGGGCTTCAGAGCTGGACACAGTATTCAAGGTGAGATCTTACCAGAGCAGAGAAGTGGGGCAGAATCTCCTCTCCTGATCTGCTGGCCCCAATTCTGGTGATGCAGCCCAGGATGCTGTTGGTTTTCTGGACTGCAGATGCACATTGGTAGTGCATGTTCAGCTTCTCATCCAAGAGTACTCCCAGGTCCTTTTCCTCAAGGCTGCTTTCCAGCACTTCACCTCCTAATCTGTATGGATAACAGGGGTTGTCCCGACCCAGGTGCAGGACCCTGCACTTGGCTTTCTTGAACCTCATAAGGTTCCCTTGGGCCCACTTCTCCAGCTTGTCCAGGTCCCTCTGGATAACATCCTGTCCCTCTAGCACATTACCCTCACCACTCAGCTTTGTGTCATCTGCAAACTTGCAGAGGGTGCACTCAATCCCCCTGTCAATATCATTAATAAGGATATTAAACAGCACTGGTCCCAGCACAGACCCCTGAGGAACACTGCTTGTCACAATCTTCCATCTGGATTTCGAGCTACTGACCACCACTCCCTGGATGCAACCATCCAGCCAATTCCAATTGTACTAAGCAGCTTATTCCTGTTCTGAGCAGTCTCGAGCATGGCCCTGATCCCAACTCACTGGTGGATTGTCCAAACCCTTGGCCTGCTGATGACAGCAGCTACAGCTGCTTTTAATGGCACCACGACTTCAAACCGGCATCCAAACAACCAACTTCACACAACCCATCCCTACCAGAATCAATCCAAGTTTCATACATTTTTGCCAACACAATATAACCCCATTTTTCTTCCCAAGAACCCAGTCTGGATTCTTTGAAAGTCCCTGAGCTTCAGAGAAGCTGTCTGTAGCATATCATTTAACGGGAATCTGGAAAAAAATAGCTTCATCTTTTTTGAGCCCACTTCTAGTCACCATTCCCAGCATGTTCTGCAGCCGTGCCCTCCCTGGGACTTAGAGGGACTTATTTTCCCAACACATGCTCCCTCGTTGCTATTCTTTTTCTTCTCTTCTCTCTTGTTTTTTTTTTTTTTGTATTTTTTTTCCCTCTTCCTTTCTTACAGCATAGCAGAAAGCTATTGAGTAGAAAGCCAGTGGGAAGCCACAGCTATTGTATCTCTGGTTTAGTTCCTTATCTGCTGAGGGGTCCTTTTGTGATTGTGTTGAGGAAGGACATGCAGACAGAGCCTTTTATCACCAGCACGGCATCTCCGGAATGAAAGGAGAGGCAGCGGGGATGCAGATGTGACGTTAAAGTATAAAAATCCACCATATGGTACAGATTGCTTCAGCTACAGTCTGGTCAAGATGTTGACACTTTGGTTATGAAAAGCAATATGTATCTCTCTCTTGGTGGTTTCTGTTCAAATTAAATGTTTTGTATCAGGCAGAGAACTAATAACGAGCCAGGTTTTCCCTCGACAGAGGAGTAGTAACAAATATGGAGTAATGTGAAAGCTGACTTGAAAATTACTATTCCCAGAGATGCAATAAATGTAGAGGTAAGATTTGCTTAGAGGACTCGAATGAGATAAATACTAAAGGTGCTGCTGGTAGGAAGAGAGTCCGAGGGGAACAGGCAAAAGCAAAAAAGTAGCATTTAAAAACCACAGTCTGCCCTGTCAACATTTCTGTTAACACCAAATACCTCCTGGACATCAGGCACTGCCTCAGCCTTCTGCAAATCTCCCTCCTGGCCACGGCTAAACATACACAGTGAACCAGAACAAAAAAGGGTATCGGGGTGCAATGCCACGTAAGTGCAAGCTGAGGAGATGTGGCTTTTTCAGAGCCTCTGAAAGGGATGAGGTGCCTCAATGCAGACACGGGCATGGAGGCAGGGTGTGCTGCGAGGGAGCAGCTCCGTGGGCAGCAGGCAGGGCTTGGGCACAGACCTCACGGCATTCTGGGGGGGATGGGGAAATGAAGAAATCAAGGTGCACAACCAACACAAACCCAGCTGAGGCTATTCCACCGACCAACGGTGTTCTGGAGGAGCAGCGATTCCAGTCTGGCTCAGGCTGAAATCAACCTTGCACATCAAATATTTAATGCCCCAAAGTCTCTTCCCAAGGCTGCGCCCCGCAGCTGCGTACCCCGTGCAGGCAGGCTCCCGTCCCGCCGCCTCCCTGCACACCCGGCATCCTCCAGCGCCTAATGCGAGTTAACAGCAGTGGTGATGACTTATTTAAGAGCAGATCAAGAAATATCCCAGTTCTCTTTGGAGACTTCAAAAGAAGCTGAATGCTACCAGTATCCTCCGATAAAGACATACCCTTGCTGCACCGCCTGCCTCAGGGGAACCTTGTACCACCAGCAGCAGGAAGGGGAGATGCGGCTGCCGCCGGGATGTCTGGGCAGAGCGGGGACCCCACTGCCACCCAGCCCCAGCACTGTGGCTGCCAGACCCACTGCAGGCAGAGGGGAGGCAGGACCAGGGGATGCATCCTGCCCCCAGCCCCAGTGGGCACTTAGGCTGCCCACCCAGTCCCAGCTACCTCTTGGGAAAGTGGCATGTGGTTGCTATGGCAACAGACAAAAACGTGAGGGGGTTGAAGGTCTTTTTTTGCCCCCTGGGAAGCACAACACAGAGTCCCCAGCACAGATGGAGTGCTCAGCACTGGACATCTTCCCTATGCCATGGGCCAGTGAAGGGCACTGGGGAGCACAGACCCATGTCATGGTTTGGAGGTCAAACAAAGGAGGAGGGATGGTGCCTCCTCTCACTGAGCACATCTCGCCCAGCCCAGCCCGCCACAGCCACACTATGCCTTCATGCTACGAGCATTTTCCCAACTGAGCAGTGAGCATGCCGGAGGAGGGCTGCAGAGGAAGCTGACAGGTGTGTTGGGGGTTTTCCAGTGATATTTAGAACAGGACACACCAGCCCTCGACTCAATCATGAGCATAGGCAGGTGGGGCTGGAGCAGAAGGACAGCAGAAGCAAAGGGCTTTAATGGAGACCTGGGGAACAGCTTGCTGGCCAAGGACTAAAATGTCCTCCATCAACAGCTGACATTTCCCACTGGGAACCAGGGAAGCAGAGCCCCGTGGCCAAAACCTCCACCCCAGGCTGAGGTTGATAGGAGATTTGATATTGATTCACTGGGGCCAGGATTTCATCCTGTGATTTAAACCTAACTCCTCCAAAGAGAATAAGATCAATTTTACAGAGACTCAAATAGATAAAGAACAGCCTTTGAGTCAGTGTGCAGCAGAGAGGGANGAAAAAAGAAAAAAGAAAAGAACCTGAAGAATGTTGTTTGCTCATTTTTCCTTTTCCAGTCAAAACAACCCCGCCTCTGTCTGCTCTCTGCATGGGCACCCAGGCAGCAGCCAAGGGTTTCTTATGGCGGGGTCAGCACGGAGCTGCTGTGCTCCCCATCCCTGGTGACCCCCGCCACGCACTCATCCCATCCCAGGTGGTCCCCACCCCAAGAAGCCATCTCAGGCTGCTCAGTCCTGCCACATGAGGACGAAACACACCAGTGGTCCAGCATCATCCATCTGCAGCGGCAGGAGAGGAAATGGGGCCAGGGAGCGAGGTGGGGAAGGCAGAGCTGTGGGGATGAAAAGGGTAAACCTGCTGTGCCATAGCAGGGCATCAGCCCTGCCCCCCTCCCAGAGCAGAGAGCCTCTTGTCCAGCTACCTCCACACTGGGGTGGGGGATGCAGGCTCAGGCAGCCCCCACCCCTCCTGTCCGGGAAGCTGGAAATCCCTGCACTGAGCTTCTCTCTATGGGAGGGTTTATTATCGTAATTCCTTTTTACTTTGGCCTTGGAAGACAATTCATCACCCTCACGCAGCCCAGACTACCTCTCGCCAATGCAGCTGCTGCTCTGCTCCCGTGCCACCCCTTGAAGCACCAGGCCAGCTCAGACCCTCTTCAGTCGCTTCTAAAGCTCTACAAGAGATGCATCTCACTCACCTCCAAGCCTCTACCCCCATCCCCGCTCCCCCCAGTGCCCAGCAGCAATGGGCTGGGGCAGCAGGTGCTGCAGGCAGCAATCCCCCTGCCCATCACTTAACTGCGGCCTAGAGACCACCTGTCTTGGGGAAAAGCCTTTAAGCTCCATCGGTGATGGGGTTAACATTGTTTGCTGCATGTCTCAGGTTTTTATCTGTGTTAACAGAAAGCACTACCGTGGTACCAGGGCGCTGGGTTGTGATGGCCGACTGCGCCGCGGCACCTACCAACCACCTCCCCTGCCACCCCCGCCATGACACCCACCCCGAAGGCCAGAGCATGCCAAGGAGCCACCAGCCCGGCCTGGAGCAGAGGAGAGCAGCTCTATAGCTGTACACCTGCCCGTGTTTGCTCGCTGATGGCTCTTTGGGGACGCTCACTGACATCACGTTCATAAGGAAAGGACAACAACAGGGAAGAAAAAAAAGCCAGATGAGAGTTAAACAAGCAGAAGGGCCGCTGGGGTTGCCGGAGACGTCAGGCGCTGGTTTCTGACCAGGGCTGTACAGGCAGCCGGTCCCATGCTCTTCCCCACCGGCACCAGGATGTGGGATCACAGCTCAGGGGGGTAACAGAAAGGGGGGATGGGGACCTCACCCTCCACACCCTGCCCACAACGCTCTGCTTGCAGGGTCCTGCTTCGAACAGAAATGTATGGGGTTTTGCTCTGTGCTTTCAGGCCTTTGATCCCTCAGATTTATTCGTCCGAGCCTTTGTGGGCTTAACAGTCAAAGTGTGAGATAACTCATTGCTCGTTAATCCAATTTGGCTCTGTTTAGATAGTCCAGATTAACATCAAATACAATACAACTATAATGTCCAGAAGAAAGAGAAGCGAGATCTGTGGCTACGAACCAGTTCTGAAGCTTGCCCAGGGAGGGAGAGCCATTTTCTTTTCTAATGCATCCTCTCTCCAGGTTCACCCAACGCCCCCTTTGTGGCTGAGCCCCCCACTTTAGCTGGGAGCACCACCTCAGGGTGCAGCAAAGCACCCCTGGAAGCTGTCTCCCATGGGAGAGCAGGGATGCTGGCACAGCCCCAGGGATCCTCTCCTCACCACGCTGGGAAGCTCAGGGGACCACAGGCTGGGTCCCCTCCTCAGGTCAGGGGCAATCCAAGGCAGGGGATACAAGAGGGACACACACAGCAGCTCCCTGGGGAGCCCAGGCCACCTGCAGCACCCAGCTCTCCATACCAACTGCTCTGGTTTGCCAGCCATGCATGGCACAGAGCACAACCTACATCCCAGACGTGCCAGGGAGAGACCTGCCTGGCCAGAACCAGCATAGGGACCTCACCAGGGCTCACTCCTGCTCAGGATGTGAACCTCAGCACGAGGAAAGTTGCTGAGCAGCACGACTCCACACACCCCTACAGACAGCAGCATTCCCAGACAGGCACGCTCGGCAGAAACATCCCTTTTTATCTGCAGTGGGCTCTGAGTCACGCTCCCACCTGCCGCTCACCTCAGCCCTTCCTGGCACTGCTCTTTATGCCAACTTCAGCACCGCTGTTTCCACCACAGAGGAGGAGGCCCTGCATCTCTTTGGGGCACGCTGGCAGGGACAGAGGATTGCGACAGCTGGCTGGGGAGCACAGTGGGGACATGTCACAGACCTGACATCTCCGAGCCCCCAGCTCAATGCGTGCAGGAGCCTGCAGCCAGCACCACCGAAAGCTGACTGGTGTTACAGGGTATGAAATCGGGAGAGAGCCCAGCTCCACAGCATCCCAGCAGGAGCTGGGGTGGAAAGTCCTGAGGGAAGTCACCTACCCAGGGAGGTTTCAGACCTGTTTTGACTCTCAGCTCAGCCAGCCCACACCTGGCCCCAGGATGGGGCTCTGCATTACCCCACTGCCAGCTACCCAAGGCAGCCTCATGACCCAGACAGCCCCAGAGCTGCTGCCCTCCTTCATCCCACCACGCTGTTCTAGGGTACCATTCCCACCCCCCCCAAGACAGGACCAGCTCTTACCTGGCATGGCTATAGGTCCCCAGCACAGACAGAGAACACAACTCAGGGATTCTGCAGCACAATCCACCACCACCCCAGCACAGGCTGCAAACCAGACCAAACCAGACCAAGCAAAGCCTAAAAACCCCCAATCAACCTCTCCCACAGCTTGACTTCATCACCTTAACAGCACCCTTACCCACCTGCCAAACAAGGTGTTGACACAGGTGCAACCAGACCCCTGCTGTTGGGCCCCTCAGACCCCTCCACATCACTGGAGCCCTTATTGGGGGGGGGGGGAGGTGCAAG
>VXBZ01002544.1:14852-57730 GCA_013399135.1 Heliornis fulica | reverse complement strand
GGCTCTTCCCTGGTCCCCAGCTGCTTCCTGCCCCTCGTGTGCCCCAGCCATGTGGGGTGATGCTCAGTCATGTAGCTCAAGCACCTTCCTGCCCCAGGGAAGGGGGTTCCTGTGCCACTGCTCTCATTCGAGCTGCACCTTGGTGTCACCTCGTCTGGAACACCCAACAAGCAGAGGGCACCAGGAAAGAGCACTGACCCCTGCTAGTCACAAGCACCTGGGTGCTCCACGCGTGAGAGCGATCGGTGAACAGACCATTAATTCAGAGGCACTGGATGCTCCTTGCCATGTCCCCAAGCCTCAAGTGCTCTTCTAAAAACCTAGGGAAAATAAGTGCTGTGTGAAGGGGATGTGTGTCAGGGGTGTTTCCTGCCCCCCTTAGAGCTCTTTCACCCAAATGTGAGGGGGTGGCAGTGCAAGGACTGCCACCATGCCCGGTTCCTTGAGTGTGAGGAGAGGGGCTCTGCGGTGGTGGTGGTGGGTCTCAGAGTCTGCCCACCCCAGTGGGTCACCCACAGGGACAAGGGCAGCAACCCCTCCCTGGGGCTGGGCAAGCTCTGCCTGAGGTTTGCAGCCTCTCGTATGTCCAAGTGGGTCAGTCATGGAAGAAGCAGACGGGGAAAGGGCCGGGGGGCACTCAGGAGTGCCCAGCCAGGCGCTGGCTTCTGCAGGACCAGCACCAGGAGCCCATCAAAACAAACCCACTTAGGCGTGTTTAACCAAACACTTACTTTCCATTTTATTCAATAATTGCTTTAATACTAAAATGCATTAGATGCTCAAAGCAGAGAAAAGAAAATAAAAATCACATTGAGGTGGAAAACAAAGTTCTCATCAGATGAAAAAAAAACCAAAACCCATGTGGCAGATACACCATTTTGAAACAGAATCGTAATAATTTAATAAAGCTGCTTTATCATCTTCATAAAATAGACAGAATGGTGATTCTTTTTTTTTTTTCCTTTTTCCATTTTGTTGTTTACAATGATTCAATCACTGTGAAAATGTACAGAACATACAGATCAGCATATACAACAATTTATTCTTCATATACTCGGCAACGGAGACACCATGACGAGACGTACCGCGCTGAGTCCCGCGGCAGCCCTGCCCGCTGCCGAGCAGCGACGGTGCCGCCGATGGCTCTTCCCACGTCGTCGGGAAGGCGGCTGGTGTTCGGCTGCGAGACCCGCGGCTCGTACCTGCCACCCCGCACGGAGGCACGTGCTGCTGGAAACCAGTTTGCATTCGGCGTGTTAGAGGATGACATCCCAACTCAGACCAGCTGAACGTCAGCTGATGCCGATAAAGGATCCGTCTCAGCAGCGCCGGCAGCGGGGTTGGCCGGGCTTCTTCCCGACGGGAACCGCGACTCACAGGTTGGATCAGAGATCACCCATGGCTGCGACAGCAGCTGTAGCAACACGATCATCAATTTTCCCCAACGACAGACAAATGAGTTTCCATTCATAATTAGATTAATTTTTTTTTTTTTGCCCCCCCCCGAATAATTTCCACATACTCATCAGACAGTGTGTTCTTTACAGAAGCAACTTGGTTCCTATTTGAAAAAAATCAAAACAAAACAAAACCAAAAGAAAATGTAAAGAATTTAAAGAAGGAATTCACTTCTGCACAACGTGTGATCCACAGGCCACCTCCAGCTTCACAACAAACAGGGAACGGCAAACAACCTCAGCAGGACGGTGCACGGGTGGGGGGTGTATTTTTCCAGCCATCAGTCATCCCCAGTCCTTCATCATCCCTCCTGGCACAGCCCGAGGGTGGGAAAGGCCACGGGCTCCCCAGGGAGTGGGGAAGGGTCCCAGGGCTGGCACAGGGTGGGTTCAAACCTTCTCTGCCCCTGGGGATGCTCCAGGTGGGGGTCCTGGTCCTCGGGGGAGAATCCCGGGTGGTTGCTGCTCCCTGGATAAACGGGGCAGCAGAGCCAAGCTTCCCCGGAGGACACCAACAGATCCCAGCGATTTTTTGCCTAAATCAAATTCAAGGATGGGTTTGAGTTATTAAAGAACACAGTAATTACATCAGGAACCTCCCTGCAAAACCCCACCTGCCCTGCAGCCTTGGACGTTTTTGCATGGCCAGTTTCGATGCAAGTAGAGGAAAAAAACCAAACCCCAAGACAGGCTGTGATTTGCCCAGGAGCCCTGAACTCATCTCAAGTGACACAGAGGGNGCTCAATTGACACAGAGGGACAGTAACAGGAGTAGCAAAATATTCAGGAAAGGGACGAGGCGGTGGAGCCGAGGCCACTCTCCGGCTCTCCCCTCGGCCCCACACAGGAAGGACCTGCCAGGGAAGGGCCCTTCGCTCAGCATCCCCAGCTGCAGCCTGGGTCAACCCAGAAAACTGGTGTTTAAATGATTTTCTTGGAGGCATAAGGGTTTGCTGACCTCTTTAATGCCCCCTTTTAATAGAGAATTATTTCACATTCCTTCTCGGCTGCGCTTTTATTCAGAGTGGCAAGGAACGTTTCCTCTGGGTAAATTAGAGAAATGTTTCCTTTTTTTTTTTTTTTTAGGGTTTTTTTTTTGTTTTCATTCTTGCTTTTCAGTTAGCATCTATTTTTCATCCAAAACGCTGGGCTGGTGGTGGCAGCTCCGCAGGCAGAGGGCAACACGCAGCAGAAATTAACAGCCAGCGCTTTCCGGGGAGCTGGGGATGATGATGGGGTGCCCGAGGCTGGAGGGGGGATGACACCCATACTCCCCACCTCTGCCACCAGCAGTGGGAGAAGCTGGGTCCCATCCTCCCGGAGGCAGGGGGAGGCAGACAATGGGGCAGTGGGGGGTTTGTGACAGATGGGATATCGCAGGCTCTGCTGCTCGGCAAACACATCCGAGAAGCTTCCCCCCCTCCAAATAAAACCCCACCCAGAGCTGACAAAGCCAGGTAACATCAGAATAAACCCAGACTAACAGTTAGAGAGATCCCAGTTACTCCAACAGCCCCAAGACAGCCCCTTTCTCCTTTACTTGTGTTATCATAATCCACACATTTGGGGAAGAAAACCCCCAACAGAAATAAATGACAGCAGAAACAACACACGGGAAACAATGCAGGAACAGAAATATCCCTGAAAAATGGGCTCAAACTCCAGCAGAGAGCGGGGGGATGGGGGGTGGAATCCCCAGGTTGCTCTCCGGGGGGATGCAGGACATCATGTTAAGGTGTGGGATGAGGTAGTCGTCAACACCAGCGAGAGAAGCGCCACAGATTTCGTTAGATGACTGGTTTTTGCCGATTCTTCCCCAATTTCTGGCCCTAGCAAGTGGCAGGGGGAACAGCCTGACTGCGGACCTGTCTTGGACCAGCTACGGCTTCAGGCAAGATCGAATTGCCCTCGATAACCAAATGGCTGGAGCTTAGTTTTACTTTGAGGATAATAATGACTAGAGCTTGTTTTCTTGTTGACATTTTTAATTTAAATAAATCAAGGTAACAAATATTTTATCATGATATGTAGACCTAGAAAGACTATTTCTCTAGAAACCACTAACTTCAACTTGCTGGTACAGCAAACATTGGCAAGAGCTCTCTATTTTCCCTTCCATAATCCATTTCAAATTCTAGGAAACATTATTTAGGGTAGGAAAATCTGTCTGGTGAAGGGTTAATAATAATAATAATAATAGTAATAATAATAATAATCCACTAACTGACATCCTCCTACCTTACTCATACCTCACTGAGGAATTATCACTGCAAGAGAGCAGAGAGCAGAACCCCTTCTCTCTCTCCCTTCTACAAAATGGCTATTAAAGTAGCTCAATTTTTAAATCAATTTTATATGAGTAAATTTGTACCCACACAAAAAAGTCCTTAATTATGAGAAAAAATAATGAATTGCTTTCATTTTTTCTCCATTAAGAAGGCACATTAATTGAATTAGTAGCGTTGTTACATATCACCTGTCTGCCCCTAAATTAACATCACTATTGCTCATTCCATACTTATTTATGATGCAGGGATAGAAAGAAATCAGAACAGTCTAAAATCCGTGCCATGATGACATCAAACACACACACACACGCTTGGCATAATCAGGACCAGGAAATGCTGATGGGGAAGTGTGTGTCTAATTGAGAAGGTAATTTAGATCTCTTAATTCCATTGCTTTGACTTGGGAATGACTGGAGATGGGGGGGGAGGAATATCTAAATCTGGGAACTGGAAAAAAAACCAACCAAACCCAACCCCCCAAAACAACCAACTTCTGGAAAAAAAACTTTCCATGCATTATCTTGAAATTACACAAAAGAAATGGTTTAGGGAAAAAATTCAGCACAATGCATCTGACAGTTGCAATCCAGGCAGAATTTTCCCCAAAAATGGCTTCCCATAACGCCCTGTTGCTGCCTTGCCTGAGCCAGGGGAGGCTGCAGGCGATGCTGGGGGCTGGAAGAAGCGCTTGCTCCACTGGGTCTGAAAACTGCAGGTTCCCCAAAGGTTTAAGTAAGATGACTGTGATTATTTTTTTGTTTGTTTCTTTTTTTTTTGCTTTTTTTTAAGCTTGAAAGCCTTTTGCCATCACGAGACATACAGTAATTTGCAATATCAAATACAATAATAGTACAGATAAGCGTGTGACAGCAAAAGGATTCATAAATGCAGGGGTGTCCATAGCAAAATAGCAACATCTGAAATACAAACAACCTCGTGGTGGGTGAATATTAAAACTCACCAGACTGTCGGTTCCAACAGCCGCACACAAGAAACGGTCGCTATTTTGTCTAGGCTACAAAAACCGCCGGGGTGATGACTGAAGGTGTCCAAATAAGGAATTTGCCACTCAATTCTTTCCAGGAATGGAAATTTATCTTCATTTCGAGATATAAAAATATATAAATTCCGAGGAGGGGATACCGAGTGCTCCTGAGGACTGGGGTTTGGAGGGTGGTGGGTGTCTCAGCTCTGCCCCTGCCCCACGTGCCACCCACCGCCTCCTGGCAAAAGCAAAACACCAGCTACTTTGCTCTGGCTGCACACCCCTGCCGCCTGTTGAGACAAGTGGGATTGTCACATTAACGATAGCTTCATTTATAAACAATACATTTAGGGAAAGCTTTTAAATACAGCAATCTGTGAACCATTGGTAAGCGATAAAAACAATCTGCGCTGGGAGTCGTGCGGTCCCTCATCCTCCTCATCCTCCTCCTCCTCTCATCGGTGCCGCTCAGAGGACGATGTCTTTTAGTCTCCGGGCACCGGGCGAGTCCTTTTCCCGGCGTTCCTGCAGGAGCGGGTTGCCCTCCTGCCCACCGCTCTCGCTGTCCGCCCCCCGGGGCTCTGCCTCGGATGGCCGGGAAGGGCCACTGTTCCCAAAGGGCTCCCGTTCCCGGTTGCCGACGCAGTGCCCAGCGCCGTACGGTGCCGCTGGTTTGCCGGACAAAGGGCTCTTCAGGTGGAGGGGCGAGGTGACGGGGCTGACAGCCTCGCAGCCATTGCCCGCCTCGCGGACGGCGCCGCTCACCTTGGGGCTGCAGGCGGCCGGGTCCACCGTTCTTTTGCCTTTGGGGTTGGCGAGCCGCTCGTCGGCGAGGGGCTCGCCGCCCTCCTTGCCGAAGGTGGCGAAGGTCCTTTTTGTGCTGCAGTCTGCGTAAGGCTCCGCATCCACCGCTGTCGCCTCGATGGACAGGGCGATGACGTTCCTCCCATGCTCAGGGGACTTGGCACGGCTGGGGACGGCGCCGCGGGGCATCCAGCACCTGTCCGAGTGGCCCAGGATGCGGCACTCCTCCCTGCAATGAAATCCTTCGCTCTGATCTGCGTGGAGAAAACACAAGGGATGGTGAAGTGGGGAGTCCTGACGGGAATGCCCATCACCCCCCCGCCTGCCCAGGGTTGGGACCCCTTCCTCTGAGCCAGGCACTGCTCGTCACTCCCACCCAAGCAACGGTGATCCTGCCCCAAACAGCAGTCACTTTGAAGGCAAGACACGGGAGAGGGATTTATTGGGGTTTTTTTACTGTAATTTCTCTGCTGCTCTAAAGCCTGGAGTTCCATTTCCAACAGGTTGTGTGTCATCCACCACCGCCGCACTGGCAACCTGGGGAAAGGAATTACGGCTGCGAATCCATCACCGCAGGGCCGTCCCAGGCGACTCGCTCGAGCCAGCACTTGGTGGGTTTAGGTACCAGCACTATCACCCCCTGTGTTTTAGGGTCACTTTGACATGACTTTTAAGTTTTGATTTTCTGGCACAGGGGGGAAGGGAATGGAGGGAGGAGCGGGGTTCCTCTCTCTTTTGGGGTCTGGGTTTTAATGGTTCAGTTAATCCCCATTGACCACCCACACAAAAGAGGCTTGATAAATCTCCGAGACTGCCCACTCCACTGAAGATTAAACGTGTCATTCCCAGCACTGGGGCTTTATTCATATGACTGCAATAAAGATCCCTTCTCTTAGGACTGTCCAGACACCACTTCAGAGGGCTCAAATACAGAGCAGTTGTTTAATGCTTCCCATGGACCTTCCATTCTCCGGTCTGAGCACTCCCAAGTGGGTGCAAAACCTCGTGCCCGGTGCTCACACGCACCCCCGTGCTGCCAGCTGACCCCAAGAGACTGCAGGACTTCACACTCCCCATCACAGACCAACAAAGTGGGGCTCAGGAAAGCAGCCAGGCTCAGCCAAGTGCAAAGCTTGATCCTGCTCAGGCAGGGGGGTTGGACTAGACGATCTTTTGAGGTCTCTTCCAACTCCTAACATTCTGTGATTCTGTGAAAGCTGGAAAGCAAACCCAGGAGTCTCAGCTTCCCCAGCTGAGCATCCGACCGTGGCTCCTGCCAAACACCACAGGCTCCCGGCTGCTTTTCAGGCTCAGCTTACGACTTTTCCTTCATTTGATAAGAAGATGTAATTGCAGCTAGCCCTCATAAAGCACAACCTTTCCCTACACAAAGACATAGCTCTTTCCTATCATAACCTATATACACACAGAGCAGCATTAAGCATTTTAATGCCATTACCCACACAAGACCGCGCTCGGTTGGTGCCGTGTTTGATGGATCGAAGCCTGCGAAGGTGCAGACTCAGCCTGGGTTTGGTTCTTGTCCGTCTGCAAACCATTCATTTTGATGCTTTGTACATCTCTGTGCATAACCTCCGCTCCTCAGACACATTGGTATTTCCACCACATTCAAGCACTAAGGGCAGCTGATAAAAATTCTCAGCACATAACACAATGCACCAAAATATGAGCAGCTTAACACTTACAGAGAATAAACGAGTAAAAAACAGACCTGGAAAAAAAAAATAAAAAAGGCAATTTGTTGTTTTTTTGGTTTTTTTTTAAAGGAGAAGCAGCCAATTAATTGCAAAATCTATGGGTAAAACATTAGCTTTTTCTCCACATCAGAGCAGCTACCCAGTGGTGCGGAGCGCGGCGTTGGGTGGCTGTGTAGGAGGTCTGGGTTTCGGCACCTGCTTTTACAGCAGTTTGAGAGAAGGATGCTCTGAGCCTTACATGCAGAACAACCTGCACCAAGATCTAAAAGCCTGTGCTCTTCTACTTTGATTCTGTTACTTTCAAGTACTTGAGCAAAATAAAAAAAAAGAGAAAAAAAAAAGAAAAATTGCCCAGAAAGTGTTGCAGTCTGCCTATTTATCCACAGCTTAACTTCAAAAGGGTGCTACAGGCATACAAAGTTGTATAGTCTGGCTGTGATAGCAGGGACTTGGTAATGGCTGGAGGGGCTACAGAAATATCTTGGGTTCTCATCCCCGATGAGACACTGATTTATTGCGCGGTGTGACCTTGGGCCGCGTTGCTGGAGCGCACATCGCTTCGGTCTCCTTGCAAACACGGAAGGCCAGAGCTGGCTGTGTGCTGGGCTGGCTGGTCTAGCATGGGAAGGAACAGGGGGAGCTGCTGCTTCTCACCTTCCCCACCCAGCATCACGGCTCAGCCCCAAACCCACGGCATCACCAAGGCCGGGGCAGACCACGCTCCGGATAGAGCATGGGACCTGTGCTTTAGGAGCAGGTTCAGCAAGGGCAGCTGCCAGGGTGCCTATCTGCTGGAGAGGTGATCCACTCTGGACACCAAGGTGCTTGTTTGCAAGTCACACCAGCAGCAACTGAAATGCCACAGGAGAAGAGATGAAAAGCATTACATTAAATTATACCATTTCAATCCTTTATTTTATGTACAGAATGTAACAAGTAGGAAGATGCTGGGCTGAGAGGCAGCAGGATGGAGTCACCATCCACCTGTACACCTGGAGAACACAGGCAGCTCCACAGCACATTCTGCATCCCTGCTCCTGTACCCATGACCCATCTCAGCTTGGTCTGCAGAGATGACGTTCCATGTCCAGAAAGCATCCTTCTCTCAGGAACACCATGTGTCTGGGCTGCCCACACCAGCCCTGACCTGGCAGCAGACCCAAAGACCAGCACAGAGCTCCGAGAAGTCCCTTCCCCACAGCAGAGTGAGGACCTTCAGCCCATCACTGCCTTAACCCTGTGGTTGACATAAAATGCCATTTTTACCCCACAAGCACACCCCGCTGAGCCACACAAGCCCATCATTCCTCTGCCATTGCGGGTCCACTCCTCCATTGGGCTGAGCACCTCACATCATCATCATCCTCCTCCTGTGGGCCAGGGAGAAGAAGCTGCTTCCCCAACACAGAGCCGCCTGGCGCTGCCCTTTGCAGAGGTCTGACTCACCCAGACGTAACGGCACCCAGGACAGTCATTCCCACTCCCAGGCTCTTTTATTGTACCGTTTTCCGTCTTCCTCTTTACCACTTTAACCATCGGAAATAGGACAAGAGGAAATTCCTTTACAGCCCTAGACCTGCCCTTAGTCAATACCACTCTTCCTGTCTGCGCTAAAACCCACGCAGCAAAGCCCAGGTAATAACCACCGCACCATGCGCGGAGCGATGACATGTGGCAGCCAGCCAAAGCAGGCAGCTTCCACCCCCCACACGGATGATGTGGGTTGAGCAAGATGTCATCAAACTACTGAAACTACAGCCCAGGGCCCGGCAGGAGCCGGCGGAGGGGCTGCACTGGATGAGAAACGCTGCAGCTTCAGCCATGAAGTGGACACTGTGTCCTGAGAAGGAGTCCCCAAGGTTTGACATTCCCCTGACAGTGTCTGTGGAAGGGACATGGCATGACCTGGGGAAAGGGGAACACCACGTCCTGGGGCTGTGTGAGACACCCTGAGCCAGGCTGGGCTTTCTCACGAGCTGAGCGCATCACACACGTGCTGGGGTGAGAGTCCTATTGCTAATCCAGCTGCAGGGATGCCGGTGTGGAACGCAGGTGGTCTGGAGGGATGCTGAACAGCTCACAGGGGGCAGGTGTCACACGGGTGACGGCTGTGCTGTCTGCCACGCGTGATGCACAGGTCCCACAGCAGCAATGTCCATATCGCAGCCAGCCTGCCTTCACCCAGCACAAATCAGAAACTCCGTTCAGAGCACCTTGGGGCAGAGTCGCTTTTAAAATTAATTCCACCCCTCCAGTGCCAAACATGGTGGCAGAAACCTCACTGTGGAGAGATGAGCAGTTGTCCTGAAGTCAGGCTTGGCAGAGAACATGTGTCATTGCTCAAAGTAAGCTCTCATGCAGCAAACGTGGCATACAACCAATAACCACCTCTGCAATGAATATGTTTCTCAACGAGATTGGCAAAACCCATGTCGAGCTCCAGATTTGAAACGTGCTCTACCTGCACCCTGGGAGACCAGCACAAAGGCAACTCACAGGGAGCCCCAGCCAGCCCTGCATGCTGCCTGTGCTGCCTGCAGGGCCTGAGCCAGGCAGCGCCTGCCAAAAACCAGTGGCTGCAGGAAGACCCGGCAGGAGAGACGCCACCACCCGCAGTTCATCCTGGAACAGATGCACTGACCATGTTACCGGTGGGGAACAGCAGCTGGGGACAAGAGCATGGTGACACAAGAAGCAGGGAGGTGACATGAAACACAGGGCTGCCATAATTCCTGTAGCTGAGTGCCCCAACACCTGCTCAGCCAAGAGCCCTCAGCACTCCCTGATCCCACAATGAAAGCTCGTGGCCAGGAGACAGCATGGATGCCCAGGAGCCAGAAGACAAGAGAAGCTGGCAGAAGACATGGGGCAGGAACTGGAGCAACAGAGCTGCCAGCTCACCACTGTATGGGACCTTCTCTCATTGAAAGGAAGGATTAACGAACATCCAGGGTGTACCAGTGCTTCCAGTCTCCCATTCAAAGCCCGCGTACCCGCGGCAGCGCGACATGAACCTGGTGTGCAAGGCGCCCATTCAGCTCTCGGAGCAATTGAATTATCTCCCGTGGAATCGCAGCGCTGGCCAAAGAGACAAAGTTAAATCGTAGCAAGGTGCAAGTGCCTGGGAATGTAATATTCCTGATAAATGGCCAGATGACATGTGCTGTTATACAATCTAAGGTGCAATTTGGGCGATGACAATAGTCCCTGGAGTTTCCATTTTCAAACAGCCGCTCAGTTCAATCCAATCCATGTCAGAGCAGCTTTGCTGAGGTGAGTAAGTACAGCTCGTTTGCGCTATTACACGGGGAGCAAGGAAAAGGAGTGGAGGAGTCGCTTGAAAATGAAAAAGAAGGGGAAAAAAAGCCCAAAAAACAACCCAGCAAACCCCCAAGGGTGCTGGCAGCCCGGTTGGGACATGCACGGGGCAGGGGGGATGCGGGTGAGCATCGTGCTGAGCAGCCCCAGCCCAAAGCCCCCAGCCCCGTGCCAGTGCCCGTACCTGGCCAGTGCCGTCGGCACCCTCGTGCAGGAGCCCGGCTTTATCTCCGCATTTCAGGGTTTCTTCAGCAACCGTATGATTATACTGTAATCACGATGACACCGCTCCTGGGTACAGCAAACAGCACGATCATTAAAAAATTCATTTCAAAATCTTCCTGGAAGCTAATAAATTTTACAGCAGTTTCAATCCTTTCTCATTGCAACAAAGAAAAGCTTAGTTCCAGACAAATTAAAAGTAAATTGATTGCCTTAGGGGAATCTATTCAAATATCACTTTTCCACGTTAGAAATCTCTTCCTGAAACAAGAAGAGGGAAACCAGGGAGAGCCAGCACAGGAATGATGTGGAAAAGCAAATCATTAAATCTCAGTTCAGAAAACGAAGTTGGGGGGGGAGGGTGTCGAACTTAAAATAAAATGCAAATGTCTCACCGGGATGCGGGCCTAACATTTGTGATGGAATTTATGAATAATAAATATGAATAAATAGTAAACATGAAGGGATCAAACACTGCTGTTGATGTTTACTCATGGTTAGCCATCTTTCATGGACAATGCGCAGCTGCATTATTTAAAACTCCCCTTCCAGCTACTTTTGGGGTTTCTTTTCAACTCCAGCACCTTCATTTTCTCAGGAAGACACACTACCGGGTGTGAGGCATGTCCTCAAGCCGCAGCACAGCACCCAGCGCCCTCGGCCACCTCCCCACCACCCCAGCCCAGCCAGGAGTTCCCGGCTCCGGAGCCGTGATCCATCACATTATGCTCTGGATAAAATAATAAGCTCGAGCAACACACAAACAGTCCCCAGCCATGGCTCATCATCTGCTTGTAAATTAAGACTCTGCACCTCTCCCTTATCTCCCGTAATAGCATAATATTGGGAAACAAGAGGTGGGGAATAGTGTATTATAGTTTTGACCTATAGGCTTTTACAGAGCCTTCTTTGCCTTTCCTAATAAGAGACCTCCAGTGAATGCAGAAATGTAGTCCTGGCGTGGCTTCCCTTGCACAATGCTCAGAGGATGCTAATAACCAGGGACAGTGACAAATGCTCTTTGCCACAGTGAGCAACCTTTCTTTTCCTCTCTTCTGCCACTGTTCAGGATTTATGCAAGCTGGAATCATAGAATGGTTCGGGCTGGAAGGGACCCTACAGATTTTGACGATGTAAAGATGAAGAAGATGCTGTATTTTTAATCCTGGATTGTCTGTCCCGGCACAGGAGGTCAGCAGTGATTGGTTAAAGCAAATGCATGCCAGGAATTATTTTAACAAAAGAAGGGATGTGAATTAGATTAATTTATCAGGCAATGGCTGATAAGGACCCATGGCTGAATGCAGCTCAGGGGCAGTGTTTCTGTAATGGTAAACAGAGAGATGTGCTGGTGCTGGCTCCCGGCTCCAGAGATACATACAGCTGCCAAGGGCCCCCACTGATTTACGCCAGTCAGGAGGTTGGCCCATTCACCTTGCTCCATATTACCTTCAGGGATGCCCTTCCTCCTGCAGAACAGTCCCAGTATCATGAATGGAGATTGACACACCGCTGAGCAGCGGGTGCCCGGCTCACGACACACCGTATGACTCTGGAAAGGTTTGAGAATTCGATGCAGAGGATTTTCTCTGGAACAATGCCTTCCCAGGCACAACCCACCTCTGGGGTGAGAAGGTGGCTGAGGGAAGGAGGGCGATCACCCAGAGCCAGAGCTGGTGTTTGGGCACACCACGCACTACAGCGGAGTCAGACCTAGAAAGTATTATGGGCTGGAATGCAATTTAATGCTGGCTGCCCCCCTTCACCCAGGACCGCGGGACAATCCCCACCTCATTCACAAGGCAAAATTAATTCCCTTTCAGAGGACCGGCAGAACACACCATTTAAACTTCAATTAATCCTTTTCTTAAATGGTCCGCAGAGCTTGCGCCGGCCCCTGAGCGGCGGGGATTTCACCTCCGAAACTCTGCTACTCATGCCTCGACACAGGGCTCATTAGCATCCTTACTGATGGTAGGATGCAGGATCCTGTCCTTGGAGAGGAGAGCACGCCGGGATCCGATAGAGCTTTTCCCTCTCGAACGGCTCCGTAATTCATAGGCACGGCTCCCGTTAACGCTAATGGCAGCTCCTGTGCTGCCTGCACGAGTGCAGAATACAACCCTTTGACTTCATTACTGGAATTCAATTTCATTAACACTGGATACTGAGGGATTGTCCTAAATACACTCTTTCTTATTTTTTTTTCATGTTAATGTAACCATTTGAGTATATTATACCCTGCAGAGATGGAAACATTTCTAGTCTGTTTAAACACATTTCCCACAATTGGGAAGAAAACTTTGTCTCCGTTTATGCCTTTGACACCAGCTGCCTTCCATTTAATGGGACTTTAGTTGCTTGAGCAAATTAATCCAAAGGTTCCTATTCTCTGCTATTGTCAGAACCAAACCAGACAAATTCACGTCTTCTGTAGGGGTAACATGGGACCAGCCAGGCAGCCACATTCCAACGGCAGCAATAAATCGAATTATTACCCTGTCCTATTAAAATGTAGGCATTGCTCAGTAAATAGCTACTTGATGATTCTGATAAAAATCCAACAAAACAGAAATTATATTTTGGGGGAGATAAGACACAATTCCCAGTCACAGAATCACAGAATCACAGAATCACAGAATCACAGAATCACAGAATCACAGACTGGTTTGGGTTGGAAGGGACCCCAAGGATCACTGGGTTCCAACTCCCCTGACACAGGCAGAGCCACCAACCTCCAGGCCTGCATCTAGCCAAGGTTGCCCACGGCTCCATCCAACCTGGCCTTGAACACCTCCAGGCTTGGGGCATCCAACACCTCTCTGGGCAGCCCGTTCCAGCACCTCACCACTCTCTCCATGAAGAACTTCCCCCTGATATCTAACCCTTCCCCCCTCCAGCTCAAATCCTCTTGTCCTACCACCATCTACCCTTGTAAAAATCCATTTCCCTTCCTGTCTGTATGCAGTCAGATGAAGCTGGTCAGCTCCTGGCATCCCTACCCTCACTGAAGCCATACGAACATACACCCTTTGGGGCGCTCATGAAGGATGTGCTACCGCAAACAGCACTTCCCTTGGCCAGGACGAAGCAGAACAACCCATCCTCATCCTCTCCCCACAGGGATGCAGAGGGCCATGGTGCTGGCAGGAGCAGGGCTGCAGGCCTCCTCCTGCACCCCCACCCCAACACGACTCTCCCATCCCTGCGAAGTTTCTGGTGCTTCCACACAACAAGTGAGAAATAAAGGAACCGAGGTTATAAACGCTGATACATAATTTACTGCTATTATCAAGATTAAACACATCTTTGCATGCTTAGCATAAAACAACCGCCTTTCCCCAGATTTCTCAAGGACATGCATAAACTTCATTATTATCTAAATAATCAAAAGAGTATTTCAATAGAATATTTAACTGTCTGCCTACTGGAAACTCAGAGCCTTAATCTAACACTGATCCTCTGTTGTCCTTCATGTAAATATTGTTGGGACGTCAGCCAAAGCCTAGGGAAGTGAGCTTCATCTTGGTGGATGGGAATCTCTCGTGTCAGATACAGTCAGCCTGACTAATGAGACCTACAGCTTGCCAAAACCTACAGCCTTGCTGTCTGTTCCAGCCATTGAACGCGCTCAGAAACCCAGTGGCACCAGCCCAGCAGTCTACAGATCCCAATCAACTATCAATAGCTTAAGTGTAAGTGATTGTGTATGAAGTACAAGCCAAATGTGTTTCCTTTTTCAGTTTTAGGACCTCCAGTATTGTTATTGCACCAGTAATGCTTGCACGGGATTAATCATAGACGTACCCACAAGGCAAAACATTATGAGAAGAAGCTCTTTGTACTTTTGAAAAGTGTGCAGCTCTGAAGAGCGGAGGGAGCTGGAAGGCTTCCCAGCACGATGGGGCGTTCCCCACTGTCGAGAGATAGCTAGAGAATTTTTCCCATTTTGTTTTTGTTTCAAACCAAAAAGTTTTGGTTGCTGGCCATCTCTCATCATGACATTGACCTCTTGCGCCTCCACCCTGGAGCCCAGCATTACTCCTTCCCTGATATTCTACTTTAACCATTTTTCAGATGAACACAGGGCTTTTCCTTGCTGGTGGATCCTCTCTGAAGCACAGGGATGTTTCACGGTGAAATGCCAGTCTAGGGCAGTGGGTGCATCACAAAATCCCACAGGGAACTGGAACAGCCAAGGGGACAGGTCTGTAAAAGCTGCTGTACATTATCCAGCATTAAACAGCACCCATGGCCTGATCAAGCACTATGAGTCTCTGCAACACATGGACACTCCTGTTCTTCTCTGCCTGGACATGGATCTACATGGAGGGCTCAAACAAGGGCCAGCTCCACGCCGAGGGGGGATATCGTCGATGCAGGGAGAACACCATCCACATGTCCATCAGAAGAGATTGTGGCACAGCCAAAGCCTGGGAATCTGACCTGTTTAATTCAGATGAAACTTTGTTGTGGCAATTTACTTTTACCTTCTTTAATTGAGTGATCGTAGTGTATAAATATACCTATAAAATTACTATATGGTCAAGAGTCAAATCTTGAACCTCACTATCAGCCATGGGGAACTACATTACCTGTGAAAAACAGAGAAGCTCAATTTCTAGCAATGCAGGTGGGATCCCATCCCACCCCATCCCACTGGCTCTGCATTGTGGGGGTTGAGGTGGAAAACAAGCCCTCACTTGTTTTCCCGGGGCTGCAAACCAAAAAACCAAAGAGAGACACCTGAGCAATGGGAAGAGAGCTGTACTGCAAGGAAAGGAGCTGGCTCCACAGCTCCAGGCAAGCTGATGCCAACATGGCCACCAACACTGAGCTCAATGTGGGGGGTCTGTACACTGCCCCAGGGTCCTGCCATGCACTCCCTTGCTGTGGCTCCAAGGCAGGGTGCAGGAGGCCCCCAGTACCCGAGGTGAGATGTTCCAGTGCTGCTGAAGCACAGTGGCCTTCTGGCCCAAGCTCTGCCTGCACAGCCTCCGATGATTTCCCAGTTCTCCAAGGCACGTTTCTGCAGCGCTGCCCCGAGGTCAGGCTGGCTTGTGTTGGCTCCTGGCCCGGGTTCACAGGGCTGTCAGCTAAATCGCACCGCAGCATCGTTACTCCCAGTGATGGTGTGACAGACAGACAGAGCCCAGCTGGAGTTTCAAAACCTAAGCACTTTGCAACGCTGACAGGCAAGGAGAAAAAAAACAAAACCCATCAACCCACAACACTCTTAGTCTGAGCAGGTTTTATCTGGAAATGCCCAAAGCTAGAAGGTATAAGACCCCACAAAGTCATTCCTGCTGAACCACTGCTCTGACCAAACCTTTTAACTGTTGCTGGGAAATAAAGAGCAATAGGTACCGGCCCCAGCCGGCGTTACCCGATTAGTCTAGTCCCCACCACATCCTTAACGCAGCCTTTCTTCAAAGTGATAAAGCAATGCCAAAATGACTGATGTCACTCAGTGCTTTCAGACACAGCATGAGCAGAGTCAAGTTCATTACACTGGAGTTCACCATGAGCCTGTGGCAGCCGCAAACATGCGACCGGTGCCGGGACTGAGCTGACAGCCAAGCGCCCGTTTCTGCGGCGCGAGGTGCCCCGTAAGCCGGTGGGTTTAACCCAAACATGTCCCTGAGCAGTGGGAATCAGCCAGTTTTTGGGTTTTTTTCCCCCCAGGCACAAGAAAAGGAGGGATGTGACGGGAAGGTGGGTGAGGCAGTCCTGCAGTAATTCTGCTGGAGCATCTCTACAGGGATCCACCCTCGCTCGCTGTCTGCGGCACACAGATGTAATGCTGCCTCTTTGCCACTGCATGCTCGCCTCATTTCTAAAACACTTACACATGCAGCATGCATTAGAATTAAAAAACCATTAAACCTCGGAAAGGAAAAACTTTGACAGGATGCGTAATATACTAAGTATAATTAATTAAATTGGATGAGGCACTGGGGGACGAGAGAAGAGTGGATGGAGACTGTTCTTGGAAAAGGGATGGTAATGCACTAATGTTCAGTGTGTGCCATTAAGTAAGAAACAGCCTTGGAAGAGGCGAGGATGAGCGACGGGAGCTTTGAGAGATGGCACCAGCCAGTTGGGCACCTTGGATGCATAGCAGAGAAGGTGATAGTATGAAATGCAGCCAATTAGAGCTCTAAAAAAAAATTTAACGAAGGTGGAAAAGGCACCCAAGAGCTAGAAGAGCAAAAATGGCATACAGGTTGCTAAAGAGCAATGCCCTGCCCGTTACAGCCTCCTCCTCCAGAGAGGTCCTCTCGCCCACCCCTCCAGGGCTCAGGGACCACCTCAGGAACCACCTTCATGGCTCAGCATTGGGTCCTCAGGGCAGGCGAGAGGAGACTCATCCTGGAAAGCATCTGTCTCTCCATGGGCTTATCCTTCAGTTGCTTTAGGAGCCAGGCACAGGTCTCTAGTGTGGAGAGCACCCTGCTGAATCCATCCACCTCAGGGGGGGGCATCAGCAGCAGCTGAGGTGGGTTGCGAAGCAGAAACCAAAGCCGGGGCCGGGGAGGGAGCATCAAAGGCGGCCCCCGCCAACACAGCAGGCACAACATGATGAGACAGCCACAGTCTGGCTGTTCAGCAGGACAAAGTTTTAACAGGCTTAACAACAGCATCAGCACTGATCATTAGGCAATTACAACTGCTGAAAGTTGACAAAGCACCAGGACCAAATGAATTATCTCCCCAAATCCTGCAGGCAGGAGCATGGAAAAGAGAAAAGTTGTCGTCAACAGTCTGTGATAGCTCACCGGGTGCAGAAGTAGTAACTAAAACCTAAAGGGCTGCTCGTTTACTTGCTGTTTGGAGAGATAAAAGGGAAAGGCCAGGAAATGAGGTCTTCAAAAACACTCTCATCATTTAGGGAGCGGTTGGAGAGAAGGTCCTGGAAACAGTGATACAGCCAGGATTGCACAGCCCCTGGGGATGTCTGATTCAGCGAGGAAGGGACTGTGTGTGTTCGGGAAGGGAAGGCAGATTTTTGGCCAGGGGAGTCCACTCCTGAATCATCCCCAGTGTGGTTACTTGCTCAACTGCACACATTCCTGCACAGCAGCCAGCGCCGGCCAAGGGGACGGTCATGAGCTCTTCTCAAAGGCGTGCCAAAGCCCACTTCTCCAGGGATCCACACAGCTTAATCCGTGTGGGACTGCAGCGACTCCCTGCTCTGCTCCCTTGCAAACCACGGGATGATCAGCTCTGTCGTGCTGTGCCTCTCCAGCACAGCCCTTCGCCTTGAGTGACGAGGCATGCTTTTAGGAAAAACATGCAAATGTGATTTAAAGACTCTAAGTGATACAGAATATATCACATCCCTTGGGAACCTGTTCCAGGGGGTAATTATTCTAATTCCTAAAATCACGCGTCTCATTTGCAGCTAGAATTTTCTGAGGCAAACCTCCATCCTCCAGCAGCGGCTCTGCCTTGTTCACTGAATTATAGAGATGCTTAGTAGTAGCTATCTTCTCCCTGAGTTGTAGCTATCTTCTCCACTTCTGAGCTCAGTCTTAGATGACTGATGTCTCAAGCAAAGTTCAGAGCACGTCTCCCGAGGATACCATCCCTCTTGAGTCCTATTTCAGGCCCAGTGATCTCAGCTGGAAGAGTCCTGCTGGATTCAGCTGGCTCTGAGTCAGACCCTAAACCTCCAGACAAAGCAAGAACCTAACATGTGTGGAGAGTGAACACTAATGCCTTCACCTATATCCAGAAGGTCCCAATGCAGAACAGTCTCCAAAAAAGGGGACATTTTTGCACTGACAAAGCATCTCCTCTCCACTCAACATGCCAGAGCTCAATGGTCCCTGCAAGGCACGTCTGCCTGGTTAAGGGTCTGCACGGCTTTTATAGTGAATTAATTGGACATACTGGACAATGACAATGGAGGGAAGACTGACAAAGGAGAGGTCAGGAGACGAGGGAACTGCAGGTAGAATTGTTCATTTTAATTACCTGTCTTCATTAATGTGAGGTTTTTAGATCCTACAGTGATGGCTAAATGGGTCGAAATATTTGCATGGGTGAATATATATCCACAAAAGCACGTGTGGCTAAGGGTGAAACAGATACAGAATTTTCTCTGGAATTCTACAGATGTGTTTCAGTCCAAGATGGAGTGACTTCCCAGAGCCCAGCAAGAACCAGGGTGAAGCAGCCTCAGACACAAGTTAAACATTTTTGTGATGTCCAAAAGTGCCCAGAAAAAGCACACCTGCAGTTGGAATTAAGTGATGAACAAGGTAAAACAGGGGTTACACGTGAGCTCTCTGTGTCTCCCTGGCACCGGAGCGAGTTGGATACAAGCATCACCGCTACCTGTTTTCCTGACAGCACAGAAAGGAAACAAAAGTTTGGAACAAGCCAAACACATTCAATTTGCCTGAATAATTTAGGCTGCTGAGTTATCATGTGCTTCACGGACTGTCATCGAGAAAAGCTGTACTGCAGAGGAAAGGTCTGGAAATCAATGCATCCGGGGGACCAAAACTAATCAGGGAGCGGCTGCAAAAGCACCGCCTGTCAGAACAGATGCAGGACATGGAAGTCAACCGGCGAGTGCCGCGAGGCAGACGGCAGCCTCGCATGCCCGGGGATGGCTCTTCAGGAGCCTGCTGAAGGAGGGAGACGCAGCGAGGCCGGGCAGAGTGCAGCATTGAGAAGACACAGTTCCCACTGAAAAATGCTGGTGAGCAGCAGTGGCAGCAGCACAAGTAACCCGGCTGGTGAGCACGAGTGGAAAGCAAATGGAATCCCAGTATATATGTTGTGCCCACTCAGGGACCCACCTGGGTGTGCCAGACCCACCGCAAAGGTATTTACACCTTCCACTAACGCACCTACCACTCCCAGTAATACTGCTGCCCCTCTGACCTTCCCTAAATTACCACTACATGCGGTTTTGACTTGAGGTTTCCAGCCAAATTCCCCTTCCTGAAGTGGAGCTGCCCCTTTGTAACTTCTCACTGAGCTGCATCAAATCCAGAAGCGCAAGCAGTAGAATTGAGAAAGCTGTTCCTCTCACGGGGAAAATCCAGAGGATGCTCCTTGCCCGAATCAGGACCAGTTCACCTGTTAAACCAGCTGACTGGAGGACGTGCCCGAGCAGATGGGGCAGCGCTTCTGCTGTACCCACACACCAGTGACCCTCCCGCCTTGTATCTTTAATGAAGTCGACACTTCCAAAGCACTCAGAGGAAATCAAGTGTCAGACCTATTTTGGTTTGTAAGTGACAGCTCCTCTCCTTAAACTCCCACCAGCTGCAGGTGCNCCCCCCGCCACCGCAGGGTGGGGTACACCACCCGTGGGGTACAGCTCTCGAGTGCTTCCGTAAGGCACGAGGTAGCATCTGCGGTGAAATCTCACCAAATGATCCAGGATAGTTTTCTCCAGCTGGGACTGATTGAATATAGCCTGGGCACCGGATGATGTGGGAAATCAGTCGTAGCCGAGCACAAATTGCATGCATAGAGGTAATTACTGCAGCACAAGGTTGGTAGCACCACTACCCACATGACAGTATATCTCAGCAATTTTCATTTCCTATTGCTTCAGTTCAGAGAGGGTTTTTTCATCTTTTTTTTTTTTTTGGTGGTTCAATTTTCTCCTTTTCCTACAGGGACTGACGTTAACCCAGGATTTCTTCAGGATAAAGCTCTGCTTTTACTACAGCTCATCATTCCACATATCCAGAAGACACCCTCCTATGTACAACACTCAGACCCCGAGCCCAACCCACCGTGACCCGACTCCACTTCCCAGCCCCAAGTGCCACTGTCACTGCCCAAAGGTGAAGTGACACAGTGGGGACCACTGGTCACCCGCTGCCATGTGCTGTCACCCGCAGCTGACTGTGGATAGCGGTAATGAAACACAACGTGCCAGTAGCTAATGAAGCTGGTTACAATGTGAGTCGTTTCCCACACTCAAAAAAAGGGTGAAAATACGAAAATGGGAAAAAAAGGGGATTCTGATAAAAAATAAAAACACTGAGGACTATTGCTGGCACTGGGGAAGCTGATCATTACTATTACAGATACTCAGCAAAAATAGGTCCACATTATGCTTATCATGATTATACACATTGTGGCCAGCATATATCTATAATATAAAGAATTTATTTTCCAAACAGAAACAGAGGTTAAACACAGAATGGAAAGGGAAATCGCCAAGCAAAAGCATCATAAACCCAGCCGAAACCCAGCACATCCCTGAGCTCCCCTTCCCAGCCCAACCCACTCCACCTGCGTGTCTACCGTGAGGAAAGGCTGCCAAACTTCTCCATAATTCTGTGACCCATTTAAAAATACCTTCTTACATTCATATATGCTGTATGAAAAATAAAATATAGCACTCACAAGTTTTGAGTGGCAGCACTTCCCTTAAGACAGATAAAAGCTGCAAGTTCTCTGCTGTTTGGTGCCAATTATTACAGAGTTTTGACTTATATATTATTACGTAGATCATTTAGTAAAACAAGCTACATACAAACCCAGTGGCACATCTCCCTTCAGCAGGTGCCTGCTGGAACTGGAGCAGTTCAGTCACTCACCCATCTACCCCTTATCTCAGAGACAGGTGGGCTCCTTCCCCTGCATCCCACAGAGACGCAGTCCCCTGCCCTACAGCTCTGCAGCGTGCAAACATCATTAAGAGAGATCCAAATTATTTATCTTTACTGCACTTACAAAGTCATTTGCAACACCTTTTTTAGGGGGTGGGGAAAAAAAACACCCAACTTGTACCACTCCCTCCAGAGATGCTGCCCCAGCACCGTACCCAAGCTGGCGGGTGCGTGTCTGGATACAGCAGGACAGGATTTAACCTGATGGCAACCGCCCGTGCGCAGAAGGTTGCTCTGAAACTCACCGTGCCGCACACCCCGCACCCGCAGAGCCGGGGGTCAGCGCGCTGTTTGCGGTGATTATTCCTTTAATAAAGGGCCCTGTATTTTCCAGCGGCTGCAAAATTGATGCAGGTTGCCATGGTAAGCACACACTTTCCCATTTAGCAGAATAATAGACAGCTTTGTATAATTCACTGATTTCAGATGATTTCTCACCCCAAGAGCAAGTCGCTCGAGTTACATAAGTCACCTGTTGTTTAGTCAATATGGCAATTTTAATTAGAATAAATTTTTATGATTCCTCTTCGCAACACTTAGAGCTGCTCTGCCACCAGAATGCCGAGATGTCTGTAAATTATACGGGCTCCAATCACATCTTTTTTTGCCGTTTTAATTACAGTAACATTGCAGCATTAATCATGTAAGCCTCTGTTAAACAAGTAACAGCCATCCTCCATCATAATTAAAAAGAAAGGCCAAGCAAACAGGAGCTCTGGAGTTTACCATATTTCCTCTGAAAATTGTATTTTAACTTAAGAGTTTCACAAACAGTAGTTTTATTTGGCTCTAATTAGTGTTGTGAAGGAAACACGGAAAGGTTAATAAGAGACGGTTAGTTTGTAATGCAAGTTTCCCGGTGCCAGCCCCAGCAGTTCAGTCTGTTTTCAGAGTCATTAACGATGTAGATTGATTACAGGAGGAGATCGGGAAGTGCTGGCTTGCTGCGTTAGCAGAAGGTTCGGTTTTATTCATATACCTTCCCTACTGTTAAATATGATGGCCATTACCTTGACCATTTTGCTAGTCTTAACTGCTGTGAGACAGAAAGTGTTAACGGTTTCCTTTGAGGTTACTGGCAAAGGAAGGGGGAAAAAAAAAAGGAAAAAAAAAGCCTATACGAGTCTTTTTTTGGCTTATTTATAAGGGAAAAGGAAGCTGGAAGCTTGACTGAACTGTTTATTTATCTTAGAAATATTTTAAAATCCAAGTATTGTGTGGTGGTTTTGGAAAAGGATGCTTTGGGAGAGGCAGGGTTAGCACCGCCCCGTCCTTGGGCTGAACCCTGACAAAGATCTTCTCTGCAAACCTTCTGCTTGGGCTGGAGCTTGGGAGCAGTTAACAAAACCAAGCAGAAATAGAAGCTGAAAGTCTCTCATCAGAAACATCACTTCTTCGTATCTCCTATAAATTGCTCTCCAGTCACCCAGCAAAAATATGGGTAAGCAATAACTAAATTTGACAAAATCTCATTAAAAAGTACAATAAAACACTAGAAACTCTCCAACTTTCTGGGTTGATCATTCATCCATCACAAACCTACACACCGGGGCATGGATCCAAGTTTTAATTTTCCTCTCAAAGTTGCCAAAATGTTCACATCTGGTGAGCGTTTTCTGTGCTGAGGCAGAGAGGACTTGAGGCTCTAAAGGTTATAACTCCTGTGACCCTGGACTGAGTAACTTCAGTGGTGGAGACATTGCAAGAATTCTCATTGGTGGAAGTAGCATGAAAGGAGGAGTGCCAGGAATGTGGGATATAAAATAATGCATCTTATGCAAACAAAGGAGGTTGCACATCTGCTTGTTATTTAGTTCTGCTGTTGCAGAAAGGGATTGGTCTTCATTTTACTACTTTGGGGTTGCCCCTGGGTTAACTTCCAGCAAGGACTTCTCCAAGCTGTGCTCAATGCTGAGCTATGAACCTAAGGAAGAAGCAACCTGAGGGACCCATCCGTACCAGCCAGACTGTCCACACGTGGGTTAAACCTCCTGGAGTGCCCCTCGCCCTGCTCTGCTGTGATACAACACAGTGGGGAAGGGAGCTGAGCCCATTGGTGGGGCAGCCTGTCCAGATCACCCACTGAGGATGGAGCTAAGCACCATGTACCTAGCAAAGGGTCATCCTGGAGAGAGACTTGTTAGTCTGAGTGCTCAACAGCCTTTTTTCAGTCACACTGACTGGTGTAATAGAGGTACTGTGTCCCCCTTGAGAGGACGGCTGGGCAGTATTACAGGCGGGGGCACCTGGGGAGGATGGAGAGAGTGCATAGCAAAGCATCAGTTAGCACCTCACAGCCATCCATGAGCTGACTTAGACCCTCAATAGCTAATCACTTAAAAGTGTAGGAATCATAAGACAATCAAGTCCTCTTCCCAAAGCCCAGCTTACCCACTCATCATAAAAATCCTTCTTTGGGCTTTCAAAGAAATGTGCAAAGCTGACTGCTCCCTCCAGGCTGGCCACTGCAGGAGCACTGCTGAGCTCTCTGAGGCTGCTTTACTGCAAGATCTATGCAATAATACAGAAATCAGAAGAGCTGTAATAATTGACATTGCCCTGCAAAGAAAGCTTACAGCATTTATCCATCTTAAGGGATGTGCTGTCACTCACATACACATGTTATACTTTATGTCTTGTGCTGCATATATGAATACAAGAAAGTAGATGAATACAAGAAAGTAGGTATTCTTATTAATTTGTGGAAACTTCCAGAGAAATGCAGATGTATTCCCAGCCTCCAAAGCCCCAGACTATGTCGCTGAGGTCTTTGCATACACGCAGCTCTACAGAAAGGCTTTTCTGCAGAGTGAAAGGGAGTCGGAGGTGGAACGACTGCTGGAAATCAGCTTAAAGATCAACACTTTCTAATACCTGCGTTTGCCTCCAGTTAATACCATTAGTCATGTTCTCAATTCTGAAATGCACCCAGACACTATGGAGATGAGCATAAGAACTGATTGGAATATTCCAGATAAAGCCCTGATCCTCTAAATGACAATGTCTCTGAATAATTTGGGATGCAACCAGCAAGAAAAGTTTCGGTGAGCATCATGTGCCCGGCTCTCCTTCACGTTCAAGCCTATTTCTATCCTGTATGATACTGCACAGAAGACTTAACACAAGCATTTAAGTATAACCCATTTCTACTCAAAGAACCCCTTCGACTTGCAGGGCTTTATGAGACTCAGACACAATTAAACCACCTAAGTGAGCAGAGTTACTCGAAGGTGGAAATGTATGCAGGATCAGGTCTTTCCTGATGACATTTCACGCCAACCTTTACTGCTGATCTGGCACCAGAAAAAATGGAAGCGATGCTTTTAGAAGCAATTCTCTGAGGAGACACATTACTGACATTGCTTAAAAACCCTCTCACTTTGATTTTAAAGCTTTTTCACTACTTTATGGTTGTGGTGACTATTTCTAACACTGGAGCTTTCTTTATGATTAGTGTGTGTTTATTATTTTTGTATTTGCTTTTGGAATCTATTTTTATCTTAAAGGGCACATCAATGCTTCATTGGGTCAATGACTTTCCTTCTACAAGCGGTAGTAAGAACACTGGCCAGTACTGGGAATTAAGATAAGCTTGAAATCTGTTGCTTGAAAATCTGTTTCATGAAAAACACATATTTGACATAGTTCCTTTCTGATTTCTATGCTGGCAAGAGCTTCCATGACTTATACTCTATAAGTATGGCTTTGGCTCAAGGCAAAGTGAAAAAGGTAATAGAAAAGATATAAACATATCTAGGTACCCGTATACAGCCACGCAAAGGAAACAAGCCAAACCTGCCCAAAACACCACGTATGGAAGAGGGCAAAGGGATTTAAACTTTAAAAAGTCCTAGTATGAGCAAAACCAAGGGAAGAATAACTACCTGAATCACAAAACAGAGTATCTAGCCTCAAAGATGCTAATTCAGGTCCTGGGGGATCTAATCAACCTCTTTGTTGAAGTAAAGATAAAACTTTTTGACAGCAAATGCTTTCTGATAAAATGGAATTTTCAATTACCCTGCGAAACATCTGGTCCACGCTGCCATTTCCCAGGAAAAGCACCGCCACGTTCTGCAGTGTTGGAAAACATTTCACGCTGAGATTTCTCCACATTGCTGGAAGGAACAGGCTTCAAACCCGACAGCAGAGCTCCGGCAGCTGCCAGCATCACCCACCGCTGTCTCAGAGCGGTGATGCGGGTGGTGAGCCTACTGCCCAGCACCACCAGGCACCTCCACCTCCCTGCTGGAAAAGGGGGTTTCCTACAGTGCTGGAATCTGAGTTAGGGTTACACGGGGACATGTAGAAAATCCACCCCATACTGTGGTGACATAGTCCAAGATACAAAGGGGGACCCCAGGATTTACTCACGGATTTCTCCAGCCAACCCAAAACCCCGTTAAGATTCAACGGCGCGTCAAATGCTCCCTTGCTCAAACAATTCCGTTTGTGAAAGTTCAGCTTATGAAAAGAGTGCACATAAACTTCTAGCACTGCTTAACACCTCCACAAATAAACAAACAATTAAACAGCACCGAGGCAATCAGGAAAGGTGGAGCAGTGCCCACACCCGCCTTCCTCAGCGTCCCATTTGGTATCAATTAGCAGGGGAAGGAAAACAATTCTGGGCGATAATGAACTCCAAATTGGGTACATATTAGAGCAATTAAAGCCATCTTTTCATCTGATGAATTTATAATCAATAATTAAGATCCTGAGGTAAAGAGGGACTGGGCAGAAGTCCTACTCCCAAAATAAGCGACGTGGCAGAGCTCCAGGCAGTATTTCTGATGACCTGCTGCTGCCCACTAAAGCTCAACACCCTTCATGCTACGGTTTGCCGTTTTGCTGGAAATTTAGGTCATTTCCAAAGGAAGAGAAAGGGCTCCTGCCAGCGGGACTGGCAGCTGATATCACTCTAACCCAAGAGTGGCACCAAGACAGTGAAGACCCCTTCAACCCAGGAGGGGGTGGTGGACCCCAAGGCCACCTGAACCTCTGCAGCAGGTCCCTGGGGCTTCCATGGCCACGTACTCACCACCAGTGCTGGGCTCACACACTGGTGTTCGAACACAAAAGGAGCTTGGACTCATCCATGCCAACCCCATGCCTATCTCCTACCACAGGATATCCAACACCCCATTAGATGAAGGCTGGCCAGGCGGATCCACAGTAAACCTCAGTGCCACACTGGAAGGATTGTCCTCTACCTCCAAGCTGCAAGGATTTCTGCCAACCAGCACTTTGCCTTGGCAGGTCCAGGATTACCCAGCATACAGATAAAGACTCCCTGGTTAGCTGGGTGAAGTCTGAGAGCTGATCACCCACAAAGGACCCGTGGTGTTACAAGTTGAGGTCCAAGCCCAGCAGAGCCCAGCCACGGGGCACCTCGCCAAGCTCCCAGGCTGGATCAACGATATTGAACAGCAAACCCCAGTGACTCTGGGCTTTTAATCCTCCCTGGTATGACACGAGATGCTGTTCAGGCAGGGGTGGGGAGCAGAAGCAAAATGTGGGGACATGAGCTGCCAGGCTGCCCGCTGGCCACAGTCTGTGTTCTCAGGGCAGTGGTCAGCCCCACCAGTTCTGCATGTCCTTGGCACTGAACTTGTGTTTCCTCCCACCCTGCCACTCAGGCCGAAAATTGGTTAAAAATTACCATGCCCAAATGATCGCGTTAATCATGCAGGAGCTGCTGCTACCACCATCATCTCAGCATCTTGATTTTCCTGATTATTTTGTGCAGTCCCTACTCGACAAATCAGCTCAGAAAATACTCTCTTTAACCTTTTTTCAGCGTTTGTGACAGTAACTGCTTATCTCCCTGCCTGTTCTGATGCTCGCACTGCTCCACAAACTCACCAAAAAACTCCCAGGAGAGTCCCCCCTGCTCCTCAGCACAAGAAAATGGGGGTCTCCCAGGGCAGGAGACCTACCCCCACCCTCAGCACATATCCCTGCCTGTCTGTAGGTCCGGGCATGCCAGTTTCTTCCATCCAGAATAAAAAGCCAAGAGCAAAAGCCCCCTGGCCATCATGGGACCAGACACCAGACTCAGCAGTCGCCTTTGGGCATCACCCTCTAGGACTGCTCCACGATTTTGGGGGGCAGGGGTGGTATTTAACATGCAATGAGGGGTTCACGTTACAATGGGTTGGACTGTATTTATTTCCATCTGACTCCTAAAATGAGCTCTGCTTCCAACTCATCCGCTTTAACTTATTTGCATTGTTATCTGGTGCACAACAGAGCCAGCACGCAGACTTATCAGGAATGTAATCTCTGTAAAACCCTATCTTGCAGTCCATTGAGATTGGGTTGGTTTGGGTTTTTGGTTTTTTTTTTCCTGAAGAAATGTGACAAAAAAAAATTAACAGATGTTGCTCAGACCATTCAACAGGACGGGAATCAATTATGAACATTTTTGCCTCTACAGTCATCCCTTACTGCAGACGGATCTTAGGAAACCCTCTCCTGATCAAAATGAAAAAGCATTTCTTTGTAATAGAAGAATAATAAATGATGGCTATCAGCCTGCATTCTCTGACACGGTGCTGGTCTGCAGAGAATTAAACTGCCACTGTACAGTTATATAAATGTTTAATTTTTTTCATCTTTGGCCACAGTAGGGTTGTCTGGAAATACATTATCACTGCGGATGCCATCCCTCTCCAATTAGCGTGGCTGGCAGCGTGGAATGGGTAGGTGACCTCCACGTTCCCCTCCTCGTGGAGTCTTACAGGGTTAACTATGGCCATTTAGCAGACTCTATCGAGAATTAATACAGTGATCAGCTTCTCTCCAGAAAAAAAACCAACCCGCATTCGGCGGCGCAGATGGCAAGAACTCTCTCTCCCCCGTTTGACTCTTTTATGACAGCAAAACAAAGGCTTTTAATGATGTTTACCATGAATTGAATTAAACAGCTGAAGACCAGTTCATAATCACAGCATTTTGTTTTCATATCCTTAAGTCTTTTAGCAGTGGGGCTTCCAGTGGAGCCTCAGCTACAGCTTATCTCAAGATATAGCCAAGCGCCCCGAGGCTCCCCTGCGCCCGAGCACCAAACCGCATTCAGGCTTCTTAATTGAAAAAGACAGGATGTTTGCATAGGATGTTTGCATCCCTCAGACATTAAAAGCGACATTCATGCCCAAGTACAAACGATGCTTGGGCTCGGCTGAACTCCTCTGACTTCTTTCCTCTAGCTAATAGTGGTCTGGGTTCGGAGCGGGACTTCATCTCTACACGCGGGGACGCAGAAGAGCTGAAACCCTCTGCCTATTCAGGGGGAAAAGACACAAAGCCCTCACCCACTGGCCTGAGCTGATCCCTCATGGGATGCCTGACTAATTGCCAAAACGCTCCGCTGACCTTTTCAAAAGTTTCCCGGACGACGCCTGCACACGAGCAAGCAGAGGGCACGGGGAAGGGTGAACCGGCTGCGCTCCAGAGAGAACCACCGACAGGGACCAGCCCCGGGCATGGTGCTGGTAATTTGGACCCTAAGCTGTCAGGAGGATGCTCAGCGCCTTGGTTTGCTGTCTGTGAAATAGCAGATAATCCTAACTGCTTGCTTACCTGACAGGCGTGGCGTGAAGATTAATTTATATCTACCCAGCACTCTGACGACGTAGAGCGTTATCCCCAGCACGCACTAAGCATCCTTATTGTGCACCCACTAAGGCAGCACCAGAGCCACTGGATGGGGCATGTAGGGGCTTGGGTGGGGGTTGTGGGCAGCTCCCCAGGGCACACGGCGTGGACTCACCTTGCTCAGGGCCCTGGGACCCCATGGAGGGGACGCTGGTGTTCAGCACGTCGTTGACAGCCGTGTCGCAGTAGAGACCTCGCTGCACATCGTGCTCGCTGTCCGTCTGGTCGCTCTCCTCGTGGCCGCTGTCCTTCAGACTGTTCCCCTCCAAGTCCTTGAATGTGGAGCTGCTGGGGGAGACAGAGCCGTGACTTACTGCGTGGGACAAGGCGGTATCCCCAGTGCTGCACAAGACCTGTGGTGGTGGCATGGTTGGCACCGCTCAGCCTCACATCCCACAGGGACCCCCAACACCCAGCAGCAGCGCTGGCACTGCTCTCCCAGCAGAGAGCTGGTGACGGGGGCAAAGGGCAGGCACCCCAAAACACAGCATCCAGCCCACACTGCCTTCCAGGAGGTTTTTGCCCATGGGCACAGGAGAGCCTGTGAATCAAGCTGCCCTGGTAGTATGGAGATTGACAGCAAAGCAGGATTGGAGAAAAGAATATTTATATTAAATGAGCTGTTTTTATAACTAGGCTCCCTCAAATTACATCATATTGAAATCTGACAGGATCAAACCCTCAATTTTTTAGCCTACAGGCCAAATCCTCATCACTTAAAGATTGAAAACAAGTCCTAGAAATGGGCATTTCTTTTCACTACGATGATGCCGTTCATGTTTTTAAAACTAATCCCGTCCTTCTGGGCCCAGTTTCCATATCTTTAAGACCTAAAACGCAGTGGAGTGCCCTGACAGCCCCTGCGAGAGCAGTCACTGCCAGCGGGGACCCAAGGGCTGAGTGCTCCATCACCCCAGGACACCCAGCTCTGAACACCAAGCTCTCTCCTGGGACCCTCAGAAGCTGGAAGGATGCAGGACTTTCATTTCTGGACATTTTGGGGACATTCCTGCTGCTCCCCACTGCCCTGCAAGGGAGGGGAGCCACCCAGCTTCCATGAGCCCCAGGGACATCTCCAGATGTGCTTGCCTCGGGGTGGCACGGCCATTGGGGTGACCTTGGGGCACCCACCCTTCCACAGCCATCCTTGGCATGGGAAATCCACACCCATGGGGGGGGGGGGAGTACCGCCCACACCCAGGGCCCCAAACTTTCTTGCTGGCTGATTCGGCGTGAAATGCCAGTGGAAGAAGCGGCCTGTGCTTCAAAGCCCCAAAGGGCTGGAGATTTTCATTACTTTGAAAAGCCCTTTTGCGTCTCCACGGAAACCAAGCAGACCACCTACCATCCGATGCTTTGCAAAAGCACGCAAGGGGGGAGCTCGAAATACATATAAATTGGTAAACCTTCAAACATTACCTTTTAAATAAAGATGTCCCTGTTGAAGCCACTGACTTTGATTCCAGACGACATCAAAGAATTTTAAGTTAAGAAAGCACTACAAATCTACAATTCATTTGTGTGTGCGCGCAGATGAGCAAGAGAGGCAGGCAGACAACACAGGAAAAGTACAAATAGATTAATTAAAGTGCTGGGTTGGAGGAGATTCGCTCGCCAGAAATAGAAGAGCTGCAACATCTTCATAAAGGCAAAGGATGAAAATGATGCCACAGTGTGTTACAGGAAATATTTTTTGTTCTTAGATGTCTGCACAACGTTCCTGGCACCCGTCGTACTTAAGATGCAAGACAAAGGTACAAAGCAAGGGGAAACGCGGTCCTACACGGAGCTGCTGCTCATAATACGCCGGCAACCCGTGTTACATCGCGTTTATCTTCCCCGCAGTGAACCAGACCGTAATGCAGCAGCCACACGACACGTTTCCGCGGCTGACACGTCTCTAAAGGATGGGCAGGTCTGGGGGAAATCGGCAGCAGGAGCGTTTCCCAAACAATACAGCCTGGGAGTAAGCCCTGCTGCGACAGGCAGGAGCACCGCTTGCCTTTCTCTTAGGTGTGAACGAGGAGAGATTAATAGATTTGGGGTTTTTTCAGGATGCTTGCAGACTCTCTGGCGGGGAGCGGTGTGGCGCCGGCAAGCCATCTCTCTCGCAATCGCATTAGTATCGTTAAACATCATGAGCCACGCAGGCAAATATACCTGTCCTTGGCTAACTGAGCCCGAGCTGCTTAAACAACACACTTGGAGCTCCCTTACTCCTTTTATTTTTAGGATGTAAACAAATGGGATCTCAGCCAGGCAGATAATTGGATTTTTTTACTGCTCAGATCAGATCTCAACAGTTCAGGGATGGCTCCTGCTCTATGTTACACCCCTGCTGCCAGGACAGCTTCTGCGCAGCCCCCTGGCACAAGCCCACCACACACCTCGGCCGGTCCCTGGGGAGAGGAGGGGAGGTGAGCAAAGAGCTGCTGGCCACCTCCTGCGCGGGGAGACAGCTCTCCAGCCCCGGTGCATGTCGGCTGCCTGATGAGTATCGATTGCGCTGTGTCAGTGCCTTGCCCTGCTTCCAACCGAGCCGGGGAGGCAGAGGCAAGCCTGGCCCCCTGCCCCGTGAGGGACACTCACCTCGACTTTCACACAGTCCAGGGGGGTTCAGCTGGATAACCCCAGCGTTAACCTCCCCCAGACACTTGGTTAAGCTCTGAGGATGCCAGTATTTTTTCCTAAGAGTTAAATTCCCCCAAGGGTAATTGCCAGGTTGCAAGGGAACCGATGATTTCCTTTTTACCGTGGGAGAAAAAAGCCGAGCAAAGTGCTGTTTTGCCTCGGTATTCAAACTAAAACAGTGAGCATCTATCCAACCCAATTACCTACCCCCAAATGGGGATTTTTTTAATTTTTTTTTTTCTTTTCCCCCGCCTCACATGGCAGGGAGATCTCACCATCCAAATCTATCATTTTATTCCTGCTCATTCAAATAGAATAAACTCCATGAATTTGAAAGTTGTCAGGGTAACAGCGCTCCACCTAACTCACTGCAACTTCCCAGTGCGAAGGAGCCGGAGAGAAGAAGAAGAAAAGACTTGCCTTTATGGCAAACCCAAGAGCAACAGGACTTAATCAGAAATAAATACTGTTTTTAAAACCAAATGATCACTCTTGAAACGTTCAGCGTATTTAAAAAAGCAAGTAGCACGTAGCGTGGTACGGAGGAACGTTAAATAACCGGGATTTGGCCGGGCAAACCCAAGTGATTTCAAGTGAGCCTACGTACCTTTTTATTAAATGAGCTCTGCTGTTCACGTAGTTGGAATCGAAGGAGTAGTTTTCAGTCTGGAAGGAGGAAAAGAAAAGGGAGATGGTTACAAGTCTGATTTTCCCCACGGCGGGGAACAGCCAGGTTTGCAGAGCCTGGACAAAGCCACCCTCATGGGAGGGAAGGAGCATCCCAACATGGGACAGACCCCAGTGAGCAGGACAGAGGCGGGTGTGGAAAACTCCAGTCCCTGTCACTTACACCAAGAAAAAGAAAAAAAAAGAAGGCTGGCTGGTGACCACAGAACAATTTGCAGAGAAGAAACAATGTGACTACACTCTGTTACAAAACTAATTGCTTTTAATTCCCTGATGGACTCAGTTCTGTGTGTGTCAATTTGACTGAAAGTTCAAAAGGTATTTTTCTTATTAGTGTATAATTAACATGTTAAAATATTTATTGCATAGATATGTAAATGCCAGCAAGGTAATCCCCTGCCAGAGAATTTAATGTGGGCACTTTTCTTTGCTTTACATCATTTCGTTTGCAGAGACAGTGGGCTCTGTTACTAATAAAAAAGCAAACAACGGGTGACATGCTTAAAAGTTGGAGGGGAGTGAAAGCGGAGGGGGGAAAAGATGATGGATTCGTCACCTGCAAGCAAAACCCACTGACTCCCTCCAAACACCATCTTTTAACCTCAGATTACAAACCCCTGAGTTTCTGGTGCTCACAGCAGGACAAAAATAAGGGAATGGGAAGGTGGAGAGCAGGGTGCTACCGTCCGGGGAGCCACAGCAGGAGCTGTGGGGTGGGATGCAGCAGCTGCATCACAGTGGGATGTGTGGGAGCTGCATGGTGGGACACACTGGATACCATGTGCTGGGACGTGGTGGGATCTGTGTGACCTGTCCAGGATTCTTCCTGGTCTCCAGGGACCCATGAGGACACTGGTCTCTGGAAATGAGTCTGTCCATCCTTCCATCCAAACCCCCTTAGATCTACAGGGATCCCACCTGCACTCTCCCCACTGCAGCATCACTCCTGGCCCAGTGGATGCTCCTTGCCCCCACCAGACCCTGGGCAGCAGAAGGGGCAGACTCTTCCCTGCCCCCACTCTCCTAGGCAGACAGCAGCGTCCCCCCAGGACAGGAGAGGGGACAGCCACCTGCTCCAGCAGCTCCATCCTGCCGCCGCTCCTCCTTGCCCCAGCCCCACAGCCTCTCTGCTTCCCAAGGAGCCGCTCTGGGATACTATGGCCTGTTTTTATGGCAATTATGAACATGGTAAAAATAAATGCATGCATCTTTAATGTCTCAATAAATAAAGGAAAGCAGAGTCCGCTGCTAACGTAATCACAACGGCAGGATGCAGGGAGCAGGGCTGCTGCAGCAGAGCCGAATGTGAAATCCAATCGTACCCCGGCAGAGGTTACACGGCTCTGCCAAGATAATAAAGCAAAGGCAGCGTTGGTTAAGTGTGACCTTTTCTGAAATACAGCACAATATCTAATTTACCAAACAGGAGCCTCCCAGAGAGAAACATGCAAGGAGCTGCGAGCCGGGGGAGTTGGCCTAGCACTCAGCACAGAACCGTTATTACTTTCAGATAGTAATTACTGTTGGAGAGTCACGCAGGAGATTTACTGCACAAACTACTGGTCCCTGCAGTTCCTGCATCCTCAGTCTGGCAGGACCACTTTTGATGGTTACGGCTCTGGACCAAAAGGACATGTGTATTTATAACACGTGATGCCACAGACTGTAAGTGCTGCAGAAAATGCCTGAATCTGTGTCTATCCATCAATCTTCATGCTGCCATCCCAGGTGAAGGGATGCCACCCCATGACATGTGCCCTCCCCAGCAGCCCTGCGGGGTGGGTGGGAGGTCCCAGCTCTGCAAATGGACTCTGAGGGTAGCCAAGCAAGAGGGATTGGAGTTTCAGAGCAATCAGGGAGACCCCTACCTCACCCTGTGCTGGCAGATGTGGGAATGGCTCCAGCAGGCCTAAAGCCTCAGCTGTCTGTGTCCCTGTGCCCCCAGCCCTGCCGCAGTGCGAGACGCCCTGCAGCCACCACTAATTCCATTAGCTTCTTCCCTATGTGTTCACATCCCAGCCCTGGGAAAACTGGGACAGGAACGGGTGGGTGGGAGGATGCAGAGAGCAAATGTCAGTATGTAGACACACATCACAGAGCTTAAAAGCACTGACACCGCACAGCCCGGGGCCATCCACAGGGAACACTCAACCGGTGTCACCAAGACTCCACCGCAAGCTGAGGCAACTCACACGTGCTGCCATCACATAGAATCACAGAATCTCTTGGGTTGGAAGAGACCTTTAAGATCACTGAGTCCAACCACAGCCTAACCCTGCCTTGGCCACTTCTAGCCCATGTCCCTCAGCACCTCATCTACTGGCCTTTTCAATCCCTCCAGGGATGAGGACTCCACCACTTCCCTGGGCAGCCTGTTCCAACACCTGACAACCCTTTCAGGACAGAAATTCTTCTGATGTCCAACCTCAATCTCCCCTGGTGAAGTTTGTAACCATTTGCCTCTCATCCTATCACTTGGTACCCTAGAGAAGAGACTGACCCCCAGCTCTCTACACACTCCTTGCAGGTAGTTGTAGAGAACAACAAGGCATCTCCTGCCACAGCCCAGAAACAGCCATCACACCAAATCCCCCTTCAACCATCACCTGGAGCTTTGCTATTAATTTCTGACCAAAAGAACCAAACCCCAGCTCCCATCCCAGCTGAAATCATTCACGGACCAGCCAATTCCCCATGATTTAAGTCTGATGGGCTGGAGTAATGTGGGGACTCCCAGGTCCACATGCTCAGCACCACGTTGCTAATAAAGAGGCAAGTCCACATGCAAGCGAGCAGGTTCCCGCGGGGTCGATCAGAACATCCGTTCCCAGGCTTCGGATCCCTTGCGCCATCGAAAGCGGCACAACTAATTACTTCCAGATTTTGGACAAGGCAAGGGGTGACGTGGCCACAAGGAAAGGCAATGTGCTTCCCTGGGCTGGGGGTCTGCACCCTCAGTGAGAGCTGCCTGCGCTGGCACAGTTCCACCAGTGCACAAGGCAGCCCGGCAGTTTATGAGACCTCTCCTCAGCCGTGGGATTATCCATCAAGGTTATCTCCATGCAGGCTAGGGGATCAAAACAGAAAAATAAAAAAAAGAAATGAGATTTTTCATGGAGAAGGGCTGCTTTATAGCTTGCATTATTCAATCGAAGTTCACTTGATTTAATTCTAGTTCATCCTGCGAAGTGCAATCACTTACAAACAGAGGCAAAACGACGGGGAAGGAGAACGTCTCAGACATGTCAACATTTTAATTGGGAAAGGATCTGCTCCCTCTCTTAATGAGGCCCAAAGAACAAAGTGGAAGCACACAAAAAAGAGGGAAAAAGGTAAGGCTGACTGGCACCGATAAAAGCGTGCTCTTCATAAAGTGCATCATCGAGAGGCCAGCCCTCATCTTCTTCATTATTCTGGCAGCAGCAAACAATCCGGTACTTTGTCACTGATCAGCATCACTCCTTTGGAAATCAAAGGGGAGCCCAGCTTCCTCCTTCCACATCCAGAGCCCGGTACAACAAGGACCTCCCAAACAGCGCTGCCAATTCTTATCTCCTCCTCGTTGTTACATGAATAAAGGCTGCTCACACTTGTCAGGATCAGACCCTCAGCCTCTGTGCTATGAATAAACAATATGTTCAAGCACTGAGTAACACCTAGCATCAGGTCCGTGCTCTCAGCCTGCATTTTGCTTGGAGGAGAGAAACCCTGCTGTCCTCCAGGCTCGGGATTTGCTTTCCAGATGCAGGCGTGTTGGTGTCAATGCCATCAAAGAGAGAGCCCTGGCTCGGCACACATCTTACCAGTGCCTAATTTGAAAAATGCTTTTATTTAACTGCTACCTTAGCAACACAAATATAAATATAACAACAGACACACTCCGAATCAAGCAATCAGTAGGGAAATTTTAAGTTGTTTTGGTTTTCCCCCCCCCCAGTGGTTGCTTTCATTTGAGGACTGCCAATTCCATTAAATTAAAACAAAAAAAATTAGATGTACAAACGTCAGTACAACTCTTCTTGACCTGGACATCAGGGAGGGTGGGGGGTGGGTGACTTCCCCCATTAGCAAATGGCCAATTAGCAACAGGGCACTGCTCTAACAACTGCTCACTCCCTGCCTTGGAAACAGAAGCAAACCCCCGAGGATCCCATGGCGGTTTAAGGGGAATTAATGCAAGCGCCAGCAGAAAGGTCAGCAGGCTGCAGCGAGACCACCGCTGTGGGGTGATGGACAAGTAGAGGATGCTGGCCTGGGTCGGTCCCCAGGGTTGGGAGGACATGTCCCTGTCCATGGCAGGAGGCTCAGATCAGCACAGCCATGTCCCTGTCCCACCTTGGGGTGGATGCCCAGGAGCTGGCTCTTTCTCACTCTTCTCAGTGATCTATTTTTTTTTCTCAAACCAAACTCCACGGAGGCAAAACAAACGAGCTATCCCCACTGTGTCTGGATCCAGGCTCTTGGGGAGGGGTTTGGCTCCTCGGTCCACACATCAGCCCCCCAGCAAAGTCCGTGGCTGTTGGAAGCTGGACTCATCTCTCCTGACCCGAAGTGACAGGTATCTGTCCCCCTGCCAGCCTCTGCCTCGGAAGACAACTCTAAAGCATCTCAACGCAGGGTTTTTTTGCCCTTCTTCTCACTTCAGGGTGAAAACATTTCTATCTTTCTACAAATTATTGTAAACCTGCTGCAACCTCCTGCCAAAGCATGTAGAAACCCTTCACAAAATCAGCTTCATAAAAATGACACATTTAGCACCACTTTTTCAGGGTTATCCCTTGAGCCTTTTTTTTTCCCCCCTATGTGCCTTGTTAATAAAGCTTGCATGTCACCCTTTATTATTAAAAAACAAAGCAGACCTTTCTCCAAGGCTGCAATGTGCATCTCTCCTTTCGGGTTTCAGAAAATCCTCCCAGAACACACAACAACAGCTCCTCATCCTCTGCATCAAGCTGCATGTATTCACCACGAGCACCTGTCTCCTGACCCCCTCTTTGCTGCAGGCATCGTCAGGGAACCACAAAAAAGGTAAATTCTTCCCAAAAATCCACAGGGCTTGACCAGTGGGAAAGGCAGGGCTTGTAAAACTGCTTCTCCTGCTCTTACTTGGTCTTGTTCTCCCTGGGCCACTCAATCACAGGCTCCAGCATCTGCAATAAAACTGTTGCTGCCTGTTAGGAGATCTCGCCAGCACTTAATTCTTATGGTTTGAACTATATTGTGGGTTATAGAGAATTCATGCAAATTAAATAAAAGCACTCCAGCCGCCCTTAGGAAACAGGGGAAATTTCAAAGCAGGGACCAGATCAAATGAAGTACATATCAGTGATGAGGGAAAGTCATTATCATTTAGTAAGCTGCTGATTTACCCCATGGGAGTCTGAGACTCCTTCCCACCGGGAACAGGTGTGGCACAAACCCCACCAAACACCAAAATCTGGCCCCGTGGCCCTGAGAGGAAGTCAGGCTCATCCTGATGCTCTCACACCCAGAAAGGCACATGGGTGGCTGCTCCCCACACACTGGTAGGAGACTCCTCACATCCAGCTCCAGGCTGGGAGCAGACCACAAAGGAGATATATGTCAGGAGAGATATTCCCCCATTGTGTGTGATGCCCTGTAATTAGCCCCTGTGCTACCAGCTGCTGATGAGGACATGGCTGCCTTGGAGCATCAGAGGCCAGGACCAGTGGCCAGAGACCAGCCTGGAGACCACGATGCCCAAACCATTCCAGGAGCTATTCTCTCTTCCCTGCACTCACCTCCAGCTCCACTCAGGTGCTGATGGCATCTCCAACCTCTGCAGCCACAGCTGAGCGTCCAGAGCACCGTGGCTACAGCCTGGGAAGATGTAGCAGAGGACACCTGCATTTCCCAGTTCCTCACTCTCTAGCACTGGCACCTCCTAGCAAGGTGGATACCAGAGATGCAACAGCAACTTCAGCCCAACACTTGGGGTCAAACCCCCATGCAAACCCTACCCAAGCAGCTACTGGTACTTCCACCTTAGGGAAGAGCCAGCAAATGCTGATGGGTGTGGTGGGGAAGCAATGCCCACATCACACCAAAGAGCCCTCCACCCTTTCCTCTGACAGCAGACCTGTGCTGTGGTCCAGACACCCCCTGGAGTCAGACCCTCTGGAAGGACCTGGCTGGCCACCAGCCTCCTTGAACAGCTCCAGCCTCTCTCCACAGACAATGGACCTGGCTGGCCACCAGCCTCCTTCAACAGCTCCAGCCTCTCTCTACAGACAGTGGAGCACAAGCCAGGGGAGAGAGGCAGAGGGATGCACTCTGCTGCATCAACAGCCCCAGGCAAGATGAGAGGAAAATGTGAAGCAGCTTGTCTCTAATTTGTCTCTTATTAAGCAGCATTTAAGAGCCAGTCACCTGGAGAAGTTCAATACAGGTTAAAAGGATCTGACCTTTGGCATCTCCCTTTGTATCCATCCCCCGTGACCCAGCTTACTGCTAAAGCCTGTGGCGCAGGAGACTGCAAACTGTAAACTAGCCACATAGCGTCTCGGAAAAAGTAAGTGCATTTAGCATCTGATATTGATGTTTTATAATTAGATGTAATACAGCAGATCATTTTCCTGCCCTTGATCAATGAAACCAGGGTTGGTTTTGGGGCTGGGCTTTTTTGCAGACACTCTGATTGCTGCCTAAACCAAATGGAGCGGTGCCTGGCTCAGTTCAGCAGGAACGAGCGGAGACGAGGATGTGCAAACACAGCATCCATTTAGATTTACTATCCCCGAAATATAAACAGAATACTTATTTCTGACCTTTTAAGCACTAATTCCAAATTTAATGAGGCACAATGAACATTCCTCAGAGCCAGACTCCATGGCTGCTTAACACCACCGACCCTCTAATTATTGCTGCGGCTTAAATAAAGGGCATTTGGGTCTGATGGACATTATTAAACACTGAAGGAAGTGAGTCCAGCCTCCATTTTCTCTTGATGAAATAAAAAGCATCGCAGAGAAATCACTGGGAGAGTTCATCCTTTAGCATCACCCACTCATCAGAACGAGCAAAAGCATCAAACCAGATTCTATTATGGCACAGGCATGCCCACTAATCCACGCTGAACTCCTGTCCCCTCCCCAAATAAATACAGGCTTGCTCATTTTTTTGCCTGAAAATGGATCAGAGGCGGGAGGAGAGGAGCGGCTGTGATGTGATTTTGAAAGAGGGTATAGGATTAGAAACCCAGATTGAATCCCAAGAGCGGCAGCGCACAATGAAGCCATAATTACACTCCTGAAAGCCACAAATAGTGTCACCCAGTTGAATGTGTCAACATATCAGAAATCTACAGGATGGTTATGAAAAGCAAAAATGTGATAATAAAAAACCTGCTTTACATTCAGATGACACCTATAACCCAAAAGCCCTTGGGTGGCTTGTGGTACAGGGGCCCTTCCAGTAGCACAGCATGGGAGAAGCACCCCCTTGACACCACGCCCCAAAAATCAATCAAAAAGCAAAATACTGACCCAAAAGGGAGGCATCCTTTCTAGGCAAGAGCGCACAGATGCCTCTGCTGGACCTTGAACAGGCAGGAGGCTGGAGATACCCCAGCAGCTGCCCAGTGCCCCCCTCCAAAGACTGGGACAGGAGGGATGTTGGGGCAGCAAGAGTAATATCTCTTTGCCATGTGCCCACCAACAGCATGGGGATGAGCTCACCGGTCCCTTGAGGCTACCTCAACATGCCAAGGAAAAATCCCTGTGGGGATATAATAGCAAATAAACCTAATAAAAGGGGAGTTTCCCATCACCTATACCTGGGACTTCCAGATATGTAATGAACCCATGCACGCAGCATCCAGCGTGGACTACACCCCCCCTAAGTAGTGCAAGAAACAATCTGGATCTAATCAGCAGCCCCAGGGTAATAGGGCATGACTTACAGATTTGTTAAAAAACCTTTCAGCACTGTCCTTTCCCTGCCTCCTGCCATTAGGAATGAAAACAAATATAACAGAGGAAACCTTTTTTCAAATGTTCCCATCGCTAGTGCTAAATAAAACTCCTTCCTTGTCATTCACCTTCTGGAGCGGCAGGTCAGACTGATGCATTTTGTAGGGAACAGGAGAAATCACAGATTTGTCACTGCAAAAAAAATTAAAAAAAAGGAAAAGAAAAAGCAAAAATCATTGCAGCTGTGCTAAAAATAGTTAAGGCGTGAGATGCCACTGCCAGCTTGGCACATTGGAGTGATGGGATGCTGTCCCACCACTTGCATACCAGACCGTGTGCAAGCCCCAGGGTGGGCAGGGGGCATGGGGACACACTGAAATGGGGCTGAGCCCTGACATAGGGCTCAGCACCAAATGGGGCAGCTGGGCTCAGCTGGTGCCCAGCCCCCACAGCAGCATCTTGCTCTGCTTCTGCATCCCAGAAGAGACAAGAATGCCCCTGAGGCTCCCCAGGGTGGTGGGCAAGGGGGCTCACAGCAGCAGCTGGAGGATTTCCCCATTTTATAGTCTAGAAGATGGACATGTAGCAAGGGACTTGTGCCATGACTTGCAGCAGCCCTGTGAGCAGCCGAGAGGGCAGGATGGGTGCACAGAGACCTCATCCCTGCCACAGGTCTCAGTGGAAACCCCACTCACTGTGAATTTTTGGGCAAGCATCAAGTGCATCCCACATCACCTAAGCACCCCACAGACATTTTCATCCTTCAGCTTCTCCGAAGGCCCGATCCTGTGCCATGTGTGCCCCTGGCACATGGCTGTATGCACCCAGCTCTGGCAGCGAAACCTGCACACCAGCAGCTCCTGTCTGGCTTCAGCTAAAATTCCCCAGCAATGGCAGAAAATAAAACTGAGGGGAACACTGCCCCGTGTGCTCATCGCGTTATCATTCGCATTGTTTATCTGTAATTGCATGGGAAGGCTGGCAATCAGCATAGCCTCAGCCAGCTCCCACTCTAAGCCTCAAGGGGATTTTGCTCACAACAAAATTATTTATCAAAACCACTTTTCCCCAATTATTTTTTTCTCTCCTACTTGGCCAGGAAAAGGCAGCTCTCCGGCCCACAAAGTTACAACCATGAAACCGAATGCAAACTGGAGCTGGACTGGCCTGGCTGCCATTGCCATCCTTGGTGTCCTCAGCATCATGTGCAGAGCCTGGGTGGGGAGTGGGATGCAAAGCCTGGCTCAGCTTGGCTTGGTTTGGCTCAGCCCAGCCCAGCTCAGCTCAGCCTGGCCCAGCTTGGCTCGGCTCAGCCCAGCCTGGTTCAGCCCAGCTCAGCTCAGCTCGGCCCAGCCCACTCCGGTTCAGCTCAGCCTGGCCCAGCTCAGCTCGGCCCAGCCCAGCCTGATTCAGCTCAGCCTGGCCCAGCTTGCTTAGCTCAGCCCATCTCAGTCCCCCTCAAAGCCTGTTGTCCCCAGAGCTGCCACACTGGCCCCAGCCACCTCAGGGACACACCAGGACCTCCCAAACAGCCCTTCCAACCCTCTGAGCCTCGCTGCCAGCTCAGGGGCACCTGAACACTGAAGAATGTAGCATAACGGGGGCCTGTTTTCTCTCAGAATACACCGTAGAGAGATAAATGACACTAAAGCACTCGCCAGGTCTGGGGACCTCTGCTGCGGCCCTAACTGGATGCCCCTCTCTGTCCCCAGGCCGCTCGCTCCCCGTGCCCGACAGCCACCCTGTGTTATTAACAGCCTGGTAAACACAGCCCGTTGGTTATTACAAAGATGCCAAAACCTTACTACTTCTTGTTCCTTCCAGTTAATGTACCATAGCCGAGGATGAATTGCTATTACAAGGAACTAAAAATAAAAATGTTTCAGAGGCCGTAATTGGCTTGTCTTGTTGGGCTTTTTAAGGAGCCAAAGTACCAGTTCCAGGCTATTAGCCCTAAGGTTGTAGGAGAATGGTGTAAAATATTTCTTCATTAAAACCCTACTTTTGCCATAGAGGTGTTTTTCTTTAGGGTTCTCCCCCCCCCCCCCTTCTTCATTTATTTTTTTTATTCCTTTCTTTTTAAAATATGTGTGTTCTCAAACAAGCTTTAGTTAAAAGAGGGCTTCGAAAGCCCAGAGGTGATATAAATAGACAGGGATCGGTGCAGCTGGAGAACCAGCCAGAGCTTTCACTCTTCTATTCAGGTCATTTTTCTACAAAACTTACATAATATTCCTCAGTCTCATCTGTAATCTTGGGCTGGTTGTAATCATCAGCACCAAATCTTGCAATCCTCAGGGAGACAGGGCTCTGTGATGGCAAGCACCCCCAGCCCACTAGCATGGGATGGGGAATGGCCACCAGCACAGGCTGCAGACCCTCTATGAGTCAGCTGGGGGTGCCCAGGGTGCTCCCCGTGATGGAGACTATGGGGTTTTTTCTTTCCTGTTGAGGGTCTTCAGTGCTACGTGGTTATCAGGAGAATTAGTTACCGGCATTACTCACTATCAGCAACAACCCTGAGAAAAC
>VXBZ01002544.1:0-14400 GCA_013399135.1 Heliornis fulica | reverse complement strand
ATGTCCAGCTTTTCATCCATCAATACCCTCAAGTCATTTTCTGTAGGGCTACTCTCTATCACATCACCCTCAGACTCTATTGACAGTGAGGACTGTCCCAACCCAAGTGCAGGGTTTTGCACTTGTCCTTGTTGAACCCCATCTCTGGAGCTGGTCCAGGTCCCTCTGGCAACATTCCATTCCCCTGGCGTGTTGACCGCACCACTCAGCTTGGTGTCACCTGCAAACCTGTTGAGGGTGTGCTTGATCCCACTGTCTATGTCACTGATGAAGATATTGAACAACACTGGTCCCAGTACAGATCCCAGTTCTGGGGTACTCCTCCATTATTAGGTTTCAGTATCAATGACAAATGGGGGTCAAGTCACCAAAGGCACTGCAAGCCAGGGGTGGGCAGCTCCATCCCCTCTGTCTCCATCTCTGCAGGAAGAAACCCTCCAACCAATGTCTGGGGTCTCCCCACGACCAGATGCAGCATCAGCAAATCCCACGGACGCTGGTGGTCCTGAGGGCAGCATGGAGACAACCTCCCTGCCAGGATGCACAGGCTCCACCAGGACACTGCCAGAGTGCACCCCAAATCCATGTCACACCATGCACAGTCCTTGTACCATATGACTTTAGACAACAGGAGCTGGATTTGCCCACAAGTGTAGGGATGAAGCCCCTACATGAGAAGCACCCAAACTCTATCCCATGCCACCCAGCCCAGCATCATTGATCCTGAGGCTGCTGCAGGCATGAGAAGAAAGGGATGTTGACCTCCCCCAGCACCTTCCTGTGCTCCTGATGCAGCTACACTTTTCTTCACCTTCATAACACAAAATACAGGCCCATCAACCACCCTTTTTCCTTTGCTTGAGGTTTGTAGGTGAAAACTGATCCATGGGATTCCCTCTGGCTGCACCTATGCGGAGGGTAAGGGAGGACAGGTCCACAGTCCCTCACTGCCAACACTGCAAAATCCTGCAAAACCCCAGGGCAGACAGGGCAGTGGGGCACGGACGAAGGCAGCATGCTCACATTTAATACAGAGGACAGCTGTTGGCTCCATGGGAATCTATGAAATCACCCCATTTAGAATAAATTCTGATTAAACACCACATATGGTCCTGATTGTCCATCCCTTGTTACCTATCACAAGGGGCATCTGCGTGCAAACAGGGTCTTGATCCACAAATATTTGTCTGCTACAGCACTTTCTTCCCTCACCCCCACCTGAACTTGCAATTATTCTTATTGATTGACTTTAAGAGAGCACCACGCACATGCCTCGAGCTGCCACGCGACGAGCAAACAAGGGAGCAGCGCCGGGCTCCGCTGTAATCATTACTGGGGCGAGCAATTGCCCTGTCACACATGGCAGGTTATGGCTTCAGACTGGAGGCAGCAAGGCCAGATGAACGCTTAAAACGTCATTATAGTGTGAAAAGCGAGGATGTAGAAATGACACCTCCTTTCTCAACAAATCTGCTCCCGGAGCCTCTCCCAGCTCTGCGGAGTTTCATCTCGTTAAGCCTAAAGAGCCAGCGTAGCCCATGGAGTGGGAACACGGGCTTGCATCCACTACACGTGCCAAATTAAACTGTGATACGGACATCTTTGATCTGGAGGAAGAAGGATCTGAGGCCCCAGAAAGGGTATCAGAGCTAGAGCCTGAGCCCAGGCTCGCCTGCACATCACCCGCGTCCCTGGCTGAAAGCACATGCTAGAAGATGAGGTGCTTTCATCAGAACAGGGAGGAGAAATTAGAGAAACCTGATGCTGAGCAGAACCTTCCCCGGTTTTCCCAAAGTGAAGTTTGCAGCTTGGTTCAATATGTTAGTGCCTAATGAAAGTTTCCCCCATATTCTGCAGGGTATAATCATTCTCCTCCTAATGAGCATGTGTTAATGGCATATTAATGCTGACAACAACTAAGTGCAGAGAACAAGAGATGAACATATTCGAAAATTTGTCTGTCTTTTTGGGTTTTTTTTTCCCCAAACAAAGGAATCCATCGCACGGCTGAGCAAGCCCCAGCCCAGTGGGAGCCCACGGTTCCCACAGCGATGCTGCCGGCTCTGGTCCGTGGGCTCACCACGGGATGCAGAGCCCGTATGGGACCACAAGCTTTGGTCTCTCACAAACCCAACCCCTGCAATTAATTGATGTTCAGGGAAGGATCTCAGCCCCAGCACGGTATTTCCCTCCAGACAGGGGACAACCACACAGCGGGGCTGAAACCGGAGGAACTTCTCACAAACGTCTGGAAAAGCATTTCACCAGGCAGACAGGTTTGGATTCTATTTCTAAGCCAACAGCAGTGTGGATTTGATTACTAAATGTCACTGAAGCTGGGTCCCTGCCAGACCATCCAGATGTGAATCTGAATATGAATATGAAAAGTCCAGAAGGCAGCAGGTGATGGGAGTAGCAGGAGCGGACACCGAGTCCCCATCCCGCTGCCGGCACCCCAGCCCACCTGGGTTTGCATAACCAAGTTTACATAAACTTGCAGGCATGGAAAAGAACACACCAAAAATGGGTGTTTTCCTGGGTTTCTTTCATCTTCATTTGTGAAGACAGCTCCCCAAAATGCTGACAGCTCCCCCAAAATGGCATCAACGTGCCCTGCAGGTGTGCTGCCCACTGCCAGACACTGCAGGGACGTGCGGAAGCCTAATTCCCTAATTGTCCCGCTCCCAAACCCTCCCACCAGCACATACATTTAGATTTCCAGATCGATAATCAATGCTAGAATCAATAACAGGGAATTTAGCTACATTATAAAAACAGTAAAATCAGCCAATACTGAGAAATGACTATTGAGTCCTGTGTTTTCTGTACTCACTTAGTCTAATAATGGTGAATGATATTTTCCAAGTACATTATTCAGCAATAAAACCGCCGAATTATTTGATCTCTTTCTAACCTTTATGATTCTAAGCACTCTTTTTGACCCAGATTGAATGAGGCAACATCTGCAGAGCCTTTCACAAAATTGTACTCGGCGTGCACTATTGTAGGGCCGCTGCCAAAGATAAATGTTATTATTTTAAAACCATCATCCTCCTAATAGATGAGCAAACGCACTGCATTAGCATAGCCTGCAGAGCTGGAGCACGGGTGAGAAAATGCCAGAGGGTTTTCGCTTAATGGAATTTTACATACCTGACTTAGGATGGGTTAATGCAATCCACCAACATGGGAATTTTAAAACCTGCCCTGTGGCATACACCTGCCATTACAAAAGATAGTATAATCCAACAAGCTCCAGATCCCCGTGAGAACCATGAGTGAGTCACGTCCAGCTCTCTGGTGGCCCACAAGGTGTCAGGACGAGGACCTCGTCTGCACATCTCCACACAAAGACCTCCAGGATGCATCACAGACCTACGCAATGCATCGCAACACGTACTCGATGTATCACTGCGGACCTACACGATGCATTGGGTGTGAGAAGGAGAAGCAGCTGGGGTTGCCTGCAGTGTGCATGAAGTGCAATACCTGCCTGCCGCAGCTTTAGCACTCGCCGTACTCAAGACTTCATCAGCCTAACGAGAAGTCACCGTAATTCCCTGTTAAACAGGCCATCACTTGGAGGCTAAGTACTAATCACTTGTCCGGCTGACATAAGCCATTACTTCACTCCAAATTTAGACTAGAAACTAGAGGCAGACACTGAAGCAACGATGCTGCAGTGTCTTCTCCAGTAAACCCTCCAATGGGTGTCATGGGCAGGTTCTGCCCCAACAGGAACAGGAAATCTGGAGTCACCAAGAGCCTCAGTGTCCCCTGGCTGAGCTCTGGACAATGGGGAAAGTGGGGAGCAGGACTGCAGGGGACCCCAGGAGATGGCCCATACCACAGCCCCGGGAGGGTAACAGTGCCGGCAGAGCACCCCATCCATCGGCAATTCAGAGCACGTTCTAATTTAAATTATAATTACACTTATAAGTACACAAATTACAACTATTTATGCTACAAATAAGACCATCCTGTATTTTAATTAACAGAAAATGATTGGAACTCAACTATAGCCTCTACTGGGAACAATATCTAATCATTTATTGAAGCAAGACTGTGCCCAGCCCTGTAAGCAGCCTGGCAGGGAAGGGGGAGCAGGCAGGGATGGGGGTCCCCCCATCCAAGCCCTCACACAGTGCAGGAGCCACCATCAGGGATGGGGAAAAGTGCAAGAGGACCGGTGTCCCAGGAGAGAAAGAGGGCTCCCTGGCAGAGAGCCTGCAGGCAGAGGGAGCAAGCGCAGGCAGGGTTCTGCACTTGCTGGCTGCTGAGAACCGAGGACAGCTCCAAGCAGAGCATCCTCAGCCAGGGCAAGAGCCCGAGGACCTGGGATGGCAACTGGCTGAGGAGCTTCTCTGGCTCAAAGCCCCCAGGAGGGTCTTCAGGAGATGACAGCTCCTCCACAGAGCCCAGCAGGTGCACATAAGGTTATCCAGATGCACATAGGGTTATCCTAATCAAAGGATGTCTTTGCATGCAGCTTGTGCTTATGCAAAGTAAATGACAGGGAGAAACCACAGAGTTCAAATCGCTCAATACAACATGAGTCCATCTGGAAAATGCTACAATAAAGGCCTTAAGTAGCAGGCAAGACCACCCTTTTGATGTAATTTTTTAAAACTTACGATAAATCTTTTGTAATTTAAGGAAAAAATCTTATCTGCCATGTCAATACAGTTGCAGGACCTTTTTTGTATAGATTCAACAAGAGTCAAAGATCAGAAACATGCACCAGGAATTCAGATTTACGGAAAGGGAAACAAGATGAGCCTCTCTCCTTCCAGTAAAAGAAGCATCAAATCCAAACCAGCAGGACAAAACCAAATGAGATATACACATGGTTATATGACATACTACATACTTATTGACACAATTAGGTTGAATATGCAATAATTATTTACAGTTTTTATATGCCCTTATATATATCCTGTATGTCATGTAAAAGATCATATATATGATATAACATACAGTATGCAATATATAGGATATAACCATATCCACATGGAGCGCTCTAGGGCTCAGAGGAGAGGGGCCACTGCCACCAAACTACACACCAGCCCTCATTCCTCCAGGGACCCTTTGGTTCCACTCAGCCAAGGCGCCACCACGAGTTGGAAAACCCTTGGACAACCCAAAGAGGTGCCGGAATAGAGTCACAACCCCATATCAGCCATACAAAACAAACAGGTTAGCGGTGGACTTGGCAGTGTCAAGTTTGGACTCAATGATCTAGAATGTCCTCTCCAACCTCAGTGGGTCCACAAAAAGCCCAAGTGTGTTGGAGGAAAGACTTAAGACACAGCGCAGCGAGCGTGGCCATCAGCGAGAGCCGCGGTTAAACGTGAATGGGAGCTGGCGTATTTATCTCGGTTGCAAAGTATTCAAATGAATTTTTCCAAACGGGGAGCTCGGAGCGATTACATTAGGAGATGTGTATAATTTGGTTAGGCTGACCTCAGAATGGAATAAAAAGCTGCTGATTTCCATAATGTTGGCCTCCGACGCTCGGAGAGGTCAGGGAACATGCAGCGATACACAAAACACTTCTGAGAGTAGTTAAGCCAAGGGATTTGCTGGGACTTTCGGAATGAGTAGGGAAATCATCCAGAGAGGTTAGGGGTTCCCACCCTGCAGGCTGTAGTACCCAGCCCCGGCTGCAGCATCCAGGATCGCTGAGCCCTCCCCGGGGAGGGGATAACCAGTCGCTGTCTACAGCTGAAAGCATCGCTTCTCTCAGCGGGCTCTGGGAGCACAAAGGATGCCGCTGGCTCCCGGACAGGGATGTGCAGGCACAAAAAGGCAGGAGCACTGACACGAGCTGGACCTGCTCCTACCCATCGCTTACCCATCGCGGTGCGCATCGCAGGCACAAAAAAGTGCTGAGTTACAGTGACCTCCCAAGGAGAAAACAAGACTGGCAACGCACACTCGCTGCGAAGTCAGCCTTCCGACTAGTCCAACATCATCACTGATAATGCTTTAATTATTATCTCTGCTGAAAATAAACCTTATTTCAACAGCCTGGCACGTCTCAGCGCTGAAAACTTTCTCTGGGTTGGAAATTATCTCCTTTTTCTCCTTTTTTTTTTTTCCTCCCTGCTCTATACACGGCATTACTGTGTATAGAAGCAAGCCAAATCCCTTCCAATTATGTATCATGACGCTTCCCCAGCGTTACACTAAAGCAAGGCCCTTCACTCCTAAACGGCACGGTTTATAACAAATTGTCTGTTATACCAGACAGAAACTGATTTCCTCAACCCCAGCATATTAAAGTGAGTACATTCATTCTGGTTGTAACACACAAAATGTGATTATAACAGACACTTTGGGGGCTTTTTAAGGCTAGCGGAGAAGAGGAGGATAAGCTGGAGGGGAAGAAAGAATTGACAAGTAGAGAAATGACAGAGAAAGAGGAACAGCCACGCTGATTTAATTTCTTACAAAACAAAAATCTTTGTGTGTTGTAGAAATGTGCTTTAGTTAACACCGCCAGATAGCCAGAGCAAAAACTGCCGGCGCTGCCTGAAACGAAAATTGCTCTATTGTGCTTAGAAAACCATTTCCCACAGTGAGGAGAACGCTTTCCAGGTAGTAAAAAGCATATCTGAAACCGCCGGGGCCTTATCCTGCAACTGTTGCTAGCTCAAATAATCCCCACTGCCACGAGGAGCCCAAACGAAATCAGTGTGAGTGAGGATTACGCGGGAGTGTATCAAGGTTGGGGGATTAGATCAGGATTATCACTAAACCAAATAATTCCCCATCTTACTGATGGTGGCCATCAGCTCAGGAGGAGGCGAATGACTACAGCCACGATGCAACCCCCACCACCCCCCGCCCTGGGCTTGGGAGCTGTTGGGCAGGTGGATGCACAGACTTGAGTGCTGGTGGATCACCTTGGCCTTTCCATCAGGACCTACCAAAGCAGCCGAGCAAGGTCATGCCGAATCCACACACTGCTAATGGTCTAACAGCAGCTGCTGCTTCCCCACCCTGCCACTGCCACAATGGGGCTATCCCACACCTCCAGAGACAGTGAGCCCCAAACCTCCATGTTAATGCCACCTTAGGACGTGCAACCTCCCAAGCAAGGCTCACCTGCTCCCACTCCACACCTCCTTGCCTCTCCAGCACTGGGTCCTGCTGGGGACAGACCAGCACTGTGGCCCCAGGCATGATGAGGGGCAGAGCAAGTCGCTGTGCCCTGAGGGATGCTCCCCATGCATGGGGCACCATTTCCCAAAGCAGTGCTGATTTTAGGTGTAAAACTGTCTCTGAAAGACAGGCGCAGGCCTTACACACATATTGTTTTCTCTTACAACCATGAAGTCAAAATCCAGGCATGTAAGTGTTACCCAAGGGTGGCTGCTCTACATGCAAGTCGTGTCCCAGGGATCCTAAAAGGCTTGGCATTCAGACTGGTTTCCAAACGACCCCAATGCAACATGCATTTTTATCAAGCAAGCTGCCTAATGGCTCCTATTAATTCTGATTTTTAATCTCTTGGTACAACTTCCAATAATATACAAGCAAAAACTGAAAACAAGCCCTTTTGGTTTCAAAGCGGACTTCTCCTTCAGCTCAGCAGGAAGGAAAATAAAGCCCTGGGCGGCAGCAAAGGCTCTGACCGGCAATGCCCTTGCAGCTCCAGCATGTCCCACTCTCCCTCCTGCACAACAAGCCAAAATCCTAACGGGGACCAAGCCTCCCGCTGTCAGCCACGCTCACCAGAGCCATGCACAAATGCTTTTTGCCATCACTGCCTACAGCCACGAGGATGCAAAAACTGTCCCCAAGTGGTAACCCTGCACCCAAGGTACCACTAAGCTCCAGTGGGGCCACACAGACATACACCCACCCCAGCCCAGGACATCCCCACCATTCCCGATGCTCTCTTGACAGTCGTGCCCTGGCACAAACAGAGTCAGCAGCCGAGCCCAGCCCCCAAGCTTTCCAAGGGCTGTTTCAAAGTTCTTTTGCATCTTCAGAGAAGAGCTGCATTCCCCACAAACATCACTGTTTAATCCTTTCTGGATCAGTGGGGAAAGGTGGGGAGCACCAAGGAACCCAATTATAACTGGCACAGCACCACCAGCCCCGAGACCTGCCGCCACACGTACCACTGCCGCGGTGCAGAAAGAAACAGCTCCTGAAGCTCCGCAAACAACCCATCCTTGGGGACTTTTATTTCAAGGCTCCTGACTGTTAAAGCAAATGAGCCTCATGTTAAAGACCAGCTACACATCAAGCCAATGCAAACCCACCGCTGAGGACAGCCCGCGTCTGCAGAGGCAATCGCTTACTCCCAGCCACAGCCATCATATGCTAAGCGACACCGCCGGCGACACGTTTACCTCCGTATTTTATCTTCTATCAATCGATGCTTTGCCTTCCCATCAGGAAAAGTCACTCTCAGGTGGAGCAGCAGCAGTATCTCCCCGACTGACACCTCATAAAGGCTCCCAGGGGAAACGCCGGCAGCCTCGTCACTGGAGGTGATTCAAACCAACCCAGACAAAGTCCCACCAGAGGCACTGCAGGGAACGGGTTGGCTCTGCGGACCCCAGACTTGAGCAGGAATTTCATTTATCAAGACATCATCATGAGGAGGGGTACCAACAGCGCACTGCATGAGTGTGCCATCACACCACCAGTGCCTGCTAAGGCAGCGGCAGGCTATGATGGGTTCAAGGCTGCGATGCGATGCTCGGAAAGCATCTTTTACAGGGATCCTGTGACAACTCTTCTGTCACCCTGGTCACTGCTGAGCCTCCTGACCCTCAGCATTTATAAGAGCCAATTGAACCCCCACAGCCAGTGGGATAACTTCCCTTCCAACAGCTGGAAGCATTACACAGAGGCTCTCTGCCAAAGAAAAAGAAAAGCTCCCACACTAAACCAAACTTCCAAGCAGCTTCTAGTTGGGAATTCTCCTCCCTGCACCCTGGCCCTGTCCTTTGGTCCCAAAGCATACCCAGGAAATGAGCAGACCCCTGACAGACCATGCTGCTCTCTCCAAGAGCACCCACTCAAGAGCTGCTGGTCACTGAACAGCACTGGAGAGCCATCAGCTGCCCTCCTGCATGCTCGAGGGGCTGCTGGAGGGCACTGCTGTAAGCTGACACTCAATGGCACTTGTTACAAGAGATAAATGTGTTTCTCCAGGCGAGGTACCAGCTCTTCCCAGTGCATCCCACCTACTTGAGGGATGGGGAAATGGGACAAGCTGGAGGCACAGAGAGAAGCAACAAACGCTCCAGCCTCTTTGTGTGAGGGTGCACAAGGCAGTGGGAGTCTTTGGAGAGCTCATCCCACGAGACCCCAAGCTAACTGCTGTGTCGAGGAGGAACACGGGCATCACTGCCTTCTGTCTGCAACTGCCTTTATCAGCTGAGCTACGATGTCCCCAGTCGTCCTTCCCCACTCCCCAGCACCACAGACCTCCTGCTGCCAGCAGTGATTCTGGCTAATGCCGACATGTGATTGATTTTATGACTGAATCTTGTCTGTGATGGTGAATCACAGGCTGACAGGGTGCTCCACGGCTCGGTGCCTTTAGCAAGACAGCAGCCAGAGATGCGCTCAGGATCCCTCTCCAAAGGATACCGTTTGGGGAAAGCAGGAGTTCCTCAGAGACCACCACCCTCTGCATCCCACAACCTTGGCACATGTCCCCCAGGCAGCTGGATACCCTGAGTCAAACCCATGCATCTGCAGGAATCCCCTAACTCATGAAGCACGGTGTTTCCCACCTCCAGACTGCCCGCAAGGAGCAGGTGGCTTCGGCAGCAGTATGTGACCAGAGACAGGCTTATGCCAAACCACTTCCATCCTGACTTGGATGAAAAGTCCCCAGCTCTCCCACCTGGGTATTTTGGAACAGCAGAGCCCGCTCAGCTCTATGGCTGGACACATGCAAGTAGAACATATGAGTGCTCATACCCAGGTCATTCCCGCTCAGTTATTGCTAGGAAACTCTATAACTGCTTTTACACCAACACCAGAAATTCAATCCTGTTTTAACTGGCAGGACCAGTGCTGGGCTGCTCCCACCGTACCATCCCAACCACAGGCAAGGTGTTGGCCCCACAGCCACTGCCAGCTGGGCTGGGCTGGGCTGGGCTCTACTGGTTGCCTCCTTGCAGCATCTCAGTGGGGAACCTCCAGAAGGCAATGCCGCACAGCAAGGCAGGAGAGGCTCGAGATGCAGGCTGGGCAGAAGGCAGCCAAGTGTCACGGAGATGCTGACAGCCCCCTCCCAGTCATCTGGTCACTAAAAGCTCTGCCTCTGCTTTGAGCTCCTGGCATTTGGGCTGCGAGCACCCCAAAACTGGGCTGACACCAGTATGTGAGCTCTCAGGAGCAGGTCTCAGGTCAGACACCAACACTCGACAATTGTTTTGCCAGAACAAACAAGGCAGCACCCAGCCCATCAGCACCAACACTCGCCAGCAGCCCTGCAGACTCTCACAGAGGGCCAGGGTCTGCTCTCCACAGCACAAGTATAAATCTGAAGTAGATCCACTGTCTTCAGCAGCAATATTTTGCATTTACACCAGTACACTGAACGCAAAACAGAGCAAGCCATAAATATTTTAGCTGCTTTTTCAGCTTTGTTATTCTGTTCAAAGCGGGAAACATGACAAACCTTTGATTGTTTTGCTTAATACCAAACAATAATTCAAAGAGAGACAAGCAACATTAAATGATGCCTGTGATGTACAGGAAAGCTGATGAATTAGAAGAACCTGATGAGAATTGTGTGGATCGAAGCAGCCCATTTCCCTGCCTGTGGCGGGTACCACGCATCACTCCCACGCTGCCCAGCATGTGCCTGTCCTGCACGGCGAGGGGACGGCACCGGGCCAGGCGTGCAAGAGGTCACACCGGGGTATCCTGCACCGCTAGCTTCTCCAGCAAAGCTCACTGCCTCCAGAGCAACAGCCAACCCTGTGTGGAAGGCACCACAGCCATGCACAAAACTCCTGTGAAGGCAACGAGCATCTCTTCCCTTGAGCGTCACCACACTCCAAATCCACTTGCAAAGCAGACACCTCCAGCCTGGCCCACACCACCATCCCTGCCTGGGCATTTCCAGGGGGCCTCTACAGTGTCTGGTGGTGAAACATCCACCCACAATGGAATGTTGAGGTTGCCCCAGAACCCACAAGGTGGGTGACAGCTGCTCCCTCCTGCCATCCTCCATCACCCCCTTGTCCTGGGGCGTTGGACACACGGAAACCGCGCTGCCTGTCTGCTCAGAACTCGTTTCACCAGCGCTTACACCAACAGACCCGCAAGACAGAGTCCATGTGCAAACCCGTTACCGATGCCCCGGGGGCACAGGCTGCCTGCCTGCACTCACCTCTGGCAGCGGCATCCCGTTGATGATGAGGTCAGGCTGCTGGGGGCTCTGTCCCGTGAAGGTGTGATGGTAAATGTGGTTGGAGCCGGCGTTCCTGTTGTTCTGGCTCTCCACGTTGAGGAAGGTGCTTTCGGAGCGGCGGCAGCCCAGTGGCAGGGTCTGCTGGTGATAGTCGAAGTAGTTGAGGGATGAAGTAAGAGAGGAGCAGCTCACAACGTTCATTTTATCCGTCTCTTCCACGTCCCGCGGTACCAGGCGGATATCATTCTTGCTGATTTTCTTTTTCTTGCTTGACTTCTTCTGATGCCCGTAGGAATATTCTGCGATTCTGGGGGACAGAAGAAAAATGAGTAGCTGAGAGCATCCCCAACCCTGCCCCGCTAAATACACACGCAGAAACCCAGAGGGCTTGGCCCCCATCTCCGTGCAGGCTTCTTAGTCATGCACATTACGTCATGTTTTGGGTCTGGTGGCAAGACACGGTCTTTAGCTTATTTTCATATGTATAATGCTTTCAGGTCAAATATGAAAAATAATGGGAAGGGAGAATGTCTCTGGGTTTGGTTTTTTTCCCCTAGTGTTTATAATTGCTGATATTTAGTTACTAGGAGTAAAGTCCAGCCTGCGGAGGAGAAAAATGGAGATGTTAAAATCCATGAACTGAAAAGGGTACCTGCATTCATTTCCATGCATAATAAGGATTTTAAAAGTGATTTAATTTGGTCCCTGTAATGAAAATTCAAAATGAATAGTGGATTCTCTTCCCAGTTAATTTTCCATAGCAGTAAATAAGGCAGACCCAGAAGCAGTCCTAGCTGGCAAGCTCTATTCTCTCACACTCCAAAGGCTGTTTGTTTATTAATGCTTTATCCAAATTGCTGGTGTTTTGACTATCTCCCGATAATACCTGATAACTCAAAATCTTTTCTCCAACCACATCCTATTCCTCCCTTGCCCCACCCGGCACACACACACACACACACACCCTTCTGCTGGGAAATGCTTTCACCTTCTAGAAATCAGAGAACAGCAACTGTGTTTTGCAAGGAGAAATGATCCCTTTTGACCCTTTTTTTTTTAAATGCAAGCTTGTTTTTCTCTGCCTTTCTTTCCCTCTTTGCTTCCCACCTGCCAGAAGCATCAACTGAAAAAGTGCCTTGAATGCCTTCTGCAAAACACCAGAGGAAAAAAAGTTACCGTAAAACACCACCCGAGCTAATAACGACAAACACGACAGCACCTTGGGTTAACTGGGTATGCTCAGATCGACTGTGGCTCCTCTTTCCATAGGGAGCAGCACAGCCCCAGCCCGTGCCCCACGGATAAATCTGAGCACACACAGTGCTAGGCAGCTCAATATTTCAAGGAAGCACATCAGATGCTAAAACAATCAGAAATACAGTTTTGAAAGTCGGGATTTTGCTCCTCTTCTTGTTATGATAACAGCATTAAAGAAAAAAAAAATCCAATAGCTGCAACGGAAATAATGGGATGAATAAATAATACAGTTTATCTAGAAAGGCAAATATTGGACAAACATTCTTGTTCCAGAAAGCTAATTGCCTGAGCATGAAAATGCCACCAAGTCCAACAGCTCTCATATAACCTTATGTGTCTCATAAATTAACACGTTTTATGAAGACTCTCCAGCAGCTGTTGTGAAGAACCTCTAAAATAAGGTACTGGCAGAGCCTAAAGGCACGCGCCCAGTGCAGGGAGAGGGTGCCCCATGGTCGCAGCCGCCGCTGAGCCTACCTGGTGCTCCCCCACCTCTGCAGCTGACTTCTGCTCAGATGCACACTGATAACAGCCCGTGCATCCCCCTGAGCGTGCAAATAAATCAGGGGCAGGCAGGGATTTCTGTTGTGCCAACAATCTATATGCTGCTGACTCGTCTAACAATGCTTGATGAAGCTTTAATTGTTTTGTTTACCTAAATGTTTAAGTTTGGCAATGTGAGAGCCCAATTATTTCCCGCAGGCATTCATTTTGCTGTCCTTTCTCTATTGACCAATTATTTAATTAAACTGCACTTCATTAATCCCTAAGCCGTCACAGTAAAACCAGGGCTTATACATATGCGTGAAGCTGTTAGGGGCACCACCACTGACGCGAATTTTATCCATTCAGGTCCTATTCTCATTTAATGGGCCGAGCTGGCAAGAAACCTGGTATATCAGCTTTCACTTGAAGCTAGACATCCCATAATACAGCACAGACCGACCTTTATTTGCAGATGATTTTCTTTCTTTCCTCCCCATCAAGTAAAAAGGCTTTATAAGCGCACTCTGCGCTGTGAAAACTGGGTATAAAACCCAAACTCCCCGGCATTATTTCTGCGTAAATAAAACTTTACAGACCGCACATCCCCCCGCGCCGCAGAATCGCCGGGGGCCAGCGTGCGTTTCCAAGGTAGAGCAAAATTAATTTCCATCCCTCCCCTCCGAAACGACTCAGTGCCATAGGAATGGAGAAGTCATGGCTATTTCACTACTAACAGGATTAAACCATTTATGAGGCATTGCAGCTGCTCTTTTATGGCATCTGATTGATATTCATGTGTGGTTAGCATTTGTCTCCTAACTTGTGTAACACAGAGAATAGTAAAAGAGAGACAATAATCGCGGGGCTGTTACATATTCAGGGGGACTGGATTTCCCCTATCAGCCTTTCAGTGGCTCCAGGCGCAGCGCTGACCTCCAGCATTTCGGACCCTGGAGCTCACATCCAGCCAGGGCAAAATAACGCTGAGCTGCAAAAAAACCCTCGCTGGCCCCATGGCTCCCAGCCCAACCGGCCATGCCGGGTGCTGGAGCGATGCATTGGGTTGAGGGGGGAGGAAACCCGTTGATTTTCACCACTATTTTACCCAGTTGGCCCCATCACCAGCCGTGGCGAGAAGCCGCATCGGGTGCACAATAGCTCTTTTGAACGGCCACCGAGGGCTTTACGGATGCCACTGTGGACACTCGCCCCATCTCTCATGGGGATGCTGCGGTGGGATGGGGGGGCTTTCCCACCCT
>VXBZ01002543.1:0-30875 GCA_013399135.1 Heliornis fulica | reverse complement strand
GGGTGGGGTGGTACTAGATCTTACTCATAAGGATGGGCTCATTGGGGAAGTGAAGGTCAGGGGCAGCCTGGGATATAGTAACCATGGGTGGGGTTCAAGATCCTGAGCAGAGAAGAAAAACAAAAAGTAGGATTGCTCTCCCGGACCTTAGGAGAGAAAGCTGTGATCTCTTCTGGACCCTAATTAGAGCTGTCCCATGGGCTGGTCTGTCAGAGGGTGAGGGGGCCTGTGAGAGCTGGGCAGTGTTTAAACAGCACTTCTTCCAATCTCAGGAGCAGGGTGTCCCTGTGAGTAAGGAATCACAGAGGGGTGGTAGGAAACCTGTGTGGATGAGCAGGGAACTCCTGCATGAGCTAAAAGGGAAGCAGAAGGTCCATGAATTGTGGAAAAAGGCTCTGACCACTTGGGAGGAGTGTAGGGATGTTGTCAGGGCCTGCAGGGATGTGGCAAGGAAGGCTAAAGTTCACCTGGAAATGAAGGTGGAAGGGAACATAAAGGATAAGAAGGGGTTTTTAAGTATGTGAACAAGAGGAAGACCATGAATAATGTGGGTCCCCTGCTGAACGAGGAGGGTGTCCTGGTAATGGGGGTTGCTGAGAAGGTGGAGATACTGAATGCCTTCTTTGCTTCAGTGTTCACTTCAGAGACTCCCTCTTGGGTCTCCTTGACCCTGGGAGGAAGAAAGTTTCGGAAATGAAGAACTTCCCCCTGGTCAAGGAGGAGGTGGTCTGGGAGTGTCTGAGCAGGATCAGTGTGCACAGATCCATGTTTCCTGATGGGATGCATCCACATGTGCTGAGGGAGCTGGGGGAGGTGATTGCAGAGTCACTCTCTATCATCTTTGACAGGTCTTAGAGAACAGGAGAGTTGCCTGAGGACTGGAGGTTAGCCCATGTCACTCTGGTCTTCAAAAAGGGCAAGAAGGAGGACCTGGGTAACTACAGGCCGGTCAGTCACACCTTTGTCGCTGGAAAAGTGATGGAAAGACTTGTTCTGGATGCCATCCCCAAGCAATTGGAAGAGAAGAAGGTTATGAGGAGTAGTCAACATGGATTCACCAATGGGACATCATGCTCTACCAACCTCATAGCCTTCTACAATGTCATCACCAGCTGGGTAGATGGAGTGCAAGCAGTGGGTGTCATCTACCTTGACTTCAGCAAGGCTTTTGATACTATCTCCCACTGATAACAAAGCTGAGAAAGTGTGAGATAGATGAGTGGACAGTGAGGTGGTTTGAGAACTGGCTGATGGGCCCAGAGGGTGCTGAGCAGTGGAGCAGAGTCTGGCTGGAGACCTGTGACCAGCCGTGTTCCCCAGGGGTTGGTGCTGGGTCTGGTCTTGTTTAACATCTTCATCAATGACCTTGATGAGGGAATAGTGTCCCCCCTCAGCAAGTACCCGATGATCCAGAGCTGGGAGGAGTGGGGGACATGCAGGAATGCTGCACTGCCGTTGGGTGAGACCTGGCCAGGCTGGAGAGCTGGGCACTGAGGAACCAGGTGAGGGTCAATAACAGCAAGTGAAGGGTCTGTCACCTGGGAGGGAACAACCCCGGGTATCAGGACAGGCTGGGGGATGACCTGCTGGAGAGGAGCTCTGTGGAGAAGGACCTGGGGGTCCTGGTGGGTGACAAGGTGGCCATGAGCCAGAAGTGTGCCCCGGTGGCCAAAAAGGCCAATGGGATCCTGGGGGGCATTAAGTGGAGTGTGGTCAGCAGGTTGAAGGAGGTGATCCTCCCCCTCTGCTCTGCCCTGGTCAGGCCTCACCTGGAGTCCTGTGTCCAGTTCTGGGCTCCCCCAGTACAAACCAGACAGGGATCTCCTGGAGAGAGTCCAGCAGAGACCACAAGGATGATGAAGAGCCTGGAGCATCTCCCCTGTGAGGAAAGGCTGAGTGAGCTGGGGCTGTTCAGCCCGGAGAAGACTGAGAGTGGATCTCATCAATCTTTAACAATATCTGAAGTGTGGGAGACAAAGGGAGATGGGCAACCTCTTCTCATGGCCTGTGGGGACAGGACAAGGGGCAGTGGCCACAAGATGGACCACAGAAGTTCTACACCAATAATTAAAAGATCTTTTTCACAGTGAGGGTGATGGAGCACTAGAATAGGCAGCTCAGGGGCGGTTGTGGAGTCTCCTTCTCTGGAGATGTTCAAGACCTGCCTGGATGCCAACCTGTGTGACCTGCTCTAGGGATCCTGCTTTGGCAGTGGGGTTGGATTCAATGATCTCGAAAGGTCTCCTCCAACGCCTACAGTTCTGTGACTCTGTGACTTGCCTTGCACTGACTCATGAAGCCTGATCACTGGTTAAGCAGACAACTAGTTAAAACAGCAAAAACCTAACCTAGTGAAAAGTAATTAGCCAAAACAGATACCACAGGATAACACGGGGCAGGAAATTTGCTGAAAGAGTGGGTGCAAGGGGGAGAGTGAAGTCTTCCCCGATTTGCCAGCAATAAACTATTTAACTTTGCTCAGCTACCTACAATCTCGGGCAAGGATTTGCAAGGCAACTGATGCCACAGTTGTGTGAACCTGTCACAGGCAGAACAACTTACTGCTGCAGAAATACTGCAACTGGTGAAAACAGTCAATGACAACTCCAGAGTCTCACTGTTAAGTGTTAAGCATCAACTTTCCCAAGTAGATAAGACTATCCAGTACCTGTTTGGAAGAGGATATTTTTACACCTCTGCTTCAGCTGCAACAGGAGATGATCAGATAAGATTTCAAGTTAAACAGATCTTCGAAGAATTCTGAGCCTTATGGACTGACAAGTGCAGCAGCTGCAGTGCAATGTGCCAGCCAAACCCCACATCACATCTATCTGCTTAAATGCTTTAAACTTTATTTACCATTCCTTTTTCTCACTGGACCAACAGCATTAATGGATGGTACAGTCTCCACTGCGTCAAACGTAGCTAGTGGTGGGACATAGCCAGGGGTAGCTGAAAGAGCCAAAAATGTAGAAATTAGGTTAGCTCAGATCCTGAATGACAAAATACCTCTCTTGAGGAAGTACCATACATTTCACCATCCTTGTGAGTGTCCTCTATTTTATCTTTAGGTGCATTTAGCTCGAATTAGCCTTACTGTATGTCTATGCTGCACTGGAATTACTCTAGGAAGGGAGGTTAACAAGCATTCAGCTGTCCTTGGACATCTGTCTGTGTCGGCGAAACTCAGAGAACCACTCTAGCACATCTAAGCCCTGTCTGTGCTGACCTTGAAGTTCTCTTGAAGCAGCAGAAAGGTATTGAGGCTGTTCTTTATATTGGATTAAGTTGGTCTGTTGGTTTACAAACACAGCCCCTAATGCATGTTTTGCGTGAGGGTGTGTGGAAAGTGACATCTTCTGTATTATTCTTATCTCATCAAAGACATTTTCAGTATGAAAGGAGGTCAAAGAGAGAAGCCACAAACAAGGACAGACACAAACCTGGTAGACAAGGGATAGTGGAGACAATACCAAAGACCAAATGTTTCCAGTTAGTAACTGAAGGGCCATTAGCAAACTCCAGGCACAGCTTTGGGAATGGACACCTCCAATTTTATCAGTTACAAAAAGAGGAATTTGAAGCTTTAGGATAATCTGATTTGGGGGAAAGAGTAGAACTTTTCAAATTAATGAAGGAATATGCAGGGAAGTGGTCTGGGCAGAAACACAGAGGGAAGCAGGCAGAAACAATGTAAAAGGGACTGGCCATGAGTAAAGCACTGCTGGCCAGCATGGTTGGGTGTCTGTCTGAACCCTGCACCTGATCACCACGCTCTATTTGGTGTAACCTCACAATGCTCTGTGTGTTCATGGGTACTGCAAGGAATAAATGCCAAATACTGGTGAGAACTGAGAGTAAATACTGAGCCAGCGACATTAGTTCGACCACCCTGGGCTGGACTGTGCAGAGAGATGAGTGAGTGAGTGTGCACACCTGTCTGCTAGAGAGCAGAAAGCAGGAATAGCTGGTGTGAAGGGGACCTGTGGAGCAGATTAGAGGGTCTGGGAACTGGACAGGCTATTGGGCAAGCAATACTGGGCTATTGGGCTCTGCCAATCCTTGTGAGATCTACAAATGTTCGTGCACTTGTGACTCTAGAGTGCATCACACGTGCGTGTGCTTTCACTAGTGAACTTCAGTCTTAACCAGCTGAAAAGCAGGATGAGGACCTGGTTGTCTGTACTTAAGTTTTATGCAAGTCCTACACATGTTCTTCTAACAGCACCCTGTCTGTGGCAGTCCATGTGCTGTGTCCACTGGCCTGGGATAGAGACCTTGGGGTCTCCACACTGGGCTCCAGTGGCTAGGCAGAAGTCCTATGGCTAGGCTATTCAAGGTCCTAGAGCAGCTGGATTTTTGTAACATCACTTAGCAGCCTGTTACACCTGAATACTGGAGAAACACAGCATTTCTTCAGGACAGACACTGGTTTATTCCAGTATTCACCAAACTTAAGCAGATTCTGCCAAGTCTGCCTGTGAACCACCAAAGAGATGTCACTGAGAAGGACAATTTGGACTCAGACAAATTGAAAGCAACTGTCCATGCATGAACTCTTTGGGTGCTGTAAAAAAGCAGTATGTATTACCATATACTTCCCCCCTTGATGTTTAAACCACTTCACAGCTGGTGCACACCTGGATCATACAAATGCTTTATCATAGAATCATCAGATCATTCAGGATGGAAAAAATCATCTAGTTCAACTGTTCCCCTACCACCTCTATTACTCACTAAACCATGTCCTTAAGCATCTCATCCCACCTTTCCTTAAACACCCCAAGGGACAGTGACTCCACCACCTCACTGGGAAACTCATACCAGTGCCTGACCACTCTTTCTGAAAAGATATTTCTCCTTATTTCTAACCTGAACCTCCCCTGGCACAACTTGCAGCCACTCCCTCCTGTCCTATCGCTAGTTATCTGCGAGGAGAGATGAGCAATAAAGTCTTCCGTGAGCCACTTCTCCAGACTAAACAGTCCCAGTTTCCTCAGCTGCTCCTCATGAGATTGTGTTCCAGGCCCATCACCAAATTTGTTGCCCTTCTCTGGCCACGCTCCGTGGCTGGGCGTGTACTCACCTGCCAAGCATTTTCCCAGCACAGTCTGCAGCTCTGTGATGTTCTGTAGTCGAGTCAAAACTTTCCCCTTCATCTCAGCATCCTGTTGCTGGCAGAAGGCATTTATGATCTAGAGAAACAAACAAAACTCACTGGCTTGTACTCAACTTTTTCTGCTTTATCTTTTTTGAATATCATCCTCCAGTTCTGAATATACATGCAACACAAGTGGCCTGTGTGACCAGATACAGACTGCAAAACAAGCTCTTTAGAAGCCCATGAGAACATGGACACGAGTGGTGCAATGCACAAAAAGCAAGAGAGCAATAACTACAGATCATATCTTTACTGAAGAATAGGAACTAGCAGACAGCACTTTGCCAGGTTTCTGTGCTGCTTGTGGCGACCCCTTGGCACTTCCCAGGTCTGCAAGGAAAGAGGCAGTCCTGGAAGGAGGAACAGGGAGGACTGGGGATGTGGGATTGCACCAACTCTGATGTAGTTCATGTTATCAGAATAACCCCAGCAGGGAATATTCCCAATGACCATCAATGTTAGCAAATACATGGTCCAAATCTGCTCGAAGGCACTGCATTTCACCCTTCTGTAAGTTCAGAGATAGAGCAAAGCACACAGTCACAACTGGATTTGCAAGGGAATCATGGAAACCTCTAGTCCACCACCCTGCCCAAAGCAGTGTTAACTACACAGGTTGCTACTGCCTTTTCGATGGGAGCACTGAGCATCTCCAAAAAAGGCACAGCGTCCCCGAAAGGGGAGCACCGCCCTCCCGTGTTCACAAGACCACAGTAGAGAACAAGAACATACCCTGCCCTGTGGCTTCCCCTCTCCTCAACTTCTGCTCATAGTCTGTGTGCCTTAGACCCTTAACACCACTCCAGAAAAACAGGAGCCCAAAACTGGGCACACTAGTACAGGCAGGGCTTCACAAGTGCCAAGCAACTGGTGACTCCTCTGCTCTCCTGTAGAGAGAGTGACATTTTCTTTCTGACACAGATTTGGGGTTCACAGCATCCTCCCTGCAACAGCAAAACCGATTTTCATACACTGAAATGCACCAGTGTAGGGACTGCAGCTGAGCAGCTCACAGAGAATCACATCAGCAAGGCAGTCCTTAGAGCCTCTGTCCAAGAAAGCAAAGTTGCTGCTAGGACCAAGATAAAGGATAAATTTATTGAAGAACATGGAGAGATCACCAGGATCTTGCTGGAGGTTTCCAAGAGGCCAGACTCTTCTTCAACAACAGCACCCCTGAAGCCTAGTTTTAGTGTTTCTAAATGCAACTCCTCAGTGACAGTCCAGGATCTGCATGCCAGGCTCTACTCACCTCACGAAACCAGTTGAGAGCATAGAAGAGGAGTGAGCACAGAAATTCCCGTTCTTGCTTGGATAGAGAATCCAGCTTCCCTTCAACCTCCAGGTCAGTCAGGTACAGAGGGCAACCTGGGACAGAGCAGGAAGAGAACATGGTGGGTTTGCTACCCAGGCTTTGTCTCTTACAAAGACCAAAGCCTGTAACAATTCCAGAGGCTATTTGGAGTAAGCCTTGTCAGCCACACAGACATAGCACCATCTCCTCTGCCTCCCTTTCACTTTGGGGGCAACAGAGTATCCCAGTCTCTTCCATAAACCACACAATTCTTCCTGCAGCAGCGGGAAGGCTTTGCATATCTGGGGCAGGAACACATCAGCCAGACTCACTCTACAGAAGGTCCATTTTCCCTACCTAACAAGGCATCAATTTCCTCCAGGCTTCCACCATTTTGTTCTCCAGTGTAGAGCCTCAGCAATCGGAAAGATGGTGACAGACACATTGGTGACACCACCCTGGTAAGAAAAAAAAGAAAAAGGAAAAAAAATGTAGAAGCCACTCCATGTCTCCAGAATACCCATCACTTACCCGTTATGCCCCATGTCCCAAAAGAACACTTGAAACTGTTAAACTCTGACTAGCTGCTCTTTATCAGGCACGCTGGCAGGCAGGACTGACAGCAGCACAGTGACCAAGTGAAAACAACCCCCTTAACTGGGATGACTCCAGATGTAAGTGTCAAAATACCTTTTAGTTGCATCACTCATTCCATCAGCAGCTCTGCCAAGCTGGCTCTGTGACACCAACGGTAAGAGGTTAATAGCAATTGCTCCCTGACTTTCATCTTCATCCAGATTATACATGGATTTCACTGGAAACAAGAAGGTACTGCAAGACAGACAAGCTCTTGTTGACAGATTCAGTTCTCAGTGACACAAACATAACAAATATTTGGTCTGCAACTGGCATACCCATCCACTGTGTGGTTGAGATCCACCACAAAGTCATTGGGAAAGTTCTCCACCAAACTCTTCCCAAACTCAACCTGTAAAGAGAGGAGAAAGGGACTGGGTGAAGAAAGCTTCAACAGCAGTATTGGAAAATAGGCAATGTCTTCCCCTCTCTTTGGACATAGGCTTGTCTACAAGCTGCACAGTGCTGCAGAGAGACAGAGCAGATGTCTGGAAGAGGAAAGCAGCCATGGGAAGGTCTCTATCCTAAAAGCAAATCATCAGAATGAAATGGCTGTAAAGTGGTGGCGAAGCTTTACTTCACACAACGTGCCACATATACTTCACATGCTTAACACTGTTTGAAACAATTGAGGGAGAAGTAAAGTAACAATTTGACAGAAGCTGGACAGACAATGAAAAGACCCCAAAAATTTGCACAGAAATTGTAAGGAGAACTTTAAATTGTTTTTATACTTCAGTTTGCAAGGAAAAGGGAGAAACCCGCCTTCCTTTGCTTTTCCCCTCTTTAGGCACTCAGGACACTGCCATTTCTACTCCTAGGCACAGAACATTTAGAGTGACTGCCAGCATTTCACAGTTCCCTGCTCACCTTCCCTCTTTCTAACATGCAGTTCCCCCTCCTCCTCCTCTCCATAGCCAACACTTGTGCCACAGTGTGATCAATACCTCAGCAGCCTTCAATGCTCTCCTGAGCCCCAAGATGGCTCTCTACCCTCCTGGCAGGGACAGCACACATGCAAAGATAGTCCCCATCAAGAAGAAAGAACTGTTCAGTGGCCTTCACAATCCTCTTTCTATTACCATAAATACAGTTTATCTACTTATTGCCATAAACGACTGTGTCTCTTCCAAGTCCTCAGACATCAGACAGCCTGAACAGTCCAACCAGAAAAATATTTTAATACTAAGTTTAAAGTTCTTTCGGATTCTGCTTTTATCTATAAATCTTAAAAGCAGGCTCTGAAATGTCACTTAGTTTCCATTAAAAAGCTTGCCTGCTGTCATGTGGAAGTTCACATAAACAGAAAGCTGTTACAGCACAAAAAGGAATCTGCCATCATCGAGAAAAAAAAGCTGATAGAGTTTAAAGGGGATTTTTAATTTGATCATTCTCTTACAGGAACCTTAAACATGCCTAGAATAAAAACAAAACAAAGAGTTCTCAGATTGGAGTGAAATCCTCAAATGGACTCATCCTACAATGCCTAAAACCTTTTTTTTTAGAATTTAATTAAACTACTCTGCAACATACCAGGAGCTGCAAGTCCAAATTTCCCTTCTGCTTCTCAATTAAACTGGCAAGTTCATCATAGTACAGTGCCAAGACCTCTGGTGTTTGCTCACAGCAGAAGCCCACAAGGTCCAGCAAGGTAGAAAGCTGTGAGGAGAGAGTGCAGAAATGGGTAAGTTAGGTGGATCCAACTCAAGCTTTTACCTTGAGTGCCTCCTGCTTTTACACTAATTTACTCTGAGAGTTTCATCTCAAAGGTAACAGACCACAGTGACTGGTCTTGCAAAGACCCAGTTTTAAGAGGGAACATGAGTCTTTTAAGGTCCTGGCCCTTCTCTACCATGAAATAACACAAAGGAAGCTGTCCAGGTCTACCCTTATCCTGTAAGTTCCTTCAACAGGAATAAAGGAAAAAGGCCAAGGTTAGGCCTTTATAGGCCTGTACAGCAGAAGTACTTTCTCTGAAAGGCACCATTACCAAGCTGAGGAAAGGCAAAGGCTGCCTTTGGCTCACTGAAGCAGACTGGCCCACTTCTTTCCTTTGCATCTGAAGTACCATCTGGATAGAAGACTTTCACTAGATGGGAGCTAGCCACAGGCAAAACTACTTAGTCTTAATATCCTACTTAATATAGATCTTTGTTTCTCCAAGAGATTGTTGAACAGATTCTTGGCTCTGCAGTCGGTGTACAAGAACCCCGGCACCAGTAAAGCTATACACATGCTGCTTCCCCGAGGGATGTTTCCAGTCACACCTCCTCACTGCCCATATCCTCCCCCTTGCCCACACTGCCCCACGCTGGGCACTCACCTGCCTATCACGCTCGCTGTTCGGCTCTGGTTTCTCCAATGAATCACTGTCTCCTTCATTTCTGAAAGCAATTGATAACTTTGATTTTGCTGTACAACACTTGAGAGATGGCATAATTCATCATACACAGAAGGTTCTCTCTCCAGAAACTGAGAATTAGGCACCAAAAAAACTGTTCTTTAGAACACTATTAGGAATAGACCTGCTATTGTTAGGGACCTTCAGGACAACAGTCTACATTTTCTTTAAGGATATAGTTTTTCTAACCTGTTGAAACCTAAAATCCTCTAGTCAAACTTGTAATGAAATCCACTGACTCAGGCCCTAGAGCTAAGATGGGCTTTTGTCTTCATGTAATAAACTGCAAAAGCTCTTTTGTTATTAAGTGCAAAATCAGTGAGCTCCATAATGCTTTCCAACACCAGCCAAATCCTTATTTTCCAGGCTGTGTTTTGCCACAGCTCTTATCAGGAGTTTGCCTGGTTCATGCATTATTTAAACAGCAATTGGAAATGATCATGCTAACTCCCAGCATGGCAGTAACAATCCTTCTCCTTGTCTCTCTTTTAGATTTTCCTGTATTCAAACATGGAGCACACCAGGTAATTCATCCTTGCAGTCAGAAGCTGAACTGCAGTCAGCCCACCACAGGGTTTGGTTATTTAATTTTTTTCCAAGAACAGCTTCTGTGCTAATCAAGGCAGCCATAAACAGGCATTAACAGGAAATTCAGGATACCTTTGAGGAGGCTGTAGGAGAGCAGTGTTGGACAGGTTGTAACATCAAATGCCACAGTCTGTGGCAAAGAGTTTTAAGTTCCTGGATTTGACCAAGATGCACATAAGCAAGGTGGCAATGCCCCCTTCCCCCTTTCTTTGTCCTACTCTCAGTTTGGTCTGAATTGAAAGCACATTAACTTCATTTTCACCACAGTGTCTCACCTTTTTAATGCCATTGTGCCTATCATAGCAACAGCACCAATAATCCCCATTTGTTTGTGGTTGGGAATTGTGCTGGAGAGCCATTTCCTGATCACCATGTGCAGATCATCCTAAAAAGAAAGACACAGACCACATCACCACAAAGCTACTTCTGTGCATCACTCACAGTTCCACATGCCTGTGGAACTGTGAGTGATGCACTCACACTCTTCACTCAATGTCATCTCCAAAGGTTCAGGCTTTCTGGGATTGCAGTTTTACAAAACAAATTCACATTTTGCGATAAGAAATTGGCTGAATAGTGTCATCCAAAGAGCGGTGCCCTCGATGCCCAGATGGAAGATGGTGACAAGCAGTGTTCCTAAAGGGTCTGTGCTGGGACCAGTGCTCTTTAATATCTTTATTAATTAGATTGACAGTGTGACTGAGCGCACCCTCAGCAAGTTTTCTGATGACACCAAGCTGAGTGGTGAGGTTAATGTGCCAGAGGAACGGGATTCCATCCAAAGGGACCTGGCCAGGCTGGAGAAGTGGGCTCAGGAAAACCTCATGAGGTTCAGCAAAGCCAAGTGCAGGGTCCTGCCCCTGGGTCAGGACAAGCCCTGTAATCCACACAGGTTAGGAGATGATGTGCTGGAAAGCAGCCCTGAGGAAAAGGACCCGGGGGAGGGGGGAGCGGTACTGATGGATGCAGAGCTGGACATGAGCCACCAATGTGCATCTGCAGCCCAGAAGGCCAACCACATCCTGGGCTGCATCCCCAGGAGTGTGGCCAGCAGATGGAGAGAGAGGATTGTCCCATCTTTTCTGGTGAGAGCTCACCTGGAATACTGTGTCCAGCTCTGGAGGCCTCAGCACAAGGACATGGACCTGTTGGAGGGTGATCAGAGGAGGCCACAAAAATGATCCAAGGGCTGGAGCATCTCTCCTATGAAGCCAGGCTGAGAGAGTCAGGCTTGTTCAGCCTGGAGAAGAGAAGGCTCCAGGGGAACCTTAGAGCAGCCTTCCAGTCCCTGAAAGGTGCCTGTCAGAAAGCTGGGGAAGAACTGTTATCAAAAACTGCTATCAAAAGAAACTTTAGGGGTTTAGGGAGGCTGATTGAGGGAGGGGGAGAACAAGTGGTGTTCTTCTCTATCCCATCTGGAGCCGAGAAGGACATGGAGCAGGCTAGAAAAACAGAAGAGTTAAATAAGTGGCTGAGGGATTGGTGCCACCTCAGGAGCTTTCTGGTTTTTGATCACTGGGAAGCTTATGTAGCACCTGGCCTGATGGCTGCAGACAGGTGTCACCTGTCTCCAAGAGGGAGAAGGATCCTAGCCCAAGAGCTGGCAGGCCTCATTGGTAGGGCTTTAAACTAGGTAGGAAGGGGATACTAGGTTCTAGGGTGAAGCCTGTAGCCCATGGCTCTACAGTAGATCCAATGAGGGAAGAGAGTACAGTTCAGCAGGCTTGGGGATGCTGTCAGTCTAGGAGATTGTGGGGAAATACCTCTGAAGTGTTCCATAGGATCTTGTGGGGACTCTTTAGAGGAGGTAATATTGCTGACCCCGCTTCTGAAAACTTCTCATGTTCATCTAGGAAGCAGTGGGGAAAAGCTTCAGATTCCTCCCAGAGGTTTGAGGGAGAACTTGTCTAGAAAGGGGTTGAGTCAGAAAGCCCAGCTGAAGTGCCTTTATACCAATGCACGCCACACATGCATGAAGCAGGAGGAGTTAAGAGACTGTGATGGCCTTGGAACATTATGATCTAGTTGCTATTACAGAAACACAGTGGGATGATTCCCAGAGCTGGAATACCCCTGTAGAGGGGTGTCACCTTTTCAGAAGGGACAGGCTAAACAGGAAGGGTGGGGGAGTTGCAGTCTGTATTAAAAACTGGATAGACTGTGAAGACCTCCCTTTGAGAAGTGATCAGTAGCAGGTTGAGAGCTTGTGGCTCAGAATTACAGATGGGACTAATAACGAACAGTTGGTGACAGGGGTCTACTCCAGGCCACCTGATCAAGGGCAGCCTGCATACCAGGTTTTCTTTCTTCAGCTGCAGGAGGCTTCCCGCTCGAAGGCACTCATCCTGATGGGGGATCCCAACCACCTGGATATCTGCATGGTGAGCTGCAAGAGATCCTGGAGACTGCTGGAGTCCATAGATGATAACTTATTGGTTCAGGTATTGGACAGACTGACCAGAAGTGAAGTGCTGCTGGACCTGGTGCTCACCAGCATGTGGGAGATCATTAAAGGTGTTAAAACTGGAGGCAGCCTGGGCTTCAGTGACCATGCCCTGGTGGAGTTTGTGATCTTGAGGTATGCGGGCCTTGCAAAGAGTAGGATCAGGACCCTGAACTTCAGGAGAGCAAACTTTAGGCTGTTTAAGGAATTGTTTAAGGAATTGTTAGCTGAGATTTCCTGGGACGAGGTCCTCAGAGACAGCAATGTAAAGGAAAGCTGGCTGCTCTTTAAGGATGCCTTTCTGAGAACTCAAGAGCATTTCGTCCCTCAGAAAAAAGAAACTGGGCAGACGAGGCAGGAAGCCAGCATGGCTGGGCAAGAACCTGCTGGTCAGACTGAGGGAAAGACATGGCAGGTACAAGCTGTGGAAACAAGGGCGTGTTCCCTGGGAAGAATACAGGGATGCTGTCCGGATGTGCAGAGATGGGATCGGGAAAGCCAAGGCACAGATGGAGCTGACCTTGACAAAGGATGTTAAAACAACAAGAAGGGATTGTGCAGGTACATTGGCCAGAAATACAGACCAAAGAGACCGTACCCCCTTTAGGAAATGAGAAAGGAGAACTGGCTGCAGCAGATGTGGAGAAGGCTGAGGTACTGACCGAGCTCTTTGCCTCGATCTTCACTGGCAGCCAGGATTCTCATATTTCTCAAGTCCCTGACCCTGGCATCCTTGAACATCTAGGTGAGAACTGGGGGAGTAAATCCCTCCACCACCCACCACACCCCCACTGTAAAGGCAGTGCAAGTCCAAGACTGCCTCATGAGACTGAATGTCTAGAAGTCTGTGGGTCTGGATGACATGCACCCCAGGGGCCAGAAGAAGATGGCTGATGTGGTTGCTGAGCTGCTCTCCACCATATTTGAGAAGTCGTGGCTGTCAGACAAGGTGTTCAGGGACTGGAAAAAGTGTCATATAACTGCCATTTATAAGAAAGGCAGCAAGGAGGACCCAGGGAACTACTGGCTGGTAAGCCTCACCTCTATGGCTGGGAAGATCATGGAACAGATCCTCCTCGATGACATGTTAGAGCACATGAGGGATAAGTATGTGATCTGAGGCAGCCAGTATGGCTTCCCCAAGGTAAGGTTGTGCCTCATCAATCTGGTGACTTTCTGTGATGGAGTGACAGCATCAGTGGATAAAGGTGACCAATGTCATCTACCTGGACTTGCGCAAGGCCTTTGACCTTGTGGTGGTCCCCACCACATCCTTATCTCTAAGCTGGAGAGATGTGGATTTGATGGGTGGACCATCCAGTGGATAAGGAAATGGTGGAAAGGATGCAGAAAGGGTGGTGGTCAGTGGGTCCATGTCCAGGTGGAGACCAGTAACAAGCAGTGTCTTGGGACTGGTGCTCTGTAACATCTTTATCAATGACACTGATGATGCAACTGGGTGCACCCTCAGCAAGTTTGCTGAGGGCACCAAGCTGAGTGGTGCAGTTGACACAACAGAAGGAAAGGAAGCCATCCAGAGGGATCTGGGCAGACTGGAAAGGTGGGCCTGAGTGAACCTTTGAGGTTTAATACTGCACTGAAAATAGCATTCAAGTGACTTGGCTTTGACTTGACTTTAATTGGCACATATAGCATGTAGATAGGTCCAGGTTTCATCTATAATTAATAGAGGAACATATTAAAAAGTACCAGATGGTCTTGGAGCCACAAACAGCAGCTGCAGAGCTGCCCTCCAAAACACTACCCAACTTCAGGAGTCTGAGGAACGGAGCAGTTTTTGGTGAAGGCCCAAAGAGAGCTGTAGGTAACAGCAAACCAGACACCCAGGATTGAGGCATTTCTCATGTTGCCTACCTTGTTCCCCAGCTGCAGGCAGGTGTGCCACGCACAACTGGAAAGGTTTATTTGCAGTAGCTTGGTAAGCTCACCTCAGGTCTTAATGCAGCATGTTCTATCTCAACTGCTGTGTCAAAGAGCTGATTGGCTGCACTTCCTCAAAGTAGGCACAGTTTTGAAGACTTCTGAGACTCTGGACTACGAATGACAGACTAGTAGGTCGCCTGACACTGAAGCACAGTCAGTCATGTAAGTGTGACTCCTCAGGAAAGTTTGGAGACCAGTCTTCTAAGGAAGAAATCTAATACTTGCCAAAGAGATTGAAAGCAAAGAACAAGAGGAGCATGGAGCAAATTAGCCCCAGGAATCCAAGGTGCACCTGCACTGCTGGCAGATGAATGGCTAATCAAGAAAACCGTCTTTTGAGAGAGGATGGAACTGGTACCAGAGGGTAAAACAGGGCAGGCATCAAGAGGTCCAGAATAGTATCTCTGGCAAAGGGGTATGTTCTGTCTGATCCCTTAAACTGATAAACTGTAGGTGAAAAAAAGCCAGAAACCTTAGCTAAGCAGACCATCATGGGAGAGGGCTCCCAAGTAGATCCTGACCAAAACTAAGGGACAGCTCAGCTTCCTGATATCTAAAGTAGGTATCAGGAAGTAGTAACTGATTTCACAACAGCATGGAACAATAAATGCTTTAAGCAGAAAACCCACATATTTTAGCCAGTTAGCAACAAGACTTAACTAGCTGGAGCACTGGTCACTGCAGAAAAGCAGAACCCATCATGAGGAGCAACATTCTCAGTCTGCAACAGACATGTGAGAACTCAGAAGCAGCTTCATAAAAGCAGCAAAGATCTCACAGGCCACTTAAAAACAATACGGAATCAAAGCAGCCCTGGCTACGCTGATTCTTCTTAACTCTCCTGACTGGTCTTGCAAAGGAGACATTTGGCCCATATGGAGGATCCTCAGGGATGGAGAGCTACAGGAAAGCATCAGCTCTGAGCAGAGAGAGGGGTTTTGAGACAGAGGAGATAAAGGTTTGAGCTTTCCCATGCAAACTACTAGTGCCAACAAGATCAAACAGGTAGGAGCAATAGTACAGGACACAGTAATGCCATCTTTTCTGGACCTTCACTAAGCAAGATGCTTCCAGAATGACTTGGGAGGTGGAAGGACAAATATTTAACCTGTCTATAGAAATTCTCCCACCCAAGAGGAATCAGATTTAGATGTACAGTGAAGGGAAGGCAAAGAGGACTTTGGTTCCCAGGATACTGATTTCTTTGGTGATCTACCACTGGAGTCTTTGGTATCACTGAGATACTGATCACACTGAGAAGAGAGTCAAACTGCCAAACTTGGACCTAAACAGTCACAAACTCTCAGCTCAGAATAAATTCTAGAGCTTATACTTCTTCCTCTATTTTTGCATTTTGTAAGGCTGACAGGCAGAACACTTCTTCCTGACAGCTAGTTCCTCTGGGCTGAAAAGTAACTTTGTGTGTTGCTAAGGCAATTTTCACAAGTTGAATGGAAGAAAGACAGATTATATTAAACTGCCATCAGTCCCCTTCCACCAACACCTCCATCAACTCTACCTGACTTAGATGTGCAAGAGAAAATTACCTTTCCAGAAAGGATATGAGAATACAAGTCACTTTGATAAACTGTACAGGCTGGAAAGTCTGGACCCACAAGTTGGCTTGTAGCCAGTCAGGAAGAAGATAATTTTAAGATGAAGGACATCCTGACATCAACCGTTGTTTCTAGACCAGGACACTATTTGCACAACAACCTCTGGAAGTTATCATAGCAGAAAGAACCAAGGCAAGGCATGAACTCCTTTTTGTGGTGTCTTTGCTTACCTGAATATAGCTTCCTTCTTGCCTCTGGCTGAATGCTAGTGTGCTGAGAATGTGGAAAAGCTTCCGTATCTGGCATGGATTCAGTTTCTGTGTACAGTCTAAAATGGTCTGCAGGAGAGAAGCCACAGACTAGGTCAGGTACATCAAGAATCTCCGTTAAACTCAGCTGCAGGGAAGCCAATTAATTTTACCTTATTTGTACAAGCAGGGAAAGCTACATTCAAAGTAAATAAACATAAATGCAGAATTCTTGCTCTGGCCCCAAGTACTGCAGTTCATTTCATCATACGATGACTTGGAAGAACAGTCTGGCTACCATAAGTGTTTTGGGTGTGCTCCCATCCCATGATTGACAGCTATTTATCTTCTGTCACAGGTTTGGTCACAGCACTCAAAGTGTTTGACAAAATGAACATCATGGTTTTTTGTTAACATTTCCATTACAAGCCCTGTAACAGCCAAGTTGTTAACAATTTAGGACTGAAATTTTCTGTGCTGACTGACATCCTGAGGATACTTCTTCCAGTCCTTCAGTGAAAACCATCCAACTGTTTTTCCCAAAGCCATTCTAGCTTTCCTACCACTGACACAGCATTTTGCTGCCATTTTTTTTTCCTACTTCTGGTCAACCTCAAGCAGGATTTGGAATGAGCTGTCAAGTTTGAACAAGATCAGATAAGCACTTCTGCGACCCTCAAGAAAATTCAGTTTTGAGATTAACACATATCTGTTTGGAGAGATGGTATGTGCTAATCTCTGCATGTTCTCTGTGCTGCTAAGGTTCCAGCTCAGTGTCAGACACACCGGGGATCTGCTGTACCACACCACGCTACACTACGGTTCTTTTTACAGGTAACTAGTTAGTGCCTCGAGCACCTCTGAGATGGATGCCAGCACACTGCCAGACCTTGAGGGCTAGCCACAGCACTGATTAATGTATTTCACATACAAGCTTTGATAACATATCAAAGACAAAGCCATAGAAACCATAATATGTAAATCATCTTCCTGAACAACAACATGCAAACGAGGTCAGGAGGAAGGTCAGCAGGTCTCCGCAGACTGCTGTGGGCAAAGAATCCCAATCACACTTCCAATTACCAGTTCAATTGTTACCAGGAGTTTTAGGTTGCCTCTTTCAAGGATTACTTTCAACCTGGAATCCTTATAGAATCATAGAATTGTTAATGTTGGAAGAGACCCTTAAGATCATCCAGTCCAACCGTTAACCCACCGCCACCAAGTCACCGCTAGACCATGTCCTCAAGCACCGCATCTCCCCGTCTGTTAAACCCCTCCAGGGATGGGGACTCAACCCCCTCCCTGGGCAGCCTGTCCCAATGTCTGACTGCTCTTTCAGGAAAGTTTTTCCTAACATCCAACCTAAGTTTTCCCTGGAGCAGCTTGAGGCCATTTCCTCTAGTTCTATCACTAGAGGGAGTTCTATCACTATCACTGGGGAGAAGAGACCAACCCCCGCCTCACTGCAACCTCCTTTCAGGTAGTTGTAGAGAGCAATAAGGTCTCCCCTCAGTCTCCTCTTCTCCAAACTAAACAACTAAACTTATCCCATTGTCCCTCTGCCAGGAGACAAGCAAGGCCCATTTCTTCCTGTTATACCCACTGAATGAGTGACAGATTACACTGAAAGTTTTTAAGGTCTTTTTAACATATTTTAATTTAAATTTAAATTTTACTATTACATGTGTACGTAAACTACAGAATCCTCCAACACCAGATGGATACCAAGAGTTAGGAAGGTACCCATACCCATACTCCTCAAGGGCTCTTAAATACAAGATGTCCTTAAACTACAAATCACCACAGATGGAGAAGTGTTCAAGAGAAGTATGGCTGCATGCTTGCCATGCCATTTTGCTTTTCCCCTGGGCTCCACTTTCACTACTTTTGGAAACCGAAACTGGGAAGGCCTGACCCTGTCACACTTAGGAGTAAAGAGCACTTTTTTTTTTTTTCTCCTCATCAAGTTTTTTCTTTTAAATTTTAGGACATAAGTCTTTTCTCATCCCTGACAGTTTTGTTTTAGGATTCAGATACCATCAGCCTTTCAATGTGGTAGAACCAGCAGCCCACAAAGGGAACAGATTTTTGCACCTATTTAAAATAGCTGACGATAAAACAGCATTTTCCTTCTGTCATAGGTGTCTTTCCATGCCCCCAGTTTAAGCATTCTCCAGTTAGTGGAAGGCATTAACTTTCTTGTCTATCTCAAAAAATCATAATCTGATCCTACAGCTCACCCTTTTGTAGCAGATACCTTCCACCTCTGACCATGGTATTTCTCTGGACAGACAACTTTACAGGTACAAATTGTTCCATTACCTCCATTCCTGAAAAGGACTGACCTATCCTGAATCTGAGGCAAAGCAGTGCAAAGGACCTGAAACGACCTAGAAACACACATACCTTCACAAAGGCAGCATAGCGCATCAGCAAGGGTGTGTGCAGCATCACCAAATCAGTGAGCACATCCAGAGAAATATCCAATTCTGCCTCAGTTCCACTGCATACGTGTATGACCAAAGCAGTCACAACCTCCTATGGAAAAAATCCCCCAGATAAACCATAGTCAAATACCAACAGAAAAATATCTGCCCTATTCTACTCATATGGAATATGCTGATCAAGTGCAGGTAATCATCCTGAAACTCAGATGACTCTAATGTGTTCTCAGTTTGCTTCTTTAATTCTTGACATCCACAATACTGACTTTCTCCTTGAGAATTTTATTCAGTTCCAAAAGCTCCCATCATTCCCATTAAGCAGCTCTTCACCAATTTTTTCTGCTTGCTTGCTAGCACTGCTATAGCTTCTGCTCTTGGCTGCCAACACGGAAGATAACCAAAATCTACCACATTTTCATAGTCACAAAGACCACTGCACAATAGCCAGGAAGACTATATAACTTCAGCAGTTCCAGAGTTTTCACTGTACTTATCAACAGTTCAAAACTGACATTGTTTTTCAGAACTATTTTTATGACTTCAGCTGACTTTTGGACAGGCGTGTCTCTACTCCCATCCACTGCCTGAGGCTCTGGGTCTTCTCTGTGTCACTAACTGCTAGCACAGCCATCCTCTTTTAGAATTCTTAACATCTCTATGTATTACAAGGCTCTGTAGCTTTTTGCAGATGGCATCGTATGCTTTCACATCTTTTTTCCCAACTGCTTTTTTGCTTGTCTGTTTGTTAAGTTTGCTGTAATGAGTAATACAGACATGACACTGGAAGCAGCATTAATTATAGATATACTGTGCCAAAAAGTGCAGATACATTCAAAGGTTGGTGGACAGCTGTCTTCAATCCCCAAATTTCTGATATCAGCATGTGTGCAGGATCTCAGAGCTCAACATCTAGTCTGTGATTATTCCAGGGTATGCAGCAGGAGCTTAAATCGGTCAGAACTCCAAAGGAAATCTGTAAATTGTTTTAGTCACAGCAAGTTATCACAGAAAAGGGAAAAAACTTTCAATACAAACCATAACAATGGCTTTTTAAAATAGAGACTGCTCAAAGTGACTAGGTATAAGGAATTATGACCAAAGCTCCTCTGTAACCCTGGGGGCCAGTCCTGACCTCCCGGCTAGATCTCAGCTTGTTTGCTTTCTGATTAGCAGCACAGTCCCCTCCACTCCAGAGGTATTTTTCATTCTGTCACTTCTGAGGCCTGCCTCTTTGCTCCTCGCTCCTCCCAGCAATCTCTGTATTTGAGTCACTTGCTGCCAGAGCCTCACTGGGATTGTTCCCCATCCTCTGCCTGGACTACTCTGCAGCCTTTGATGCTCTTCCTCAAAGGATCATGACATACATTCTAGAACAAGTGCAAACACAGATAAAACACGATGCCATTCATCACACTATACCTGCTGGCAGTAAGAGTCAAAGGCTGCAAAAGCTTGCTTGTACATGCAGCTGCCAAAGGAGACGATGGCTGGGTGTCCAGAGTGCAGAAACGTCTGAGCAAGTGCTAGGATGGAAGGGAAGAAGTCTTTGATAACCTGAAACACAGACATGGTGAAAGAGAAGATTATTGCTGCTCATTCTAAACACAGGTCCCTAAATAAAGCGTGCCACGGCTCATCCCTAACATCCTAGTTCAGTAGGTGATTTTCTGCCTTCTCTGACTGTGCTCTCTTGCACAAATAGGCAACAAAAGCAGGTAAGGCACACCAGAACTGATTTCTTCAACCTTCTCCACACAAAGGATTTACAGATTGGCTAAGAAGTCCACTTGCAAAGCTGCAGAGGTCACAGCAGCATATCCCTTATTGGTGATACTAAGGAAGTTGCATTACAGCAACATACTTCTAAAAAACAAGAAGTCCCAGGACAGACACACTCTTGGCCTTACTTTAAGAGGACTCCACTACATCAAGATACTCAGAAACATCTAACTCAGCTTGTTATAAAACTCCTTTGAACAACAAGCTCTTTGCAGATGTAAAATCATAGGATCATTGAATCATTAGGGCTGGAAAAGACCATAAAGATCATCTAGTCCAACCGCCGCCCTACCACCTCTACTACTCACTAAACCATGTCCTTAAGCATCTCATCCCACCTTTCCTTAAACACCCCAAGGGACAGTGACTCCACCACCTCACTGGGCAACTCATACCAGTGCCTGACCACTCTTTCTGAGAAGAAATTTATCCTCATTTCTAACCTGAACCTCCCCTGGCACAACTTGCAGCCACTCCCTCCTGTCCTATCGCTAGTTATCTGCGAGAACAGGCTGACCCCCAACTCACCACAACTTCCTTTCAGGTAGTTGTAGATTTTTCTGAGTATCTTGATATAGATACATCAGAGCTGAGTACAGGAGGATGATCCCCTCCCTGGTTCTAATGGCTACATTATTCCTGATATAAGCCAGGATGTCACTGGCCGCCTGGCTACCTGGGCACACTGCTGACTCACACTCAGGCAAGTGTCAACCAACTCCCCCAGAATCTTCTCCTCTGTACAGCTTTCCAACCACTGTGTTCCAAGCCTATAGCATTGCCTGGGGTTGTTATGACCAAAGTGCAGGACCCAGCACTTAGAAATGTTGAAATTTCATCCCATTGGCCTCTGCCCATTGATCTAACCTGTCCAGGTCCTTCTGGAGGAGCTTGCTACCCTCCTGCAGATGAACACTTCCCCTCAGCTTGGTGTCATCTGCAAATTTACTGAGGGTGCACTCAATTCCCTCATCCAAATCATCAACAAAGTCATTAAAGAGGATGGGTCCCAATACCAACCCCTGGGGAACACCACTTGTGACTGGTCACCAGTTGGGTTTAACTCCATTCACCACCACTCTCTGGGCCTGGCCATCCAGCCAGTTTTTAACCCAGCTAGGGGTATAACTGTCCACTGTGTAAAGTGGTTTAGTTTACTTTATCTTAACTTATTCTGGGTTAAACCAAAATCAAATTAAATCCACTTATATTCAGAATGAAGCACACCTACTTAAGGCATTATTATAGTTCACTTAATTTTAAATTTCTAACAGTGGTTCTTCACCTCCCCTCTACCTCCAACAAGCAACACTATATAAGTTTTCATCAGTTTACTCATAATGAATGGTAATTTACATTCAAAGCATATGCCAAATATATTAATACATATATTAGAGCTAGAAAGGTCTAAATACATTTGGAAATGATGCATGTAAATGTATAAGCTTCTAAAAACACTGTAGGAGGCAACAGCATGTCTGGAATACAGAGCAGTGCTCATGGGCTAGACAGAACACATCTCAGGCTGAGAGATTTGTTTTGCACCAAAATAAAGAGCCCATCCAATTCTGAGGAAAGTTAATCTCTCTCTCAAAAAAAAAAAAAAAAACACAACAAGACAACAAAGAAACAAAAACCAACACCAAGCACATGTGAGAGTTACAGCAGAAATCATGCACCTCAGGAGATCAATTTGGGACCAAAAATATAAAAAAGCCCAAAGAAACAAAAAACCAACAGAAGCATACATAACAGGAGTAGTATAAATAATGCAGCACAGGGTTAAATCATTCTCTGACAAAATCTTTGAGAGTCAAAAGAGAAGAGGGAGTCCCAGAGCAGAATTAGCACTGACCACTGAATGATTTTGGAAGGCATTCTGCATCAGCTGCTCTGGCATGCAGCCCAGTCGAATTTTGGTCTTCAGTACTTTCTCAGTTTGCTTCCTGTTCTTGGTGTTTGTAGAATGGATCATTAGCAGAACTATGAGATCTAAAACCTTTTTGAAGAAACAACCACCAATCACTATGCTGTACAGACATCACACAGTCCAGACAACTACATGCTTTGAATTCAACACTGAGGAAAACAATAAAAAAAAAATAAAGAAAAAATAAAAAGACCTCAAAAAGCACCAAAAGCCACACCTGTAAAAGGAAAAAACCAAAACCAAACCTCATCAGTCCACCTGGACAGAACTAACAGGATAACTCTGTCCCATAACATTTAGAAGGGAAGAATTAAGAGTTACAAAGAAAACAGATGAAAAACACGAGCAGAAAAAGATGCTCCCAGACACAAGTAGAGCGTTAGAAGTGTTACCTTATGGTCCAATACAGATGTGTTGTTCTCAATAGCCTAAAAGCGAAAAAAACCCACAAAAGCTGTTACACTACAGTCCAATACTCTATTCCAAAACCAAATCAAAAGAGGCAAACACCAAAGTAAGTACTGCTTACAGATTTCTTCACAACAGGACAGTTACCAAATTGGACCTCGCCAACAACAGAGAAACTGAAAGGCACTCGAAAAAAACAGTACAAAAATTCATCTTGAAAAAGGATGGTCTCAGATAACACCAGATTTGAAAAAGGGACTAAAGTACTAAGCAATGAAAGGCTACGAACAAGAAATAGTTTAATAGTTTACAGTGAGATGCAATTTAAAATTAACTTCAGCCCTATACCAACCAACAGGGATTTCATGTGGGACACTTTCAAGCAGTGTTAGGTTTCAAGCAGCTCAGTCTCAACATATACCCATATGATTTTGCTACCTTGCAGACAGAGAAGAACCCAAAGATTATTTTTTCCAAAACTCTCTCATGAACACATAGAGCCAGGTTTATCCTGCATTTCAAGATGTGTCCATCTTGCAAGCATTATGCAATCAGTCACCGAGGAAGAAAGCAGACTCCTGGAAAAGCACTAATTTGGAATCCAGAATCAAACCTGTATCAGCAAAAGTAAGGGCTGACATTTGTCTTTTGATACCATGTTTGATTACAAGCCAGGATCAGACTCAACCCAGGAGTCCAACTAAGTAAACAACCAAGGACTGAATCATGCGTCTTACCTTAATCCAAGCTTCAGAGACATCTTTCTGAAATCTCACAGCTAACTTGATCACATCAAAAAGTAGCTTCACACAATTTTGGCTGGTAGCTACTTGACTCGTGGAAGAACTATAAATGATCAGGAAGGAGGAGACTCAGTCATTGTAAAAGGAAGAAGGCAGCCTAGCAGTCACAGGAGTTACTTAGAGCAACCATTCTCCAGAGAACCATAGAATGATAGAATGGCTAGAGTTGGAAGGGACTCCCAGAGGTCATCTAGTCCAACCTCCCTGCAAGAAGCAGGGACACCCCCAACTAGATCAGGTTGCTCAGGGTCTCATCCAACCTGGCCTTGAACGTCTCCAGGGATGGGGCATCCACCCTCTCTGGGAAACCTGTTCCAGTGCTCCACCACTCTCACAGTAAAGAACTTTTTCCTAATATCCAATCTAAATCTCCCTCCCTCTATTTTGAAACCATCACCCCTTGTCCTGTCACAACAGGCCCTACTGAACAGCCTCTCCCCATCTTTCTTGTAGGCCCCCTTGAGGTCCTGGCAGAGCGCTAGAAGGTCTCCCCGGAGCCTCCTCTTCTCCAGGCTGAACAGCCCCAACTCTCTCAGCCTGTCCTCGTAGGAAAGGTGCTCCAGCCCCTTGATCATCTTTGTGGCCTCCTCTGGACCCTCTCCAACTGGTCCATGTCCTTCTCATGTTGGGGGTTCCAGCACTGGACACAGTACTCTAGGTGAGGTCTCCCGAGGGCAGAATAGAGGGGGAGAATCCCCTCCCCCACCTGCTGGCCACGCTGCTCTGGATGCAGCCCAGGATGCGGTTGGCTGCTGGGCCCCCAGAGCACATTGTCGGCCATGTTGAGTCTCTCACCCACCAGCACTCCCCAGTCCTTCTCCTCAGGGCTGCTCTGGAGCCACTCTCCGCCCAGTCTGGAGTTGTGCCTGGGATTGCTCCGACCCAGATGCAGGACCTTGCACTTGGCCTGGTTGAACCTCATGAGGTTGGCACGGGCCCACCTCTCCAGCCTGTCCAGGTCCCTCTGGATGGCATCCCTTTCCCCCCAGCGTGTCGACAGCACCACACAGTTTGGTGTCGTCAGTGAACTTGCCGAGGGTGCACTCCATCCCACTGGCCATGTCACCCACAAAGATGTTGTAGTTTGTGGCCATGATTGTTCCCATGAGAGAATGATCTGGCAAGGATAGGGAGTTTCAGGAAAGGGTGGAAACAGAGGTTGCAGAATCAACCAGAGAAATACTGGAAGGAACAGCAACATTATTAAAAATGGAGTTGCATATGCCCACACAGACACAAACGCAGAAGGCTACCTGCATGGCAGGGGAAGCTGGCTCCACAAGGACAAACGTGTTACACTATCACCGAGCAGGAAGGAATCAAGATGTCAGTGCCTTCACTCAGGATAAATTAGGCTCACATTTGTAACCACGTGTGCCAGAGAAACCAGATAAAGAAGAGCCAAAGTTCCCTTTTCTCATGTGACCCTTGGAGAATCATGTAAATCAGCTCAAGTACCTGGCCTGGACTTGGCTTTTAACCTTCTGGGAAGCTAGGATCTGCAGAGGCAGAACACATGATGACAGATCCAAGCTCTCACGAAGATCAGAAATCACCTGTAAAATACAAATCACTATGAAATACAGGGAAAGAAAAGGCAGAGGAAAAGGAAACACGATTTCACAGAATAACCTTAAAATTACAAATCAAGGCCTTGTGTATTTGTAAAGACTCATTATAACTGTCTAACCGTGCTCAAACTTTGCTGCACGTACATGCAGACAGCAGAAGAGAATTTCTGAAGAGTTACTTCATGAAATTCCCATCTGTTTCTGTGCTACGTTACTGTGAACTAATTTTATCCTGTTTAGCAGCAGTACAAGATAAATGGCATCCACACAAGTTCTGAGTCAAGTGGATTTACCAATTTAACTAGTGTCAAACTGTGGTGGAACACCACAGCCCAGGCTCCATGTTCAGGATACAGGCATACACATGCTCACATACACATTTTCACTGTGGTCTCCCTGAACAATTGGTGCAGATCACAATCCTCATCTGGTTTAAGCTGAGGCTTTCTCAAAGTATGAAAAAATGCTGAATGGTTCAGCAAGGCTGGCTTGACAAAATACATCTAGTCACTGCAAAAAAAAAAAAATATTCTGACTATCCTTAGATTAAAAACTTGAAAAACTGAAGGAGCTTACATCTTCAAATGAAAATGGTCCTGCAACAGGAAAACCACTCATGTAGGTGTGCTCCCAGAACAAGATTTAGAAAAAAACTCAGTGGAGAAAATAAGAAGAGAATTACCTAGTTGCAGTCCCAGGTCTGTTGGATACTTCTGGAATTTAAAACCTTTGGAAGGTTTGTACAATGTAAAATTCTTAGACAAAATTAAAGGGTTAAAGTTACCAGATAGTCAGTTTTTTCAGCCCAAGGGTTTAACTCTAGACAATTTGACTGCTTAAAGATGCTCACACAAAGTATGATTCTAAGAACAAACGAAAAACCTGCAACAGCCAGCAGAAAGGAGGTTTACAGTGCTCATGCCTGAAAGCAGAAACAAATCCAGGTCAAAGGACGGAGTTTCTACATGTGCTTGGATCTTTGGCACTATTAAACGTTCTACTCAAAACCATTAAGCATACACCTCCGTGTGTGAAGCAACTGCTCTGTTAAAACATGCACTTGATTAGATAAATTCTTGGTCTTCAGTAGAGAAAATACTGTACCTCTACTGCATCTGCTGCCCTGATGTTATGGAGGATGAATTTTACTACTACAGGTAAATCTTCCAGTTTTACAGAAGGCACAATGGTCATGGCAGACTGCCGAACCTGAGGAGAGAGCAAAACTGGATCAGCTGTAAGACTAGAGTTTGCAGAAGCAGTTCAGTAAGAAGGAAGAAATCTTTGGATGATTACAGTCCAACTTTCTGCTCAGACTGAGAATATCATCAGTACTAGGGATCAGACTGGTCTTAACTTTACTAACCAAGTTTTGAAGATACTCAGTGATGGAGTGAAACCCCCTCCCCAAGACCTGGCACCTTTTTGATAACTTATGTCAGTGCTACAGACCCTAGTTCATTTTTCTAAATATTCAATTTGAACTTCCTAGATTGTAATTTGTGGCCATGGCTTCTTATCACATCACCTGACAGTGCCATAAAGAGCTCAGTTCCATTATTTTTTACCTCATTTTCAGAAGGGAAAACCATGCCTGCTATGCAGCACAGGATTTCAGGGACTACATAAAGTAGTCTTTAATGCACTCAAATGAAACAATTGTATTCAATTCATAGGAAGCATAACTGCAAGAAGTGCAACAATCCAGCACGTCCCAAAGACACAAGGCACAACATCTCATCTGCAGAGAAGAACTGACTCTGTGATAATGTAATCACTACTCCACCATTTCCTACAATACAGCCCTCTAGTCTGGTCACTGTACCTCAAAAAAAAGAAAAAAAAAAAAGAAATGTTGACAATAAGGAGGTTTCAAACAGGCAGTAAATGTTTACTGCAACAGGACAAAGTGCTTTTGCATTTGCTGAATGCTGTGTTTGAAACTTTGGAATGCATACTCCATCATCCAAAACACTTCTCTCTGGTCCTTCCTGAACACTTCACGCATGTCTCCAAAAAGTTTTAGTTTCTCTGACACCTTTCCAATTTCAGCTGTCTCAGGACATCTGAAGGCCTACAGGAGTCAGACTTAGCAAAATACTTTGAATGACCAAAGTTCTAGCTCTCGTGTTGCTAAGCAGGGGATGGGTTTTGCTCAGAAACAGCTCTTACCTCAACCAGAAGGTCAGCATCAAGTTCCAGACGAGAAAGAGCATCCAGTATTGGAACTGTTAGCCCTCTGCCCTGTTTCAGTAAGCAGCTGATACACAAGGAAAAGAAAACAAATGATCCTCTTAATAGAACCACAAATGAATCTTGACTAAGTTGCATGATTCCAGTAGGTTTTGTTGTCACTGCAAGAATGTGCCACAGTAACAGAAAATTGTTCCCTAAGTTATCATTCTTCTCCAAACACACTAAATTGTGATTTGGTGACCACTGATTAGAGCAGTGTTGTGGTTCTGCATGGCAGGGTTCTGGTGTAGAGGGGTTGTTCCAGGGGTGGCTTCTGCAAGGAGCAGCAGGAAGCTTTCCCCAGGCCCGACACAGTAAATACCAGCTGGGCTCAAGGCCAGACCCGCCGCTGCCCGAGGCCGAGCCCATCAGTGACGGTCATAGTGCCGCTGGGAATCACATTGAAGAGGAAAAACTGCAAACAGCTGCTTTTTGATGCCAGAGAATGGAGTGAGATGGGAGAAACTTTGCAGGCCCCAAGGTCAGGGAAGAAGTGGGGAGGAGGCACTGAGAGAGAGATTCCCCACAGCCCGTGGGGAAGACCATGGTGGAGCGTGTGTCCCCCTGCGGCCCACGGCAGGGGCAGAGACCCCACAGGCAGCCCATGGAGAGGCAATGTTGAGCTGAAACACCACAATAGCTGAGACTCTATGGGAAAGGACCCACATTGCAGAAGTTTGTGGAGGACAGTCTGCTGTGAGGGAGATCCCATGCTGGAGCAGGGGAGGGACATGAGGAATGCCCTCCCCCACAAAGAAGGTAAACAACTCTCATGAGGAACCGACTGAAGCCTCCAATCCCTATTTCCTCCCCTTTCTCCCCCAGTGCCATCCTGGGGAGGAGAAAATCATGAATAAAGTTCATTCTGCAAAGAAGGGAGGGGTGTGGGGGTATTTTAACCATCAATCTCAGTCTTCTCTTCTCCAGGCTGAACAGCCCCAGCTCACTCAGCCTTTCCTCACAGGGGAGATGCTCCAGGCCCTGCACCATCCTTGTGGCCTCTGCTGGACTCTCTCCAGGAGATCCCTGGTTGGTTTGTACTGGGGAGCCCAGAACTGGACTCCAGAACTCCAGGTGAGGCCTGACCAGGAGGTAGGTCAGAGTAGAGAGTGAGGATCACCTCCTACGACCTGCTGGCCACGTTCCTGTTCCTCTTAATGCACCCCAGGATTCCATTGGCCTTCTTGGCCACCAGGACACACTACTGGCTCATGGCCAACCTGTCACCCACCAGGACCCCCAGACCCTTCACTTGCTGTTATTGACCCTCACCTGATTCCTCACTGCCCAGCTCTCCAGCCTGGTCAGGTCTCACCCAATGGCAGTGCAGCATTCCTGCATGTCCCCCACTCCTCCCAGCTCTGGATCATCGGGTACTTGCTGAAGGGGGACACTATTCCCTCATCAAGGTCATTGTTGAAGGTGTTAAACAAGACCAGAACCAGCACCAACCCCTGGGGAACACGGCTGGTCACAGGTCTCCAGCCAGACTCTGCTCCACTGCTCAGCACCCTCTGGGCCCATCAGCCAGTTCTCAAACCACCTCACTGTCCACTCATCTATCTCACACTTTCTCAGCTTTGTTATCAGGATGTCATGGGAGACAGTATCAAAAGCCTTGCTGAAGATTTAACTGGGTTCTATGTGCACTGTCTCCAGGCAGTCAAGAATTTAATAATTTTTTAGATAAAAGCAGTCTTGGAACATTTAGATCTCCCTAAGAGCATGAGAGCACAAATGAACTACACTAGGACAGCGATAGCTGACCCTGAATGTTCCCATTAGCAGGACTGTTGTCCTACTGCTCCAGGCAGTCCTGGTGCAACCTGCATTAACACACAATGTATTTTCCTGATAAGTACAAGGAGGGGGGAAGGTAGGGGGGACACATGGGGGATCACACGACCAACCAACAAGCTAAAGTAAATAAATTAATAAAACAAATCAAATTAAAAAAAAAAAAAAAAACAAAAAAAAACCAGAATCAGCTGTACCTAAGCTCTCTGGCAACCTCATTTTGCTGTGAGTCCTCCAGGATCTCAGGTAAACTGGTAATAATGTCATGCTGGATTGGTACTGGTGAGACATTAACCATTTGCATTAACTTCTTGATGAGATCCTGCAGACAAGAGAAACACTTATAAAATATATGAGTCTCACTCACTGTGAGCAAGCATTAGCATGGCATCAGTCTTACACATTTAAGGTCTCTCAGGAAGTCATTTTTCTGGATTTATGCCAACTGTCCCTTAACTTGTCGTCCTGTTGAAGCCATGAATCATAGTATAGACTTTTATGGATCAATGGTATTATAAAGGCAGGATACAACTCTCTTGGTGAGCAGTGCATATGGGAAGTAAGGCACCAAGCTTCTCAGTGTTCAGTCTGGCTTCTTGATTGTCCCGATTTTGGCTGAGATAGATTGAATTTATTTCTAATAGGTGCTACAGTGCTGTGTTTTGGATGTAGCATAAGAATAATGTTGATAACACGCTGCTGTTCTCAGTCATTGCTGGGTAGTTGTAGTGTCTACACTAAGTCAAGGACTTTCCAGCTTCTTACTCCCTATGAGGTGCACAAAAAGCTGGGAAAGCACAGCCAGGACGGTTGGCCCAGGCTGGCCAGAGGGATATTCCTCGTGATACAGTGTCATGCTCTGTATAGAGCTAGGGAAGCTAGCTGGGAAGTGGGATTGCTACTCAGAGACAGGCTTGGAATTGTGCTGTTGGGTTGGTTTTTTCCTTCTGCATACAGTGAGCAATTGCATTTGTGCATCACCTGTTATCACCGTTATTACTAATGTTATTGCTATTATCTTGTACTATAAACTGTCTTTATCTCAGCCCATAAGTTTGTTATTCCCTTCTCCTCCCTACACCCTTGGGGTCAAGGCATGAGGAGGGGCTGCATGGTGCTCAGTTACCCCAAGAAACTGATTCAGTCCATTGTGGAACTCTCTAGTAACAGCCCTCCAGTACAAAGTAAGCCACAGAGACTGACAGACAGGGCAAGAACGAAAAGAACCCCCAAAGCACCAACAGGGAAACCACTCCCAGGTGCTTGCAAATACCCAATCTCTCTTGTTAAAATTAAACAAAAAGGGATTAGAATCATCAAATCACTTGGGTTGGAAGAGACCTTTAAGATCATCAAGTCCAACCACAGCCTAACTCGGCCTAGTCCACCTCTAGGATCCTGTCCTTCAGCACTTCATCCATTGGCTTTTTAAATACTCCGGAGATGGGGACTCCACCTCTGCCCTGGGCAGCCTGTTCCAACTCCTGACAACCCTTTCAGTAAAGAAATTCTTCTCATGACCAACCTCAATCTCCCCTGGGGCAGTCTGTGACCATTTCCTCTCATCCTATCACTTGTTACACGAAAGAAGAGACCGACCCCAATCTCTTGGCATCCTCCTTGCAGGGACTTGT
>VXBZ01002542.1:0-72439 GCA_013399135.1 Heliornis fulica | reverse complement strand
CCGGCATCCTCACCGGGGGGCTCCCCCGCCGCCCCCAGCCCGGCAGTGCCCTTCCCCGCCGCGGGGAATGGAGTGACTCCCCCACCGAGGTGACCCCAACCCTCCCGGAGGGATGCGGCGGCGCCGTGACTCAGTTTCACCACCTGCGTGATAGCGGGAGGGAGACCCCACCCCACCACCCTGTACCCACCCGAGACGAAGGGGTGCACCCCACAGCACCTGCCTGTGCTCTAGGGGGGGTGGTGGCCGGGGGCGGGGAGCCCTGGTGCGGTTTGAACAAGCCTCTTTCTCCAACAGGGCTAAACCCCTATGGAAACAGCTCTAAAAGCGAGTTTGGTGGGGAATAACGCTTCCCTTTGTAGCGGGAATCGACTTTTACTCCAGAGCAAGCTCACACCAAGGCTGCCACCGCTTTGAGCAACATCTGGGCTGCCTGCACCCTGCTTCAGCTCAAAGCCTTAAACCCCTTGAACTCCATACCAATTCCTGGTGCTTATTTCACAGCAACAGAAATCAGAAAGACCTTTCTCCAACTCCAGACAACACCACATCTGGTCCATACCACAAGACCACGCCACCAACATGCCTATGAACACACAAGTGCCTGAAGACTTTTTAGTTGTCCAGCCTTTGTCCAATATGGCGAGCATCAGAGACCCAGAACCCCCGAGACTCCTACGTGACACAAGTCAAATAAGTAATGTCTTGTTAAATATTCATTATTTTCACTGGTGGTAAGAATGTGTCATTTTGCTTCTTGGGGTGACTCACAGCCCCTTAAAACAACATTAAAGGCAGAAAAAGTAGCAAAAAAAAAATCCAAAAGAGATAACTTGGATTTTTTGAATTTATTACTCCTCAGAGGCTTCAAAAATCTAAGCTATTCACTTTGCAATTCAGAAGATTTGGCTGCAAACTCTTGGAAAGTCAAGTTGTGTTTCTCTCCCTCCCCTCTGTCGCCACCATCTAGAGAGATTCTGAGTCAGATCTGGGCCAGTCATTCTGCTGAAGAAAGGTGATGAACCACAGATGCCAGTCCCCCTCCTGCAGTCCCATCAACAGGTTTGACAATAACAGCCTGCACACCAAAAATTGGCAGCTAGAGAGGGATCTGCAGCTCTGGTTGGATGTTCCCAACAGCCCCGTTTGGTGTCTGAGCTACCTCCCTGCCACCAGCCAGCCAATGAATGGGTCAGGCCATCCCTAACACACCCTTGGGTTTGCCACTGTTGTCACCTATCACTTTTCACGGGGTTCTTGCCAAAACAGCTGCTGGTGTAAAGCTGTATCTGGACCCAGGATGCTTTTTAGCTCTCCTGCCTTTTCCTCTGCCAAGTTTTGGTTCAAACCCTAATCCTCAAGGACAACTGACTGATTCAGAGCTCTCCATCACCACCAGCCTGCTAGTTCCTGCACAACCTCCCAGCTCATTAGAAAGGGAAGATCTAACAGCAACAGGACAGCTAATGACCCAGTCCTGGCTGCATACACACAGCTCAGCAGGATGGTTTTTTTTGTGAAGTAAATACAGGCTCTGGGGTATTTAATACCCCATCCTACAGGTGACATTGGGGTTTGAGCTGTTCCTCCAACCTCTCATTGCCCCAGCAACCTCCAGCTGACACGTTCTGGACTGGGAGAGCCTCTGTAAGGAGTAAGAACCCCTACTGCTGCTGCATCATCTCATCTCGTCTGCTTCTTCCCCACCACTCCATCAACACGAGACAACTACACAAGATACAATTTTCACCACTTTTCTGAATTTGACCCTGTCTGCCCAGCCAGCTACAATCCTTAGAGCAGCTGGAATTGGTTGATTAGGTTAGTTTGGTTTATTACCTACCCATTATGCTTTAGAAAGCACAACTTCCCCGTCTATTTGCCTAAGCAGTGAGAGCACTTTATAAGATGACCCTATGCAGTAGCTGCTCTTCCTACGGATTTGCTCTATGCATTATTAATTCACACAGCGCTTGTTCTTAGCACGTATATTTACCCGATGCACCAGAGCAGCTCTTAAGGAGCCTTCTGCTTGTGGCTTTGTGGAACATCAACTTTTCATGTTGAACAGCAGGTGATGTTCAGCAGAATGCCTTGCAATAAATGCCTAATATCCATTACACTCATACATATCTATGTGCTGGGCTGATATGAACATACAGATAGCAGGGCTGCACTCCCGAGATAGGGGGACAGGTGGGGGGTGAGGGGAAGAAGTTATTCACTGGAAATCACACTTGTATAGGGTGTTAAACAGGGACACTGCACCTCCAAGCGTATCGAGCTGCAGAAACGGCCTTTTGGGTGGAAATTTCCTCAAAATGCTAGATGAGATTCCCACCTCCCCCACCTCCCTAAATCTGAAGTGAAGACCAAATCACAACACCTTAGCTAAAAGTCTGCAGGGGGGAGTGGAAAAAGCGATGTGCTGCTTTGAAATGAAACCTCTAACTGGCTCTAACAGGAGCGTTGTGACCTTGCTGAACAGCACTGCATAATTTTTAATAGACATTTTTTTGCTAGAACTGACATACTCCCAGGTGTGGTTTTATTCTGTTAACATTTTTCCAGAGGGAAATGCCATGTTACATTGGATTTTTTTCATCATCCCTACATATACATACCTATAATTACTATATGCATTACAATAGCATTCAGAAGCCTTTGATAAGATCCTGGTTCCATTATGTTAGACTCTGTACGTACACCCGGTAAGAAACAGTCCCTCCCTTGAGCTCTTCAAGTCAAAATACAGAAAGCAGAGAAAGGTGTTGAGACAAGAGCAAATTACTTCTCATTTTACAGCTAGAAAAATAAGGCTTGGAAAGGCTAAATCACTGCATGAGGTCAGGAAGGAAAATTTACACCGTGTCAAGTAGTGAACAAAAATCTCCCCAATCTTAAGAAAGGGTTATGGGACTTCTCTGCTTCCTCCAGCAGTTCCCACCCTGAGTTACTTCTGTGCCAGGGGAGAGTTAAGGGAACACTTCCACTAACTATACCAAAATAGCAGAGATCATTTATGTGTAAAATATTCTTCATCTCAATGAGGGCTAGGAACTGAGGCAGGGAAGGGGGGGTGGGGATTTGTCAAGTTTCATTCAACCCATACCCCAACTCACGTCTCATCGTGGCACTCCGGTGCCCTTGTGCACACAGGACACACAGAGCCAGACAGACAAGCGCCCACAGGCAGCCGCTGTGTGTGTGTGGATGCCAGGCTTTGCTCCTTTAATTACACCTCCTACGGGTGAGAAAGATAAGCCCAAATGGAGTGACTGCATGAAGGGAGGAAGCCTATAAGTTATTCATAAGTTCAGGCTCAAGCTCCTCTCTTGCTTTCACTCCATGACACCTTCAAAACATATTATTCATCTATTTTTTCCTCCTCTGAGAAAAGAGATGGTAATTGTAGTAAATATATCACTGCCAAGTCATCCTTGCAGCCTCTGAGCCTGCACAGGGCTCGCTAGGGATCCGAGGCAGCGGTCACTACCGTGATGTTTTTGGGTGCCCAGGCTCCATGAAGGACATCCTCATGCTGCTGTGAGGACCACACTGGGGGCAAGCAAACTCACTGGGGCAAAACCTGCATCCAGCCCATCACCCCGATGCTGACCACCTCCAACACTTCCAAGCATCTAAAAATCAAACCACAGAGCTCCCATCACCTCTGCCCCGTTTAGGATGAAAGCCTCCCAATTCCCAGGGAGCAAACACAAACAGCTCCAAGGCAAGTGGAGCAGAAGACTTCCCTGCATTCTCACCGAGCCTGGCAGAGCTCAGACTTGGACTGTTGTTTCCCTTGGGCTGCTGCACCCTATTTTCATCCCAACCCAACAGCATTTGGGCAAATTTTGGTCTCCATTTCAAAAAAGAAAAGAAAAAAAATCTGCAATCACCAGCAGCCCTGCCTGCAGAGAGCCTTTGGGAACAAGAGCCACAGCACAGCAATTTTGTTTGCCCTCTCAAGGCTGTTCCAGACAGAATAAAGCACCTAATGCTACTGCCAACTGAAGCAGCTCTCCTTGAGCTCGAGAGGTTACTTTTTCTGAATGCAGTGACACGGATCCTCATCTCAGCCCCACAGCACTGAGGATTTGTTGTGCTCCGGTGTAAGCAACACCTCCGGTCACGCCAGAGAGGGGTGGGCTGGGGCATCAGTACAGAGAGGAGACACAGGGCATGGATTTTATTTGTCCTCGATTCCCAGGGAGGTCATTTACTGCAGTGCCCCTGGCACTTCCCCAGCCCTCTCTAGCACATTTGATTCTTGTGAGTTTTCTTAATCTCATCTCCTTCATTGGTTATTGCTCCTTCAGTGCTGAGCTCTGCAAGATCGCTTATGTTTAGAAAAAGATTAGCGCTGAGTACATTAAACACAGCAATGCCATATACTGAAGGGCACTGGGTCACCACCCCAGCTCCAGATGTCCCATAGCACCTTCCCAAAACCAGGTGCCTCTTGCTGGGCCAGCTTTTAGCTCGAGTCTGCAACGCCTAACACGCACCAGACTGCCAAGCAGCAGCCCCAGAGCAACACGTGGCAGGGGACCCCGTGGAGATAAAAACTCCAGCAACCAGCAGTTCCAGTGCCAAGCACACTTTGTTTCCCATTAAAGTTGAACCAAATGCCAATTATACACAAGTGATAACACGACCTTCACAGCAGAAGCACAATGAAAGGGTGAATGGAGAAGGGGCTGGTTAAGCCAGGCAAAATGCCTGCCTGAGTGAGATGCACTCAGTGAGCCCGAAATTCCCCGAACTCCTCAAAACTGCAGGCTCAGAAGCAGCAGTAGCTGGCATCCCTGCAGCAAGCCAAGCCTGCACTTAGAGCACAAGAACAAGGCATCTCCATTACCTGGAGAATAAAATTTCCACAATTTCAAACATGTTGACACACAGAAGTGTTACAATAGGGTTTGACCTGACAAGGTGCCACTGGAGGGATGCTTGATGGCCACGCTCTGCTTGGTCCCACTATCCCCTTAATTTAGTCCTTCCCACTCTCCCCACAAACAAACCAGATTTCTCCTTATTCCAAAGATTGTACATGGGTGTTTTTCAGCATCTCACCCACTGGAGAACATGCTGCTATTAGTTCTCATCCCAACCAGACTCTTATCACAGCTCATAACATCCGCTCCCTGCTTTCCAGCTGATTAGATGTCTATTTACCTATGGATTACAAGGAGGCAACAAGTCCACCCAGGGAAGAGGCACTGTTGCATAGGCAAAGACTCTGCAAACAGATGGCCTGAGGAGATAGAGGATGTTTACTACCTTGTGCATACTTCTAGGCTTGAGGGTGACACAGTCCTGGCACATCCCTACCTTTCCCTTTCTGTTTTTTTCCAGTTAAGCTCTCTACCACCCTCTCGGGGACTTAGAGAGTGAAGACAAAACCTCAACCAGCTGCCTGGGTTTGCCCTAGAAGATGCTGCAAGACACACTGGGTTTAAAAAACCTGCCCTCAGAGCTCTTAGTTTTTTTACCTTTCAGCCATAGGGTATTCATTTGGAGGTGAAAACATTTGCACAGCTTTTCTCCAGCCCCTCTGAAGATAGGTGGGCCAGGGTCAAGGCCAGGTTCAGCAGCAACCCAGACCTTGACTTGAAGGCAGTAAAAGAGCCTGCAACCACCTCGACTTCACAGGTGATCTCACCATGACCTAGGAACAGACAGAAAGCCAACAGACTCTACTTATCGACCAACATTCTCAGTTCTGTAAGGGACCTCCAGAAGTGATGCCTTTTCTGCAGCTCTCAAACACACCCAGTGTCTGTTTTCCTTTTGAGAGCCTGTGCAGCACCTCTGAATCCAGCCCAGCTTCTGATCACTGGTCCATCCTTGGCAGGCCTCAAACTTGAGAGCCTTTGTACTGCAGACAAAGACAGAGGGAAAAATAAATGTGCACACTACAAAACACTTTCTGTGATGAAAGTGCCATTTGAGACCCTGTAGACTATCTAGGGATTTCACCCTCCCCCTCATGCAATTCATGTCTCCCACTCTCTGGCTGCCAAAAAAAAAAACCCACCCCAGGCAAGCTGGGCCCGGGAGGAAGAAGATTCATTTCCCCCAAAATAATCTGCATTTGCAATTTTAGCTTCTCCTGCTCATCCTGCTGCCCAAAGTAATTGCATTCCCTGCATGCTCCTTTTCCTTCTCCCCCCACCCCAATCTTTAAAGGTTTGTGGTGTTATACAGTAGGCTCAAAGCACGTTCAAGATTAGTTCTGTAACCTGCCCAGCAGAGTCAGAAAATTGAATGTGGTAAAAGGATGAGAGAGGGAAAGAAAAAAAGAGAGAGAGGAAAAAAGAAAAAAAGAAAAGAAAAAGAGCCAGCTCTTGTCAAGAGTGTGGTAGTACAAGGAAGTAATTTTTTTCTCCCCATTTCAGTTGGATGTGGCTGTTTACGTCCACGCTGGACTCTGCGTCCTTTCTTCTCCATCGTGCAGCTGTAGCATCAGCAAATTGGAGAGGGGAGGCACAGGGGGAAGGCAATAGCAACTGAAATTGGATCCTATTGAATTTTCAATAGGACACCAAAATATATACATATTTCAGTGCACGTGTGTACAGATATCTAAGTCAACGGAGGAATCTCTGAATAGTTGGTTCCGAATAATTACAGTGGGGGGAAATCATTGGAATAATTAGCAGTTGCTACCAGAACATTCAGGGAAATTAAATGCTGACTGCTGTTTATTAAACAGTGCTTTATCTACAGTTTAGGGTGTTTGGGATGAAATTAAGTGGCAAACACACAGCATCACTGAGTGACTGGAAGAGCCTGGGATCATTAAGGTCGTTCAAGCCACCTTGCTCGTTCCCTCCATTTCTTGCCCTCTTTCTGCCTTTCCTTGCCATTTCCATCCTCCTTCTCTCCCCTTTCAACTGCAGCAGCCTCAGGAAGGGGCTCTCATGCAGCTCCAATGCCACAGGAGGAAGAAAGATGGTTTCTGCCCTCAGATTTCAGCACTGCAGCAGCACTGCAGGACACTGGCACTGGACCAGAGCAGCTGGCTGGGATTATAGACACCGAGTTGGAATGGGATTTGGAAAACCAGCCACTCAATGGTCACCCTCTATCAGCTGCAACTTTCAAAAGCTCTGAAGTTCTGCATTGTTTGGGGTTATTTTTTCCACCAATATCCTTGGAAAAAGGATGCACAGCCCACCCACACCCCTGTGCCTTGAACACCAGAATCTGCTTAACTTTCTCCTTTCTTCCATGAGACCCAAAGGCCATGTAAAAAGGCCATGCAGCACAGGAGAGATCCAGAGCATGACCAACAGGTTTGACTTTGCAACAGCAAAGCATCTGCTAGGAAAAGCAGCTGGAGGAACACACAACAGATTCTGCAAAACTGAATCTGGAAACATATATTAAGGGAGAAATACTAGTTTCTCAGCCTAATAGATATTTTTTGGATATGGGTATCAGCTTTGCAAAAAATTAAAAAAATTTCTGTGAGCCTCAGAAATGCACAGCCCTCAGCTGCAGCTTGTTGCCACCATCCCCATGTCCGAGTCAGGAGATCCCAGTGGAGTGCAAAGCAGAAAGGGCTCAGAATGCCCCTGGGGAAAGGAGATGGGGAGCACAAATCCACGTCCTTGACCTGCTCCTGCCCACCCCACCCCCAGACACTGTACCATCCTGCAAGCAGATGAGGAGTGACTGAGGAAGGGGAGATGAAAACACCAATGTGTATGTGCACGTGATTTAGATATCTCAAAAGATTTCACATCATATTTCACATAATTCACATTTCTAAGCATCTCCCTTAGCAATGCAAGAAGGGAGCATAAATGAGATGGGTCAAAAACCTCATAAACATGAAACAACTCCAGGTTTGCAAAGTAATTTTCAAAAGCTTCCTGCTCTGGATTAAGCAGGGTTACCTAATGCTAGTCAGATAAAACCACACTCCCAAAACTTCACTGTATGGGCAACTTAGTGCCTCACAGACACAGAATAAACCACTTTGAATGCTCTGAAATATAGATTTCTGTCCTTCAGACATATCTTTAAATGAGAAAAACTAAAAGCCAAACAATCTAAGAGTCTACAGTACCTCAGAGATGTCTTCTCCCCAGGTAAGACCACGTGGTCCAGTGTCATCAGCAGAGTCAATGTAGCTGCAAGTCAGCCTGGCCCTGCCTGCAATGAGAAGAGGATGGATGCTCATTTATGAAAGCTGCAGAGAATTCAACTGTTTCTTGCTGGTTTAGTTACTGAGGGAGAAAATAAAGTTATTTCTATTTTTTCACACTGTCCTGAAGCATGAAGCATCCTCAGCCCACACTGCGATCTGGGCACAAAGATGCTGAAGTGCCTGACTGCACAAATGGACAGAGTGGGGAATTCAGGCTGTGCCCCAGTGAAAAGAGGGGCACAGACCCATAAAACTATAGGGAGAAAGTACAGACTCTCTATTAAATATGGAGCTAAATTAACTCCACAGCTTATTGACACCTCTACCACATCCTTCTGTACTAACTCAACTTATACCTATTGAAACTCTGCAATTCAGTAGCTTCAATTTCTTTGCATCACCTCTCCTCTGCAGTAAAGCCAACTTCCAGCACTGGAAAAAACAAAAAACAAAACAAAAACCACCCAACTAGCAAAACCTAAAAAAAACCCACTACAATGAAGCAAGCACTCAACACAATAAAAATAAATTAAAACCCCTAGAGGACACTGAGAAGAGTTGTGGCTCCTTTTACTGCATTTTCCAAGGTGCTGTTTAAACACAGACAGAGGAAGGTGCATAAATACATCAGTTCAGCCCTCTGGCCTGCAGAAGTGTTGGCAGAGCACAAAGAGCGACAGGAGCTGGGATAATTATACCTCTGTCTCCGTGCAGGCAGCACGGCCGCAGCCTGGGCTACGCTCCGCAGCAAATCGCCCACCCCCACGCAACGGGCTTTGTGACGCTGACCTGGTCCATGCTGGAGTGGGAGGGATGCAAAATTACAGGGCAATATGTTATCTAATTAGCTTCTCAAATCATCTGCTGGTTTGCAAGAGGTGTCAGAACCGAGCGACCGCGGTCCTCACGCCTCCAACGTGAGGGTTTTCTAACCCCAGCTGGCACTTTGCTTCCTTACATCAGGTGATGAAAAAAAAACAACTCTTCCCCCTAACACCCCTTAAGTTTTACATCTAAGCAACAAACAGCCAATATTTCTAGCTGGGACTGCTCTTTGCCTTCTCTTGCTGCCCCACCTAGGAGGGACTAGAGAGGAGAGACTGGCACAGGGAATCCTAGCCCCTTCCCTGCTATCTAAAGGGATGCCACGTTGGCAGGGCATGTCAACAGAGAACATGGGCAGCACAAGGTATGATGGGGGCAGTTTTCCTCTCTGAGCACTGGCTTTCCTGCCATTTCTCCTCCAAAACACACAGCCAAGCCCCTGTGCTCCTCAGGGGTGACCCAGGTGAAAGCACAGCCTCGAAGGTGCTGCAAAATCAGCAGGGGATGCAGAACAAAGAGAGTTTGTATCTTATTGCATCTTGCACATCTACGTTTTCCGTCTTTTCTTGCTTCACCCTAGACCCTCCCCTGGCCAAAAAGCTAATAACCAAAAAACAAAGCAAAAATCCCTACCCATAATAATAAAAATTAAAAATTATAAAGAAAAAAAGAACAGCCATTGGTGTTTCTCCTCAACTAGGTGGTCCTGAGCGACCTGGGGACTCATCCCACCCGCAACATACAGAGTTTTTGGGCAAAGCATGCTCCTATTCTCCTGTAAGGGCAAGGGATTCACAGGATGGGAAGAGACAAAATGCTTTGGGGACATCACTGGGAGATGTACACTAGGAACGTGCCGGTGGCATCGCTGGCACTGCTGTGGCATGAGAGTGTCAAGGGAGAAGATAACCCGTGGCTGCCCTGAGACATCCACGACTGCAGACTCTCACCTTTCCCATGCTATAAAGCTCATTGCAATATATATTGGGAAAAGTGAAAGTCTCTCTGGAGACTTCAGATCTTGGGCATAGGTGTTCAAGCTGTGCTAACTGTGTGACTCATTCATTAAAAGAAATGCAATTTCAAACCTATTACATCTTTTTAAAGCCAACGTGTCCCCCCCTCACCGACCCCTGTGCATAGCAGGTCTCTTTTTGCTGTGGAGGAGCATGGCACAGTCCCTACCCTCTTCCATCCCCTGAATCCTGCTGGCTCTTTAAATCTCCCCTCAGTTTTGCAGAGACTTTTTTTTTCCCTCTAATATTCTGATTAAAAAAAAAATTAACAAAATAGGGAAGTTAGAGAAAAATGGAAGGGAAAAGAGCTACAAAGACAAATTGGGTGATAAAAAACCAGCTCAGCTAAAGGACACTGAAAATGCCAGGTGACTTCTCCTAGCAGGGACAGACACCAATAACCAACAACCAAAAGCTAAAGACAGCTAAATTAAATACAGCACAAATGTTTAGCAGGAAGGGTGATTAACCTTTAAAATCCACCACCAACGGCAGTTACGGATTCAGCATCTCCCAAGATCCTTGTTTCAACCCTGAACACCTTTTTGAAAGAGTTATTTTTGACAAACATGAAAACTTAGGCTAGGTAAAGAGGTACCTGATGACTTCCCAGGGCCTGTTTACATGATCTATAAGTCCCTTCTGGCCCTAAATTCATTGTGAGGCTGTAGCAGATCCTCAGTTAACTTGGGAAGCTCAATCATGCACAGCCAACCTAAAATGAACCCCTAAAATATGTTGTGGAGGCCACTCACACTATATCTGCTATCACAACCTCCTGCCCACACCTTGCCTGAAATTCAAGTTAAAGCAAACACAATGAAAGGTGGGAAAGTTTCCATCAAACTTTTGCTTTCTCCTCCTGCCCATCCACTGTTGACTGTTGATGAGAATAAAACACAAAAAAGCATCTGGAGACATTTTTTCTTGAGAAGTTGCTTCTTGCTCCATTTTTTTCAAATCCAGACAAGAAACAAATTGACCCAAATACTGTTTGCACACAAGTGGCTCTGTGCTACATAGTGAGGGCAGGTTACCAGCACAGGTTGTCCAGCTCCTGGAGCAGAACAAATGGCAGAAAAAAACTGCAGAGAGGTGTAATTGCAACTGTGGTGGGAATTTTCTGTACATAGACCTCCTGGAAGAGGGAGAAATCACGCTTCTAGCCAGCAACATTATAGCAGCAAACGTTTCAAGTGCACAGGTCTGCCATGGCTCCTTCTCTCTGCCTTTCTGCTCCAAGATCATGTCCTTCATTTGCTCTTGCCCTGAGCTCTCATGCTCAGTGATTACCAGAAGTCATTGGATGCTCCATTCAAAAACACCCAGGACTCCAGCACAGCCTACAGACACGAAGATGGGAATGGCATCCAGAGCACATGACATGGTCACAGCGCTGGATGAGTGTTAAACCCTTGAATTAAGCACAGGCAGGAATGGCATGTGGCCTTCATCTGCATGTTAACTCAGAGAGAACATCACCCAGCATCAATCTCCTCTTAAGATTTCCCCTCACTGCTGATGCACAGCAGCAACCACCTCTAGCACAGGCCTTGCTGCGCTGCAGCAGCCCCCTACCAGCCTGTCCCTCTCCCTTTCAAGGTGTTGCCCTTTATTTGTTCTGGGTTCAATTGCTCTTCCAGCAAAGGATTTCCCTGCACCCCCAGTACCCAGCAGCACAACCCACAGTTTGACTGATGTCTTCCCTCAATCTAGGCTTCCCACTGAAATTGTCCACCCATATCAGCCTCTACCACTGTTGACCCAGATGTGAATTTCCATATGTTCAAGACGTGCAGCAAGTGGAAGCGCAAAGATTCAGCCTTTGCCTGGCTGAATTCAGCCTTTGCACAGTGCAAGCTGTGAACAACAAACAACCTGAAATTCAATGGCTCCTTCACCATGCACTGTGGCTGAAATCTCAGTGGTGGTGTCCTCCTCTCCATCAGCACCATTAACCCTGGATGATTAACACCTTTCCCTGCCTTGGACACTCATCTGCCTGCACTGCCCTTGCCAGAGGCTCAGCTCACACTCACTGCACTTCTGCAGCACATCTGACCCCCGCTCCCATTTCCCAGAGGCAAACACTCTTTTGTTCCCAGCACCTGAGGAAGACAGGAGTGATGTCTTCTTCATCACAAGCTGGGAGGGAGCTGCATTTGCCCACGGAAGAACTGGATGCAGACCTGAAGCATCCAGCATCCCTCTGACCTCAGTAAGATCAGAAACCGTGCTTTTGGAGGACTACCAACGGATCTGTCCTGCCTTGTCCCAAGCCAAACATTGTTTACCCACAGCTTGATTTCTAGAAAAGTCAGAGGCTGCCCCCAGCAGCACTGAAGTACTTTTGTCTCTCTGATACCACCCCGTTACGCATGTGCGGTGCCCATCAAACTGCCAAAACCCAGCCAGCCTTCATCCCCCCTCAGCCACCATTCATCCTTTGCCCAGGGATGCAGCCTGGCTGCATGATGCCTGCCTTTCCCAGCAGGCAGTGGGGAAACCGCAGTCCAAGGCAATCTGGAAGCAACACCTGACTCCTGCCTGATTTGAGCAGCTTTCAGGAAGTTTTCTGGCTCCAAAGGAAAAACCAGCTGAGGACTTGGCTGCTATGGCACGTTGTCAAGAGGGAGAAGGAAAGAAACCATCACACCCCCTTGTCCTCTTTTACCTAGCCCTAAGGTGAGGAAAACAACCTGCCCCTGCAAAGAGACAAAATCCTACCATGAAAAAATCCCCAGTAAACCTGGCAATCGCCTTGCCAGGAGGAGGCAGGGGAGCCGAGAGCCGGAGCCACTCACCAGCCGCCTGCTGAACGTACCAAAGGGGTAAATTAAATGCATTCATCTCACTGCAACTCACAATGGCAACGTTTTTACCTGACACACAAGTTTCTGACAATCAACCTAATTTGCTTCAATAATAAATGAAAAAGGGAAGTTTTCTTTTATAATAGCAATCAGGGATGAGTGCCACGGTGCTTTTTTTTTTTTGTGTGTTTGGTTTTGTGGGTTTTTTTTTTTAAGGCAAACTCCATTCAACTCATTCTCTTTAAATAAAGTGATTCCTTTATCTATTATTCATTTAAAATACAGGAGGAGGACATGAGAGAAGGTGGAAGCATGTAGTTTGTTTCTCACATCCCTGGAATGGTTCTTTTTGGTAGACAAAATACACAGAGCTTCGAGGTTTGGGAGTTAGGAGCCCAGTATTTCCATTTCCTCCCTTTTATGATTTTATAACGTTGCCCATCACTCCAGTGCCTACACACAAATCTCTCCTCATTGAACTGGTGTTATTTGCTCACTGATACCCGCAAAGAACCCGCAATTTCAGGGTCCTGCCTATACGTGTGAGACGCAGCTCTGCAGCAAATGCTTACGGGGCATCTGTCTGCTTTTCATGCCAAACTGTGAAGTGAACGTGACTCTCATGCCAAAAGCAGCTCCAGCATTGGGGAGATGGTGGGGGAGCACTCCTTGGGATGAGGAAGGCATGGGAGGGGCAACTCCTAATGAGCTGATGATAGATAAAGCCTTGCACCCACTGCTGAGCATCCCTGCAACCAAAGTGTCCCTGTACAGACCTGTCCCTTTCAATCCCAACGGGCAGGATTCATCTTCACTGGCCACCCCCTCTCCCCCTCCCCCAAATATAATTTTAATATACATATGAAAGACATACTCAGAGTCCCCTTTGTCAATGGAGAGAGACCTGCACCTCCAGAGTGCAATCCATCCAACCAGCCTGTCTGAGAGGAAATAAATGGCCTCTGGAGATGCCTATTTCTCTCCACCGACTAGGAGGGAGCCTGAGGCAACCAACCCCAATGTTGACATCTAACTTTTAGACACAGAAGTCAGAGCAAATTAATCCAACTCATTACTGGAGCCTTTAATTTTTGCTGGATTGATTTACAAGTGCTTGCTCAGCTGGTTGAGCACTGATACCACAAAAGAGAGTGGACACAAAGAGTCCATTCTCCTCTCCCCACCCTGTATGCAGCCATCTTTACTATGCCCCACTCCTCAGGTTATTAAACACAGCTGAAAAGGAACTATCCTCTCTGAAAGCTTTATCTTGGAACTCAGAAAAGTGAAAGTGTTCAATTAACGTGCATTGTTGCCAGAGTTTTTAAACACACTTGGAGATGACAAGCTCTTTCTAAAGGAAGAATGTGTCATTACCCTCATTCTGTAGATGGGGAAATGGCTGAGTCATGAATAAAACACAGGTCCAGAGCCATAATGATCTACTGCTCCGGCCCTGTGACATACATATGTAAACCACAGAGGTCCTTGCTACAATCCCAGAGGCTCTGCCTGACATCAGCCCCATGTCCCAGGAGGACAGAGAGCTGCCTGGATACAGCTGTGCCACATCTGGATTCAGAGACTTGGCTGTCATTAACCAAGAGGGATGTAAGTGCCCATTGTCTGGAGGCGTCTCTGCTGTTTTGGAAGGGGGGTGGGAGGCTCAGAGCGGCCACGTCCTGGGGTGTGGATTCAGTCTGGACAGCCCAAGCCCAAGTTCATGGCTGGAGATGGCTTCTTGCAGCGTTTCAGCAGCAGGTAGCTGGGCAACAGCTTTGCTCAGTGCAGCAGAGGCTCCGATGTTGCCCACACGCCCTGTGTACTACAGAGAGCATCTCAAGGACGTGCAGCAGCAGAGAGACCTGCCTGGAGCCCTCACCAAGTGATTCTTGCATCCTAACTGGATGCCTCCTGGGGGCTAATTAGGCTCCAGACCCCAATGAGTGTGTGTGGGTACATTCCAAGCTGCCTCCCTTGGCCTCCAGCCCTTGGCTGCTCATGGTTTTATTAATTGCAGCTACTCCGGAGGCAAAATAGAAACTTTTTTTATTATTATTTTTTTAAATTCCTCCAGCATCATGCATTAGGTGAATCCCATGCCTGGCAATGCTAAAAGCACCACATGTCCCTGCCCTCCATACCACATGGCTCCTGCAGATAGGAGCCACCAGCTGCAAGGGAGGGGAGAGGAGCCTGATGGAGTGGTCTTCTGCAACAAGCAAAAGCCAAGACATCTCCTGCTTGATGGGTACAGTCCTGACAACGTTGCCTGACCTGTTCCCTTGGCTGAAAATCTCAGACTAACCTCTCTGCAGCTGGGAGCACTTTCCTGTGTTACCAGTGTAATCAAGCTTCCAGCATCACATTGCAACCATGCATACTGAGACATCCCTAAGTGGACATTTAGATCACTTTCCCGGGGTTACTGTCTATCTACCAACAGGCCAGGCAATTAAAACTGGCTGTGCTTTACTAATTTTTCTCTTGGCAGTACCAGCACACAGAGAAGATTGATACAAAAGGTCATCCTAGCCCAGAGCAGCCTGATTAGGACTTGATTTTGGCAATGGATCCCCTGGGTTGGATGGGCAGTGCGGAGCTTAGTGGCTTCTGGATGAAGAAAGAAGTTTATTTTGGTTTGGTTTGGGGTATTTATTCTTTTTCCGGTGTAGACCAACCTTGATTATTCTAGGAGGCTTTTTTACCAATTCCTAAGAAATTTGTTCTCGTTCCCTCTCTTCCTTGAGGACACTGCAGCTTGAAGGAAGGCAGCAAGAGAGCTCTGCAGGTAATTTAGAGCCTGGCAATGCAATGATTTTTCCCCAGAGGGAAAGATAAAAACAGTGACACTGCACTGGAGAGCTGAAGAAAACAGACACGAGTTTTGGGAGCAATAAAACCCACTGACTCCAGCCTTACATCCAACACATTACTCCTCCCACATCCTTCCCACATTCCACTGTTCCTGATGCCGTCCCATCTCCCCACCGGTCTGCTACATCACAGCCCCCACTAATCTATGCACTGGAGCTCCAGCTATTGATCACTGTTTGCAGGCTCTCTGTAAACTTTGGTTGTAAAGGTTTCATTAGGCTGCCTCACAGTCATTACATCAAGTAATGGAAAACATCCATCTTCTCCTGCCCCTGTGCAGCAGCCAATGGAAATCGGTCTGAAGAGCGTTAATCAAGCTATGAAAATCATTGGCAGCTCATGCCTTAATGAAGAGAAACCCTGCTTGAGTTCAGAGGCCACAGCACCTTGGGAGGAGGCTGTTCTCCCACTGCCACAGCGCATCGCTGCCATTTTGAGATGAAAGACGACTCTGCTTCTCTCCAAGGACTGCTGGGAGAGTCATGGGTGCTGCTCCCTGAGTCCAGGACATCTCCAGAAACTCTAGGATATCATTTCATGTTTTTCAGTATTCCATATTTACACAAGCCCCAGGCTGGACCTGTGTAAAGGTGTGTCAAGATCCCAACCTCACCTTGTACCTCGTAGGTGTTTTGCCCCATGCAGCTGAATGCCAAAGAAATAGGACAGAAAAGATTCAGACTCCCTTAGGACTCCTCAGGGCTTGGAAGCAAATACTGTGTTTAATCAAGACTAAACACCCACTGCCACCCTTCTGACAAGTGACAACACACATCCCCAGCCTTCACGTGAGCAGTAACCTCACTGAAGCCACTCTCTCGTACCCCCAACATAAGGACATGGACCAGTTGGAGAGGGTCCAGAGGAGGCCACAAAGATGATAAAGGGGCTGGAGCACCTTTCCTACGAGGACAGGCTGAGAGAGTTGGGGCTGTTCAGCCTGGAGAAGAGGAGGCTCTGGGGAGACTTTCTAGCGCTCTGCCAGGACCTCAAGGGGGCCTACAAGAAAGATGGGGAGAGGCTGTTCAGTAGGGCCTGTTGTGACAGGACAAGGGGTGATGGGTTTAAAATAGAGGGAGGGAGATTTAGATTGGATATTAGGAAAAAGTTCTTTGCTGTGAGAGTGGTGGAGCACTGGAACAGGTTGCCCAGGGAGGTGGTGGATGCCCCTGGATCCCTGGAGAAGTTCAAGGCCAGGTTGGATGAGGCCCTGAGCAACGTGATCTAGTTGGGGGTGTCCCTGCTTCTTGCAGGGGGGTTGGACTGGATGACCTCTGGAAGTCCCTTCTAACCCTAATCATTCTATGATTCTATGATACTCTTTATTCCTACACCCACAGGGGAGCTCAGAGCCCTCTCTCTCCCCTACGGCTCAATATTGCCTGACATTAATATTCTTCACAGAGATTAAGTCCAGAAACTTGCAAGAGCATCTTAAAAAGACCTAAAACCAACAGTTCTCCCACTAAAAGGATTTAAAAATTTACAAAAACTTCAGCTTTCCCACATGCAGAAAAATCCCGACGATTTCCAACGCCGCATTCTGAGATCATCGCTGGGGACGCTCAGCTCGCACGGCACCATCTCTCCCAGTGACACCAAGCTCAAGACTGTGCTTCCCAACGGCCTTTCAACTACAGCAACACAGGTTTGAACAGTAGAAGCCACCATCCCAACCCAAGCTCAACCAAGCATGGAAAGATTCAAATATATTTTGCCTTGTAGCAGATTCCAACTGTTGAGGGAAAAGCGGATTTGAGACTCAAGAGCAGCCTCTAGTTTCAAAGGCCAGTACTGTCCCTGCCCCTGCACCCTCCCCAGAACAAAAGGAGGTTTGCTGACCCCCAAAAGTTGTTGCAGTTATCTTGGAAGCAAAGGGCCTTTTTGTAGCAGTCCTTCCATGTTATTTTAGCAGCTGCTGTCTTGCAGACTGCCGGAGTAAGAGATTAATGCTTTAATTATACCATCTGAAAGCTGGGAGGCTGAGCTTTCAGATGGTATACAGCACTGACTTCTGGCACTGGTGGATCTTGAGGGACTGCACACTAAAATCAAGCTGCAATCCAAGTGAGGAATAAAAGTGGAAAAAAAGAAGTAAGACAGTAATCAGAATAATGTGCTTTTAATGCCCAATATCTCACAACCAGCTGGGGCTAGAAATTAAAGCCGTGTGCTTGTTGCAAGGGTGGGATCCTGTCTTGCAAACACTTAATCTCTCCCATCTCTGGCCCTGGTGCTGCAGGAGGCATCGGATGACAAAACCACTTGCATTTTATCTGTGCTCCTGAGCACATTGGTGAGCATCTGTCCATGGTCCTTCCCCACCCAGACACTTGAGGGGTATCTCCAACTGCTCGTGCATCCCCTGCCCTTCCCTAGCCATGTCCAGCAGTGTGATGGAGGTCTGCTCCATCCCTAGGATGGGCAAGGAGGACCTAGCAGAGGACAGCCAATCTGGACTCCCCTGTTCCTCAGCAGTAGTGCCTCCATCACAGTGGCAGCTCTGGTGCTGGCTGATGGCACCAGCTGAAACATAACCAAGGCTGGTTCTTCATCCCTACCGTTTTCCTCTCCATTTTCCTCCTCTCTTCTTCCACTCCTCATTTATCTCCTTCTGCCTTCGTTCTCTCACCACCTCCTAACCTATTTTTCTCTCCTCTCCCCCCTCCCCACAATTCCTCTCTCTGCTCCCCCTCCTTTCTACTTAGGAGGAGATCAATGTACTGGGAATGCTGACTAGGGAATTAAATCCAGACAGCCTGTCTCTCTGAGCGACCTCTCGCTAATCAGCTTGGATGGGTTCCTATTGCCCCCCCCCTCCACTCGACAGAGAACCTGCAATGAATGTGCCCATGCCCAGCTCTTGTCAGCCTGCACACAAGGAGGCAAACATCTGTCTCCTCTGCTCTGCATTTGCCTTTTCTTCTCCATTTCTGTATCACGTAGGTTGGAGGCAATAGCGGGACTACCTTGTCTGCTTCTATTTTCCTGCCGAGCTGTGATCTCAACTGGAACACAGTCCATGAACGAGTAATTTCTTTCCTTCAGCTGTGGGGTCTGTCTGTAGCATGTAGGGCTTCTGTGTTTTGCCACTTCTCAGAGCACAGTTGAGAAGCAGGATGGTGCAAATCGGGCTCTTCAGAGCCCCATTTATCTTCCTCCACATCTTTCAACTGAGGCATTTTACAGGAATTATACTTATGGATGCGCTGTCATGTCTTCCACGCTCAGGGCTGACCTCTCTGCCCCTCTCTCCAGGAAGGAATGCTCCTCCAAAGCCATGGGCAGGGCAAAGCTGAGCACAGAAACCTGACAGCTCAGCTCATGTAACCCCATCTCACAAAACTGTTCAGAACCAGCCCCCTAAACTGCAGCTCCTTCTGCCTCAAGGGCTCAGATCTCCACCCTGGAGAGATTTCTGCTGCTCTGCAATCTCCTCGTTTGCCCCCAAACCGGTGTGGACCAGCCCCCCCACCCCATCTTTTCTATTTGTTTTCAGGGAATTCTGAAAAGGTTTGGTTGGGAAACATGGAAATGTTTCTTTTTGACATTTCTGCTGCCTGGTCTTCTTGAACTGCAGTATTTAACTCGGGCTTTTTCAGCTGAATCAAAACACTGGCCCGACACAGGTCGTGATTCAGTTTCTGCAACGCAGCACCAGGAGAAACACGGCCACTGGGCAGGGGATTGGGAGCCTGTGCTGGGAACCTGCCCCACCACCCAAAATGTGACCCCTTGGGCACAGCAGATGGATACACTCATTAATATTCATCTAAAAGAAAACTTTTGGCCTGCTTTGATGAAGCCAAACTGACTGTGGCCTCCCAAAGTCTGCTGCAAACATCTCACTAGAGCCCTCCAAGAAAAAACACAAACCAAACACGAGATGCACACACACAAGTGAAAATAATTACAATCAAAAGTTTTGTAGCATCTACATGTTCCTTAAACAGGCAGTCCCATGAGCAGCAGAACTAATGGAGCCTGGCTGCCTATGGATTGGTGTCTCACGGCTCAATTCTCTGATGTCTAATGAGGTGCAAGCTCTGATCAAAGTTTTTCCCTCCCCATCGGGGAATTCATAACAATACGCTCATCTGGGGATGCTCCAAGGCTCTGGGAAAGGATGAGCAGACACTGCTGCCTCTCCTCCCACAGCAGCTTTCACTGGGTGGTTTAGCCCCTCCCCACCAAGCTGCCTACACCCAGCCCACTCCCTTTGGGTGCAGTTTGGTTTAGAAGATTCAAAAGCGTCTCATACAGACTCATGCAGAGCCCCACAGGAGCCGCTTCCCCAAAAATCTGACTGCAAAGAGCTTGCCAGAGACTTTCCACCTACACTTCTGCCTTGCTCTTGAGCTGTTCACACATGATGGCAACATCTACCTTGCAGGCAGTGGGACAGAGCCCTTCTCCTAATCAACACCCAGCATCTTACCACCTCAGATACAGCATTTGTATCACTCCCCTTCCCTCCTGGAACCCAGGGGCAGAGGGAAGGCTGTAAAGCAGTGCACCGAAAATGATTTGTGTGGAAAGATGATGTGTTGGTGGAGAAGAGGTGAGTTTCAAGAAGAGATGTCGCCTGCTTTCCCTCAGACCAAACAAGGAGCAGGAGGAACTCACCAGCTGCCGATTCTTTATTGTAACAGAGGAACACAACTGCTGCAGAAGTAATTTCCTTGCATGGCTGCCTATGCGGGACGCAAGTGAAGTGAACCAAACTGTATGCCAACATGTGTACCACTACTCCTGTGCACCTAAACACGCATGCAAACAAGCTCTGCTCCCTCAAAATCTCCCACAGGCTCATCTCTGCATCCAAATGAAGCAAATCAGTGTTTACCACCATTTCTAGAGCTCACTGACAGCCAAAGTACAAGATATCTGCTTCAGAAGCCCACTTAGGATTATCGAATTCATAGCACCAGGCTTTTTAACCAACCTTCTCCATCACTAGCACAGCTGGAAGAGGCAAGCAGGACCAAGCAGGGCAGGACACACCATACCTTGGTTAGTCTCCACTGTGACCAAGGGAGGTGGGTTCAAGCACCTCAGGTGAGGCTTTGAGAAGACAAGGGAGGACATGAAGGGGGTGGAAACTGGGCAAGCTAAATCCCCTTGAACCAACACTGATAAGATGCTATGAGTCTTCTCTGGTGATGCAGGAGGAAGCTCAGGAGCTCACTGGTCAGCAGGTCGGGGCAAAGCTGTCACCACCAAGGCACTGGCATGCAATGAAGGGATACACCAGCCTTGCCCTGCTCTGCAGATGCTGATGGCTGTCAGTGCCTGGCTAGAAGGACAGTCTGCTCTGCCCTGAAAGGAGATGATTGCGCTCCCGCTCTTGAGGCTGGCAGCATCTGCTCACTTCCGCTGCCGCACCGCCTGGCTCCTCGCTGAGATTACGTGGCATCGGACCACGGCTGACACGAGGTGCCCAACACCTGCATGCCCTTACGAGACCCCCTCTTGCAGCTGATACCCACCCAGCATGCCAAGGAGCAGCGAAGGAGGCATTAGCATTGTCATCTCGCCTGCCAGGCTTCAGAGACCTTTGAAACAGGCGCTACACTTGACCTTCATCCTCTTCTTAATTAACAGCGTGGGTATTAAATTGCAGCCTTTTATTCATGGACAGGTGTGCATCTTTGTCAGAGGTCCCTGCTTAAATCATCTGCCTCGGCTCCAATAACAATGTTAACGATGCTCAGAGCCGACTCTGGACTGTAAAACATATTTCCCTGATGTTTGTTCAATAATTCCCTGAGAATTAAAAACATCTATTACCGGCTGCAGGATGCTAAGAGGCCCCTGGAGCAGAGACCGGGCTGTAACTCACTGGAGGGGCTCAAGTGAGGCTGCAGATGCTGTTACCTGAGTACCAGGCTCTGGCACTCCATGCTGCTTGACACTGGACCAACTCGTGGGCGCTGCAGGACGGTCAACAAGCACAAGGCTGAGGGTTATCAGCCATGGCCGAGTCCAGATGTGCTCCAAGGTCACTGCTTGGGCACAGACCTCTGGTAGTTCTCTGCTGTCCTGTTACCATCATTGCCAGGATATTATCTCAAACCACCTGAATCATGTCCAGCCCCTATGAGACAAAGTCTTTGCAGGAAGGCTGCTGAGGAGAGGTGAGGATGGAAAGAGGGAAGATGGCTCTGTGACACTTGGTGGCAGTGCAGGAATGGAGCCATATCCCATGCAGTGTGACCAGCCTGCCAAAAATACCTATTTATCACACAAATCTCAAGCCATATGAGTGTACAAGAGAGCTGCCTCGATGCAGAGTGTTCCACAGAATAGTCCCCATCCCTGTCATGACTTCTGGCAGCTCAAAAATGTTGTTTCTGGAAAAATATTTATCCTGTTAATGAAGCAGAGGCAGCAGCGGAGGCCCCAGAAGGTCAGAGCAGTGCTCGTTGCAATCAGCTCCCTTCACAGCTCCCTCTGAATGGGGCTCTGATTGCAAATGCCAATCAGAGCACTCAATTTTGCCTGCCTATTTGGAAATTAAAACATAAAGGCATTTTCCCAGACACTGCATTTAAGGGTGGTTTATATAACATAATCTTGTGGGCAGAAAGCCAGATAGATCCGGAGGGTGGGATGCTGGAGTCGAGTGACTCGATGTAGACAGAAAATACATCTTACACAACTCAAAACACATGCTGCAGGGATGCTTAGAGAAGGGGTTGGGGGCTGTCATCCACCAGAACCCCATGACCACCACCCAGAGCCTCCAGAGCACGGGGGTTTTTGTCTCTGCACCTCAGAACTGCGTGCTTCCCAATGGCCACAAGCCATTGTGCAGGCTGCAGTTTTGTTTCCAATGCCTGTTATTTTTAATTATTATTGGTATTTCCAAGCATCTTTGCATCTCACCCAAACACTGAGACAGTTGGATGATCAGCAGGCAAGTAAGGAAATGAAAACAAACTAATCCAGTCCCGCAATGGCTCAAATTGTAAAATGCATGACACTGCAGCAGAGGATGGACTCGTCCCACTGTAAGCTCTCATCATTTCCATTTAAATCATCCCAATTAAAGAGCAGTTGGAGTTAGAGCATCTGTCTGAAGATTTTTCATGCCTTCCCATGCCCCTGTGAGCACAGCCATTTGGATCAGAGGCAGGGGAGCTAGCTGCAACACCGCTAGTCAAAAAGTGATGGAATTTATCTACTTGCCAGTTCCCAAGTAGGGGAGCGACTTACTTAGGTGACAGCAAACGGAGGACCCGAGTTTCACCATGTCCAAGGTTTTGCAGAATTAAAAGAGCAAGAAGTAGGGTTGCAACCTGCTCATATGTGATTCTGAATATTAAATGGGGCAGTTAGAGAGCCACAAATCCACCTTTTGCAGGGCAATACATTCATCCCCTCCACTCCTGAGGCTGGGGCAACATGTGTCACCCCTTTCCCGAGGCTCTTGCTTGTGCCTGGTCAAATCACTTGGGATTTTTTTCCCTCTGACCAAGTCATGGGAATTTTGAGGTGGGCTTTTTTCTGCACTTGATTCTTAAATCAGCAAACACTTCCAGCCCTCACCATCCTGGGGAAGCAAGGAACCAAGCGCAGCCTTCTCCCAAGACCAGACAAAGGCAGCCAGGGAGCTGGAGACAGCTCTCTCCACCCAACGGGTCTTGGGGAAAGAGTGACACAGCTCTGGGACACTTCTGATATGGGATGCTCCAGCTGAGTGCTAGTGCTCAGACAAGAGCCACCTTGTTGGGAGGAGAAACAATAGTGAATGCCCCTGGCAGCTCCCTGCACACACACACAACGGGGCTGTCTCGGCAAAGCCCCGCAGCCCGGCTGGCACGAGGAGCATGCCCGACCTGACCACTAGATCCATCCTCTGGTTCACAAAAATGAAGGGCAATGAGTATGGAATGGGGGAAAGAAGAAAAAGCCTGAGGAAGATAATGCTGCTCTCCCTACACTAACCCCTTTTCCCCAGATACCTTCCCCACACCGCGCAGGAGCTAATGTTAGCACGCCAGTTATGCAATCACCTTCTGGAAAGCTCCCAAAGCTCTGCTTTGGTGACAGCACATGACACAGACATTTCAATCCCTCAAGTGAATCATCCTGATGCGTTTCTGCTCATTCATTGCCTTTCTCTCCCAACCCGACAGAGTACACATCTGCTCCCAGATCTCCCCACTGTGTGGAAACACTGCTCTCGAGTGCCTCCATGCCTGCACTCCGGAAAAAAAAAAGAAAGAAAAAAGGCTTTAATTACAGGATAAGAGAGCCCATCAGATCTCTTAATTTAGCCTGTCTTTCTATTAATTAAAACACAAGACATTTAAAGTAGAAAAGTGTTGGTGGGCAACTGAACGCTAAGCCCTTAGCGGCGCCTTGGGAAGGTGAGGGATCCGATGCGCAGGCAGCTGCTTCCCATGTTTCCTGCCCCAGGGGCTGGGAAGAGGCAAGTTACAGTTATAGCCTAACCAAGTCGTGTCAATATCATCAATATGTGGCTGCCAGCAGGGAGCAGCACGGCAGTTCTTTAAAACACTCAGGAGAGCACAGGACGGCAGCGAAGAGGTGCCTCGGTCTCCACAGGAGCTCCAGAGCAGCCTTTCTGCAGCCCTACAAGCCAATCCCTGCTCAGCCGTGGCTCTAAATACCCACCACATCGCAGGGCCAGTGTTCCCAAAAGAGCTGCACCTCACCATGGGAAGGGTGCTCAACCCACAAAGCCACCTGGTCCAGGTGAAGCTCAGCACCCTCCTTGCAGGTGGGCAGGACGGTCGCAGCTCTTGTGTCACATAAGGTTGGCTCTGGAGAAACGCCGGGACGGCTGCAAGCACCACTATAAATTCCATGGATGAGCTTTCAGCAGGGCTCAGGTACCTCTCAGCCAGTATTTTTGTGTGTGGGCACGGGAGCGTTTCTATCTATCCTGGGTACTCATCCAGCAAGCAAATATCCTCTGGCCTGAAGCAGTCTCTGTGTGTGCAGATACCAGCTAGACCTACCAGAAGGAGGAAGGGGAAGAAAAAAAAAATAATAAAAAAAATCCAAACCCAAACCCTTCCTTTGGCATTCATCATTTTAATTAGCAGAGCTGTGCCTTGAATCTCAATGGGAGATTATACCAGAAAGAGCGCCAGGCGGAATAGCACAAGTGTCTCCTCTCACTTCAGGAGAGAACAGAGCTATCTGTGAAATTATTAGTAATATTATGTGTCCCATTTACAGCTCAACACGCACGTCCTGGGGGGCTCACCCAGCAGCAACAAGCAATCCTGGTCTCAAGCACACAGCAGCGACTGTCCAAGCCAGATGACATTTCCAGCATCAATATCCTGCTGAATTGTTCAATCTCTTCATCCTTTTCCACCTCTTCACCCAGCTAGATGTCCCCCAGTTGTCACCCACTCTGCCCTTGGCACAGTAATATAAATGCTGGGAAGCAAAGGATGCTTCTGGCACAGTCAACCACACAACGCTGAGCTGCCTGAACATCACACACGCCACGCATGCACCAGCCACACAGACACACCGAGGAATTAAAGATATATATAAACATTTTCACTAAGTCTTCCATGCCCCAAATGTCCTCAGGTGATCATAAAAACCCCGAGAGTATATAAAACTACAGTCCTTTTTCAGTGGCCTTTGACAACAGTCACCTCATTCCCTCTGACCGAGGTTAAAAACTTCCTCCCAGAGTATTAAAGCTGTGATTTCCCATTAAACAGCATAGGAGCAGAGACCACAGAGCCCTGACTGTGTGTGTGTGCACCACCCCAAATCACAGGGCAGTCCTAAGGGAGCATTTCCCTTTGCTATGAGGGAGAGAGAAAGCAGAGTAGCAGCAGAATTGGCATTCCCTGTAAAATTGTTATGACTCAGCCCATTGCCTGAATAGGTAGCAAGCAGCAAGCTAGAGAATCACCCCAATTTGTCTGCCCCTAAAAGCCTCCTTGCTATAATCTCATTTCTTTCTTAAAAGCTGTGCAGAAACACTGCTCTGCCACCGTGACCAGTTTAGAGCTGGCTCCCTGTCATGGAGTGGAAGTTACCAGAGTACGGAGCGGTTCTGTTATCTCTTTATGCTGAATTGGAGGTTACAAACACCTTCACCATCCCCTCGGCGTTCAGGTAATAAAAGTCGGGGAGTGCCAACTGCAAACTCAGCCTGGCACTGAACCAAAACCCCCTTCCCGAGGTTAAGAACTGAGCAGGCAGTGTCTGAAGGAGTTGAAACCGTTCTGTGCGTTTTCACACGCTCCGTGGGTCCTGGAGAGCTCGGCTGGCACCTCCCGCAGAAGCGCCAAAGCGCCTCGGGGCAGCCTGATGCTCCCAGAGCATCCCAGACAGCCGGCTGCGCCTCCCTTCCCCTCTTCTGAGGCGGCGGGTGAAGCCACCTCCTCTGTAAAATTGCTCTGAACCTACACCTACTGGTGTAAATGCTAAGAGGAGCTCGTTATGCTTATTAAAGCAAGTCCCCGGCAGCCGCTGCGGAACGGACCTTAGGTGAAAGCCCGGTTTCAGAGATGACTAGGGCAATTTGTAGATCGTTATCCCCGGGATAAAATCAGATAACTTTAAAACAATTGGAAATGGTGAGTTTAGACCATCTCCCCCTGGGATCTAATATATGCTTTAATGATGCTGTGTGTAAGTAACATTAGAATTGCCAGCCGGTGATACATCCCCACTGCGGAGAACAGAGCCAGGATCTGCGAGTGTCAAAATAAACCCTCCCAAACCAAAGGAAAGGCATCGTTAGCCAGCAGCAGTGGTGCTTTTAACCTCCCTGTGGGCGGAAAAAAGCCACCTCTGTCCCCTTCAGCAGTGCCTAACTGGCACTTGGAGATTTTAAGAGACTTATGGGTGGGATGAGAGCCAGACTGGAGATGTAAAAAGCCTCAGAGACCTCCCAGGGGGTGGTGGGAGCTAAAGTAAGAGGAAAGTTTGACCCAAAACTGAGGGGTTTATTTAAAATAAAAAAATAAAAAGCATCTCTTAATAGGAGACCTCAACTCACTCTGACTCTTCTAAGCACTTACCATGAGCCTCTATCCTCTGCACATCAACAAAAAAAATCATATCCCCTGGACCAAATCTAGGCTGGAGCAATTTAGAGGACTTAAAAAGCACAGTCCTTTGACTCCACACACAGTCCCTTGCTCTGAGGAAATCTGTAAGGCCCAATACTCAGCCACTGAAAAGGCAATTTGTAAGGGCCAGTCAAGGCTCGGTGAGCCAGGAGCTATGTCAGAATAATAAAGGAGAGGTTGCTCTCACCTGCCTTCCAAAACACAGGACGGTGAAACTGCAGGGAAGCAGGATGCTTGTGTACTCACGGTTGTTCTTGCATCATCTCATAAATATTTAACAGTGAGCACTCTGTAAAGAGGAATGTTATTAAGGCTGGTGTCGTGTGTGGCTCCAAATGTGGCCATACATCAGACGTTGCCAGTCTAGTATGTATAACCCTCTGAGAGCAGACAGTGGCAAATCAGTTTCTTCAGGGTGTGGGAAAAAAAAATAGTAAAATCCTAAATTGCAGAGTCCTGGGGAGATGTGTGAGAGATGTTTGAGGGATATCCTACCAATAGGTCAAATATTCACAGCCACCTACAGCAAAATGGATTATCTCAGAGAGATGGGGAGGGTGAAAAGGCAAAGACAAAACAATGCACTAGATGGAGAGCAACTCTTGGCAACAGCTTTTAGCATAAACACATTGTTGGTCTTTTTCTCTCCTGCAATAGCAAATTAACCTTTTTATTGCTGCTGAAGATGCTCTAATAATACTTATCCCAACACTTGATATTTTATTTGAATACTTTTAGGCTTCCTTTAGGTTCTGGGTTTTGTTTTTTTTTTACTTTTTTTTTCTATTCTACTGATTTCATTTGCTTTATCACAGCCCTGACAGCCCACAGACAAGGATGGAAGCGTGGCTGCTCCTGCTGACAGCAAACCCACGTGCACCTTGAGGGTCAGACTGGGCTCCTGCTCTCCTGTCAGCAGCAAACCAAGCTCATGAACCACAAGGGAGCTTTAACAGCTCATTCAAAGCCATCCAGGGATCTTTCCAACACTAGGGGTCAAGCCTAAGAGCCTGGTGCACTCTTCTACTCTTAAATATGGATTTTGGAGCCCACAAGCTTCTCCCTGCTCATCTCTTTGCTGCTGGTCTGTCCATCCCCAGTGTCCCCACACCCCTACCCCAACAAGGGTGCAAGGAATAAAAACAAGTGACCCATCCAGTCCCCCAAGGGCACACACAGCCTGGATGGCTCCTCTTCTGTTCACATTTCAGCCAGCATCCTGATGCTAAAATACCATCCCATCCCCATACCGCCCTTCCTAAGCCATGTGGTCCTTGCCAGGTATTTATTTCTGTTCCAAAAGGCTGATAATTTCTTTTATTAGGTTTCCACAAACTGGCCACTTACTCTCAGAGCATAACTAGGAGCAGTTATAGTGGCTGGTGTGCATTGACCATCTGAGCAATGACATATGAAGTATATTTAAATAGGAAATCAGCCTATTAAGACACTTAGCAATATGGCAGCAGCGAAAGCAGTCCGTGAGTTCATAATTTGGTTTAAAAATATTGAAAGTTATTTTAATTCCCCAATTATCATAATGAAAACCTGGGGAGAGGATGCATATGCAGAGGGAAGGGAGGGCTGGTGGGACAGCAGGAGAGGCAAAGGCAGGCAGGGAAGGGCACTTTAAGGCACAAAGCTTCAATGCAAGCGTTTGCATGGTGACACACCCCAGACCCAAAGGCCAGGGGGATGGATCCTGTGGCTTCTCCCCTAAACACTGGCTCAGAGGCACACTAAGCTACTGGGAGCAGACACATCCCTCCTCCAGGAGGGAAAAACGGGTGTAGCATCCAAGGAACTGCAGGAAGCACGTCAAAAACTGAGCAGTGTGTGGACCCAGCTTCACATATCCTCTCCCATCCACACACTGTCTTCACACCCTTTCTATGGATGCCCCCCAAAACATTCCCTGCTCCCCAGCTGTGCAAGCCTAAGCCAGGCCCAGGCACTACTCCCAGAGCCATCCTGCTTGGTCAGTACCGAGTTCATTTAATCAGTGCATGTGTTTAATTCCCCACGCTGGCATTTCTCTCCTCTATCACTTTTCACAGACTGTCAGTCCCAAAATCCTTTACAGAGCAAGCACATGCCATACCTACTTAGGAATTATGCCAGCTTGAGCAGTCATTAGGTGCTTTCCATGTCCTACATGCAGCTGTGAACATTCACGCCAGCGAGACTTAATCAGACAGCGTATCAGCTGCAAGCAGAGCAGGGAGGGAAGTGTGGATGTCACCAACCACTCTCCTGCCTTGAAACTTTCAGGTTGTTATTGTTGGGGTTTTCTTCTTCTTAGGACTTAAAATAAAAATTAAAAAAGGAAATGGAACTTCTTATCCCTGCTTGAGGAGTTAAATCACAGAATCACACAAAGTCAGGAGTTGGAAGATCATCTAGATCACCTAAAAGATCATCTAGTCCATTCCACCCCCCCTCCCCTCTGCCTCTTTGCCCAGGAAGAACCAAGACACCATCATCTACAGCTTGCTTAAGTCCTCAATGGCACTAGACAAGAAATTAGTACGTGAGCTTGAGCTGCTTACCCACCCCTGTGGGCCAGGATTTAGCACCAGGGAGGGTCAGGTAAGCCCTGTTGCCCAACAGGTACAAACTCAGGCCTTGGATTGAAGTCAGAGGTCGAGTGCTTTCCCCAACTGCATCTGGGGGGACGGTCTTTGGAGCCGGTTCGTGCCTTTCTCACCACTGCCACCACTGCCTCAACAACTCCCCTGGTGAGGTTTCAAGTGCTTCACTACTCAGACAGGGGCTGTTCTCATATTCACAAAGCATCTGGTGGATTTCAGATGCTCCTGTGGGAGTGAATCATCCTTCCTTCTTTTGCCCAACACACACTGACAGCAAATCTGTAAGTGGGTTTATTTTGTTGTTTTTTTTTTTTAAACTAAGGGCAGTTTCAGATGGGGAAACTGAGGCACACAGTGAGGACAGGGCTCGCTCACCCATCACTCAGCAAAATGACACATAGCCCAGGGGCTATGATCCCTAAAACCCAGCAGAGAGGATGATGGAAAGACTTCAGCACACCTCAGACCCACACCCCTGCAGCAAACCCAACCCCACAGCAATTCCCATCCTCACAAGCGCTGTTTCCCCTCAGCCCTAGAAAAAGCCACAAGGGCAGCAGCAGAAGGCAATGCTCACCCTTCACAAGGTCAAGAAAAATCCCTCAAAATATCATAGAGTTTGGAGAGTCCTAAATGAAGAAATTGCTTAATCTACCCGGGGGATTGCAGCTATTATACCCACTGCCGTAAACAAGCTCCAGATCCCGCTCCTAAGGATTGCACCAACTGAGAGGAGCTGAGGCTAAATTGACAAGTTGTCTCTGCTGCCCTTGAAACTCAATTTGCTGTCGCTCACCTCATTTCAAATTAGCACAGAGAGAAGCCTTGCTGGCCAAGGCTGCTCTTTTGGGGCTCGGTTACGCAAGAACCCTGATATTTGTTTCACATGACAGTGGTTCAGGGCTTTGTCCTATTGAGAGTAGAGGGGGGAAACAAAAAAAAAGGATTCAGTGCAGCCCCCTGAACGCTGCTAAAGCTGCCTAAATTGTGGTGAAATTCAGCCTTTTGCCAACAAACTTGCTGAAGTTTCCCTGATGCAGTTTCTGAGGGCTGCACAGGGAGCTGGGAGAGCAAGGAAAAGGAGAAACGTGGGGTTGGGGGAGGAGCTGGAGAAAGAAGGATACAACTTCTTGCTCTTCACTCAGCATCTAACTCAACCAAACCCCTGCAGCCCCTATGTTGGGAGTGATATGACAACACCATGTCATATGTGGTCATCCATGGCCTGCAGGGAGGCAGCAGGCTTTCTGTGGCAGCCCCCCACACAAAGAGCCCATTGATAGCTGGGTACAAACAATGGCCTCTGGCCTGAACCCACAGTGCCACTTGAACCTGCTCCTTGGCACTGCTGCAAGCACAATGCACAGCAACAACAGCACTTGTGTTTGGAGGCAGATAAAGAGCCAGTGTTTGCTGCTGCCAGCATCAGTGGCTGACCCACTGCAGCCAAGAAACAGGCGCCCTTCCACACATCTGGATCCCTGACCTCCTCCTCTGACACATCAGCATCATGCTGCTGCTCTGCAAAGGGACAGCAAGGGGCATTCAGCTGCTGGGAGGAGGCAGGTTCTGCACTCAGGTCCTTGACTGGCTCTCCCAGGTACAGGGAGTGTACAAGCACTTCCCTCGAGACTATCCCACAGATACCTCCTGCACCTCCTTCCATTTTTTGGATGCAAAATGGGGACAGGAGGGATGTCCAAGCAAAAGCCAGACTTTGATTTCCATTCACCTGCAGACATGGCACTTGATGGGGAGTCCTGTGGAATGCAGTGGGACAAGGAGAGGGTGGGCCAGACCCTACCATCTTGCCCCTTTACCCTTCTGCCTCTGAAAAGCACCTCTAGGTTAGGCTGGAGAGCAGGAGATCATTTTAAATGGCATGTAGACACAGAGCCAATGCTTGTCCTGACCTTGACACCTGCAAATTGCTTGTAATTCTCCTAAGAGCATCATGTGTTAAAGCAGCATATATTAAGGAATTTCTGGTCAGCCTAGATTTCACAGCAACAACTAAGTCACAAAGCTGTCATCTTCTTTCTCCAGGAAACAGCAAAGAATGGAAATAAGGGAAAACAAGAAGACAATTAATAGTTACTAGCAAATGCCAGACAATTAGGAAGCAGGTGCCACCAGCAGCTCAGTTACAGCACCCAGGGCAGATCCCCATCGGGTGCAAGACACAAACTTTAGGCTGTATCTTTTTCTGCTTCCCCATCTCAAATCAAACCAGCACAGGCTCACACCAGATGCCCTTGCTCCAGCTCCTGGGCTTCAAACACATCACATGCACAGCATCCTTCTGACTCCATCCGTGACTGTCAGCACATCCCAGCTCCTCAGCAGAGGACCTTCCTCTTGCCCTCTCTGATTTATCCCTGTGCCTGGTGAAGGCACCTAGAGTCTGGTGTGATGGTGTCCTTTGCTCACAGCCCAGGGAGGGGGCTGTTACCTACATCAGTGACTGTAGAAGGCAAAACAGCACCTGCTTTCACAGTGGATGGCAATGTTCACCTTTCAGCCACCAAGCCCGCTACCTAAACTCAAGGCCAAGTGAATGAGCAGATAGAGCAGCAAAGATGAAATGTCCCCCTGCTGCTCCCATCTGAGTCAGCCACCAGTAACTCCCAGGTCATGCCAGGCATAGAAGATGCTGAACTCATGAGGCAATGGAAATAAGCAAGGGGATGGAAAGGGAGGTGGAGGAAAATAAGGCCTCAGACACTCGAGAAGTAACCAAGCTACTCACCGCAAAGCATCAAGCACGTTAGCAGAAGCATTTGCCTAAGCAAACTACCTTGAATGGTCATTACCTCATGAGCTATTATCATAGAATCATAGAATCATAGAACTTTTAAGGCTGGAAATGATCCCTAAGATCATCCAGTCCAACCATTAACCTACCGCCACCAAGTCTACCCTTAGACCATGTCCTCCAGCACCGCATCTCCCCGTCTGTTAAACCCCTCCAGGGATGGGGACTCAACCCCCTCCCTGGGCAGCCTGTCCCAATGCTTGATGACTCTCTCAGGACAGAAGTTCTTCCTCAGATCCAACCTAAATTTTCCCTGGCGCAGCTTGAGGCCATTACCTCGAGTTCTGTCACCTGTTACTGGGGAGAAGAGACCAACCCCCACCTCACTGCAACCTCCTTTCAGGTAGTTGTATTACTCACTGAGCAGGGAGGGAGCTGCAAGTGCAGGGAGCTGTTGGGCCAGGACAGTAGCTTACAGCAGGGCTAGTGGGAACTAACATGATAAAAACCTGGCTCTGCCAAAAAGCCTTGTTTCATCAACCCCTGCTTCCTCCTGGGCTTCTAGTGCTGATCTGATAGCAAGACACAGACAAGTGGTACCTGTGAAGGCTGGGGAGCTCGTACTCTTGCCACCCACTGCAGCCCTGTGGCTGACTTTCCCTTGTATCACAACATCCATGACCAGAGCTCTATAAGGAGCATCCCCAAACCTCACTGAAGCTCCTGCTCCCGAGGACCTGCCCACAACCCAAGCCCAAACTGAGAGCAGCCCTCAGAGGAGCCCTGTGCCTCCCTGAGTCCCCACCAGCAAAAAGAGCTTTTGGCTGCCGCGTGTGATGTCGGATCTGACTTGGAGCGATTTTAATAAAGTGTTTTTATTTTTAAGCTGTTTTATCCCGTTTCCCTAGCTCATGAGCAGTGCACCTGGGTGTCAACAGGACTCTTTTGTCTTTGTAAGCTATTTTGAGGCAAAATATCTGTAAATTACTCCCCCAAACCGTCACACAAGCAGATCATGCAGAGAAAATAGGCTTTGTGGGAACGCGGTAAATTGTTTCTGTCACACAAGGAAATATAACCAATAGAAATCATTATGGATGAGTCATTATGAGAGGGATCAAAAAGAAAAGTTAACCTTCATCCATTTCCTTCATCTGTGTGTGTGTGTGCACATGAGAAGAAAGATGGTGAGCACCTGCTAAACGAGTGTATTAGTGCCAAGGGAAAGGTGGGATGCACGAGAAAGGAAAAGCCTTACAGGGGGGCTGAGTATTTGGGAGAGGGTGCAAGGAGAGGGGTACACAGGGCTGCTGCAAAAGGAGAGATGGGAAGGGATGCTCCAGGGTAGGGGAAAAGCTCCAATCAATCCTGTTACATAGGACAGGGATTCTCCTTTCCTGCATTTGATTTTGCCTATTCCCACTCGTTTTGGGGTGAGCACCATCGATATAACACCAGCTGGTGCATCACCCATCACCCCTGTCCTGCACTGACTTGGCTTTGACCCCTCACCTTTGACCAAGCCCTCTTCCTCCTGTGTTTCACTTTGTACCTGTATGCATTTGTTACAGATATTTTAAAAAATAAAGACCAACAAAAACCCCAAAAGAAAATCCATTTCCAGAGTGGCAGATAACGATTCCTCCAGCCATGCCTTGCAAACAACAGGGTGGAAAAGGCTCAAGTGTTAAATGTTCCCTAATGTGCAGTAATTGATTTCTGTGTGTGCAGTAATGGATTCGGTCACATCATGCAACAATGGATTTGACATGGGTTCTCGCTGATATTATAAACATAGTTAAGTCGTTAGCCTTGTGCCCAGGAATTAGGCCTTTAATAGGGCTGACCTCCACAACCCTCTCTGGCTGACCAGCAGCCACCAAAATCTTCAGGGCTGGTTCACAGTCAAGGACACAGCTGGCAATTTCACGGCTAAAAGCACTCGTAGCTACTCAAAATGCATCCTTACATTTCACTCCAGTGCTCTGCTTGCACTGCAGCAATTCCCACCCAGCCTTTCTCCTCCCTGGCGCAGTGGTTGTGCACCCCAAGACACTGGCCTGTCACACCAGGGATGGGCAGTGGGTACCAGTGTGGATTTTGCCTCCAGTGCATCCCCACAGCCCAGCCGTTTGCAGGTCCCACACCTATTGTAAACTAGTTGGAGGAGTCCAGCACCGCCTTGCTTCTTGTTGTAGGGAAAGACCAACTGAAGCCCAGCAGCATTTCCACTGAGCTGTGGCCTCCTTGGGAGGGACAGTGCTGGGCAGGAGGTGGGGAATTGTTTCTCCATGCCTATTTCTGACTCTTGCAGCAGTGTTAAAAATCTATTATTTTCACTCTGGCACGGCAGTACTGTTCGCCTTCTGTCGAGAAGTGATTGGGCTCCTGTCCATCAAGGACACTGAGTGATTGCACCGAGAAAACTGCACTCAGCAATAGGGGATTTAAGAGGGTGCCTGTCCTCAAACAGGCCTCCAATTAATTAACTCAAATGAAGGGGCTGCTAGGGGTTTGCTTGGGCTTTTCTGTGTTTTCCTTGCGCATTTAATTTATTGGCGGGAGGCTTGGTTTGTTTCCTTCTTGCTTTTTGGTTTGTCTTTAAGACTCTTTGCAGAATGATAAAGCAGGGGGAATGTATTCACTTGGCAGGGGATTAACAGGCAAGAGAAATGGCAAGGCCAAGCCCACCAGGTTTGCAAAAAGCAGGAGGGTGGCAGCAAGGCCAAGCTCCAAAAAGACTAGGAAAGTCTTCCTAGGATGGTGACTTCTCTGAAGAAGCTCATCGCTGTTTTGTGCTGCAATGATTTGCAATACCTTCCATTCCTCCTCCCATGCTTTGGTCCCCTACTAAACAAAAAAATCCTCATGACATAGAAGATTGCTTAATTATTTTCTTTTTCCAACAAGCAGCACAGGAGAATTTGGCATTTAAAGATAATTATTTTACGTTTTTTTCATGTTTAATGAGAATTAGAGCTTGACATTGCATATAGAGATGGACAACCAATGGCACCACATTTAAGGGTTTTGACCAAAGCATGGCAGAGATGGGGAGAAGCACTGTAAGGGTGCATGGGACCCTGCAGTGAAGAACTTGCCCCCATGGCTCACTACTGAGGTAAGAGTTGGGGGAGCACAGCCACTGGGATTCAATTCCCAAATTTCCAATGGAAACATGATCCCCAAGAAGGTGTGGAGACCAGGACACTGGTGACCCACATGCAGTTGACACACTGTGCCACACTACCTCCGCTCATTGGAGACACACACCCCACCACACCAGGTGAACCCTCCTCAAACACAACCACATTTGCAACCACCCAGCCTTACTATTTCCTTCAGACCTCAAGACATTTTACATTGTCACTGCCACTTCAAGGGGCCAGAAAGGTCCTAATCTTGCTCTCAACCCTAATCTTTCAAAAGGAATTAATCTTCAAAGCAATTTCATCCTGGCTACACTGCAGAAAAAATTTTGATTTGTGAGTTGGAGCAACACAGCTGAGCTCTTCTGATATGGGAGAGATGGGAAAGTGTTGGGTGGATGGGCCCAGTGCTAGGAAAAACCTCAACAGAAAGAGGTACCTGGAGCAAACACCACATGTTTGGTCATAGGAAATTCCAACTTTCATTGTTTCCTTCGTTAACTCGAAAAAGTAAGTTTCCCACCTCCCTAAAACAATTAAAAAAAAAAAGAACTGACCTCAGCAGTGTTACATTACATTACAAAGGCTTTGTTTTCCTCCCACAGTACCCTTTCTTCCTACAAATTGCAACATAGCCTACACACAAAACAATCAACTGAACCAAGGGGATTTGGTTTCATTGAAATAAAACATTCTGATGACATTTAAAATGAGAAAATGGTGATGGACCCATGAAATGATTTGATTTTGGTGAATCTGTGCTTCCATTTTGAAAACAGATTCATTAGAAAAATTTTTCAACCAGCTCTAATCAAAGTGCTTTAGGCATTTTCGAAAATTTCAGTCTCGAGCTTCAAAACAATTTAATTTGTGTTGTAAAGCAAAGGAGTTTATGACACAGAGATACAGCAAATGGAAGCACTTTCTGACTTTGTGAACACCTCAACTTTAAGAAATTAATTTAATCACGATGAGGGAGAGTAATTTCAAAAGTTTCTTTCCTGAAGTACAGAAAGTATATCCAAACTGGTCTAAAGGCAGACTTTATAAATATAAGGCTGTCATCATCACACTTACAGCTTGCTTTTCACTAACACCAACTCCATTTAAAATTTCTTAGGGTCACGAGCAAATGAAATGAAAGACCAAGCTTGTTTCTGTCTGGGAAAACCCAAGGGATGGGATCATTATATAGAGCATCTCCAAAGGAGAAGAGATGATGCATAGAAAGCAAGGATAGAGAAAAATAGAGGGTATATAATAAAAATGGAAAGAGAATGAGAACATCACAGCAACTGCTCGTTCCAACAAGAGCCCCATTCACCCTCGCTTGTCTTTCCCTTCAGGGTTAGTTCTTGTTTCATTACAGATTAGCACAGCATCTCCTCTCTCCAGCCTCACTTGCTGGAGATCACTACATCCATTTAAATGGGTTTCAAAAGCTAGGACTGATCTATGCCAAGTTGTAACTTTGGACTCTAGTGTGATGGGTAATGCACTCCGGCCTTCGCCGAGTGAAGGAGCTGTGTGAATCAATCGCTTCCTTGATACGATAAATTCATCAGATAAAGGAGCCTGAGATAACAGGCACAGCACTCAGAAAGCATCTGGTGGCACAAGGTACAGATGCACAGGAAAAGGGGCTGCAGCATGGCTCACCAGGTTTGTGTACAGAGCAAATAGCTGAACAAAGGAGAGTTTTCTGGGGGACTGAAAGGGATCTCTGGATCAAGCAGCCGCCTTACTTTCCCCCGTCCCCTTCAGAGGTAACCACACAACATCACTCTGAAGGCTCTTTGAACCCATGAACTCCACAGCACAGAAACCCAGCTTGAAACACTGACCAGGCACACTATGGGAAAAGCAAAATATCATTCCCTTCAGTCCAAGGGAACCACGGACCTTGTCTGAAGCTCTGCTGCACAAGGCATCTAGTACAGATGTAAAAAAAAAATAATAAATCCAACATTGCCAGAAACCTGCTCTGCTGGCCAGGCTGGCTGCAGAGGGCTGGGCAGCAGATAGTGACACAGCTACAGGCTGGATAATCCCTGCTGCAGCTCCTGACACTTCCATCTGCAAGCACTGGGGACCTGTCAGCTCGCTGAGCCGGTCCTCTCCAACCTTCGTTTAAATTCAGCTCCAATGCCACAGGGAAACAAGCACGGCAGGCTCCGAAGTACTTGCTCTGCCACTTTCACTCACAGAAAAATAAGAGGGAGAAAGAGGAGGGCGCCTTGGCAGCCATGGAAGGGAAACTAAAAGACACCATGAGTTGGAGAGGAAATGAAGCAATGGAGATCATCAGGGCATTACAAAGCAGGAGACTGAAAAAGGGAAGGGATGTTTGTATGGAGAGATGAGGGAAAAGGGCTAGGAAAGACGGCAAGAGATTAAGGATGCTAAAAGCCAGAGGGTTTAGAGGGTCCAGCAGTGTCTTCAAGGGCACTGCAGAGAGCCTGTGCAAAGGAGAAGCCACAGAGCACAGTCCTGCAGCAGATTGAAGCTCAGGGATCAGAGAGGAGCAGATTGGACTCAAGCTCTTCCAGACCCCCCCAGCACCACAATGACAGCCCAGAGCGCCTGCATCCACCCAGCCCTTCGCCATCCACAAAGCTACTTTATCTAAAACAAGCTGAGCAGTGAGATTACTTAATCAATACAGCTAGACACAGCGAGGTGGAATCGGCACCAGGGGATTACCGCGGCAGGAGAAGCGCTTGCAGCCGTGGCGCTGGTGAAAGCCCCCCCTGCACCAGCAAGTGAGCTGCCAGATTGATTCTGAGCTCATTAATCTGTTTCAGGGCCAGTCAGCAGCGTGGTGCTGCTGTGGGCAAAGTGGCATGAGGCTCCTCCTTCTAAACCTTTGGCAGAGGGGAAATACTTTAAATAGAGCTATTCTCCCACGCAGAGCAGTGGAAGGGTGGGTCCTATATCTGGGCTATTTATTCATTTATCAGTCCTGCAGCTCACTATTAATTGCATTTCACACGAGGTAACAAGGATAAATGCTTGTCACTTACTCAGGGAAGGGTCTTCACTTCACTTGAGGCTGCATGAAGTGAACATCCCCTTTAGACCCTTTTAGGAAATGGTGCTGCCCAGTGGATAACAAACCAAGCTGGGTTCCCTGGCCTGCTGCCGATTCAGCAGATAACCTTGAGCAAGTTACATCCCCCACTGGGTCCTGACTACTGGCTTATAGGTAAAATAGGGATAACCAAACAGATCTGAGGTCCCCCACTAGAAATTGCTCTGCGTAGTCATATTGTTATTTCCAGTGAAATAACTGCATGACATACCACAAAAGAGGAGACAGGACATCTGCCACCTGCAGGCATCACTGCACAAACCACCCCAAAAGACCAGCTTTAGGGGAGCACCCCTATTACCACCCCTTTGCAATAGGACCAGCCAAGATAAAAAGGCCACTTTCAGCTGCATCTGGGGCAGGGAGAGGGGGAAGACATGAGGACCAAGACACGAGGACCCATTGCTGTCCATCTCCACAGCTCCTCCTGCTCCCTCCACCCCTTTGCCATGCTCATTGACCAGTTGATACTGCATACTGGCCTCCACCAAGCAAGAGTTCAGCTTCAAAGCAATTCAAATCCACAGATGAGAAGGGCTGCTCACAAATCAGTTTAAAGCAAGTTCACCCCAAATCAATTAAGGAGAAATTTATGCTAGTGGGAAGTGTCTGAACAGGGCTTTATATCGATTTGGTTAAACCAGTGTAAGAGAGCAAGTGCACATGTGGACACGTGTTACACACATGCCTGGAGAACCCCTGCACTGCTCCCAAGTCTTCCTTGTTTAATGCTGAAGGTTTTTCAAACAAAGCCACCAAAGTTGCAATCTTTTGTTTTAACGTGGCAACGCTCCCCACAGCACTTCTAAACCCTCCGTGAAATAGTCACTGTGGTCTTTTGTAGGAAAAAGTTGGGAGATAAATTGCAGATGATTCAGTAAATAACTCAGCCTATGACCTTGATGCTTATTGATTCCTCAAGCTGTTTATCTTTCTTGTGTGCTCCCCAGCAAAAACAATTATCACTTAATTATAAAGCAACTTGGCTTGAGGGAACCGCCAATTGGCTGGCAAGCTTTGCAAAGGGCTGAGTTCATCCGTGTGCACCACACGGCCCTAACCAGAGCAACTGCTTAAGATTCAGGGCCACAAACTTCATTATTTTCTTCCTAGCTCATGTTTTTCCCCTCATCTTAAAATCACTTAGGGAAGTTCAGCCAATCTGGGTGTTCAACTGCTCAAACGCTTGCGACGGATGGGATCAAAACAGCAGGTGCCAACGCTGCCAAGAGGGGGAAAAAAGAACTATGATGATAAAGAGATGCTCAAAGAAATGCTGTTGGTCCTGGAATTAAAGCACCTGGACCATTCTCTTGGGTAAGGCATTTTCACCATCTCCATTGACTCCCCACTTTTCTCCATGCAGAGAGAGCATGTGGGCAGCCCATGTGCAAAATCCAGCAGAAAGTATCGGTTGCTTCCGACCGAAGTTTGACAGTGCCACTGGGATGTGAGTGAATGACAGCGTGCAGCATTTCTGCAGCCATGCATGCTACTGCAAAGCACTTAGTAACATCCATTAGTACAGGAGAAAGGGAATTATCATCTTCCTCTGAAGGCAGGAGGAGGGAAAGGTACCTCCCCTTGGCTAGAAGTAAAGGATTTGCAATTTTTATACACCTTTGGGCTGTGCCATCCTCCAGCGAGAGAACGGGCACTTGCAGGAGCGTGGGCAGGTTATCCTGAGTCCTCTATGGCTCAGGGTCTTGATTTTTGGGACAGATTTCCCCAAGCCATTTGGTGACACTTGTACCCACATGACCACATTGCTGGGCCTGAGAGACCTACTCCTCTCCCTTTATAGCAGAGAAGACAGCGGCACATCTTCCCTACAGCTTGGGGGGAGGTTGCAGATGTCTTTGCCATTCCAGGGGGCACCACAGCAGTTTCATTTCATTGAAGACATTTTTGGGTGTGCTGCAGGGCTTCCTCAAACCTGCCCTCCACCCTCAGTGATACCTAAACACCAGCAAACACCATTAGGGGACTCTCACAGCCTGATAAAATCAGACACTGCAGACTGACAGATCCAATACAAGGAAGAGCAGCAGCAGCCGAAAACACAAAACAGACAAAACATTATTACACAGTCTATATATAAATAAATAAGGGATGGAGAGTACATCCCAGAGTTGCATGGGACACCTCTGTCCCTGCTTTGCAAGCAGGTAGCCAGAGCAAAGCCACATGATGGCACTGCATTTTCCAGAGCCCTCTACATCAAGACACAACGCAACATTTGCCCTTGCACTAGCAGGGGGGTGGCTGCTTTGCTTCTCAGAGCTGGTATGAGCACAGAGCTGCAAGGAGAGCACGGCACAAAGCTCCTGAAACATTCATGCTCGTCAAAAAGACAGAGGGTCCCAGGAACAGCGAGGAGGAAATTGCTCAGGTTTTGCAGGCAAGTCAAAGACCCCACGAGTCACTGCAGGCTCAGCGTGTAGGGCTCAGGAGCAGAACATCCATGCCCAAGACTGGAAGACGCTTGAGCTGAGGTCACCGCAGCCTCTAGGGAGCAGCTCAGAGCCATCTCTCCAGCAGCACTGTTTAAAGGCTGAGGCAGATGTGATCCAGGAGGGAGCCCCGCAGCAGGACACCGAGCATGCAGCATGCTTGCAGCAGCCCAATCGCTTTGTACTCAGGTAACTTCTCATCTCCAATCTCAAATAAAATGAGACTTTGGTGTCATCTGTGGGTGCTCCAAGAGCTTTTATACTATTAAGGATCTTTCAGTAAAACTCAGGATCTGGATCCAACTTTTCTGTAGTTTCCAGGCTGTTGGTTATAATTCCTGCCTCACAACCAGAGTCACAAGGAACACAAGACCACAGCTTTGTACAAAGGTTGTTACCACTACTTGAAATGAGGAGACCTGTCCATAATCAGCCCTACTCCTTTAGTTCAACAGGTATCAGAAAAAAACACTCCTATGCAATTTACTAGGTTTTCTGTTTTTCCTTTCAAAGCAGCTTAGGGAGTGAGGAAAACCAATACTTTACCTTCATCTCATCCTTCCTCCCCATCGTGTCCACATACGGCACATCTGCCTTATCCCTTCCCACCCTGGATACATGAGTTCATCTTTCCAAAGGTGAGTACAAGTATCCTCTGCTTCTGCTCATCACTTTCTCAGCCTTGTGGCTGGAGAATATTCCACATCCTTGTGTTTCCACAGATAAGGAAGCTGATCAAGCCTTGGCAATAGTGATATTTCCCAGCCTGCTATTCCCAGGGAACATATCTAGGAACAATTCAGTATATATGTTGCCCTTGCAGGAGGGAATTGTCACATTAAAAAAAAAAAAAAACAACTCTAAATGCTTAAAAGGGTTTTCATCTAGACTCTCCTGCTGCAAAGTGTCTTCAAGGGCCCCAGATTTATTATTTCATCAGAAGATCAGAGAGGGGAAGTTTGTAGGAGATCAAACAAATATGAATACATTAGAAGAGACAGTAGGAGAGGCTGAAGAAATTGTCGGATTAAATAAAGCACCATCAGAATCAGCACCGACCAGGCAGGTTGTTTTCCCCTCACAGCTCCCACCCTGCAGAACCCCCCAAACCCTGTCCAGGCAGCACTGACCAAGGAGACACCAGCAGTGTCCTGGGTTGGTGAATAAAGCCCCCAGTATCAGCAGAGCCCACCTCTCATCTCCCAAACTCCTTCCACCCCTTTCCCACCACACCAACTTGAGGATTCAGGGGAGTCAGTGCTTTTTTTTTCCCCAAAAAAGATCTGTCATGACATGGCCAACACCAAGTCCTGAAGCATTAACCAGGATCTGTAGATGTGATAAGAAAACCACCAGAAGACAGGAAAGCATCTTCCTCTTGTCACACACTATCGGAGACAAAAACAGAGACAAGGCTGGGAAGCCTCTGAATTTCACTACAGATCCAGCACAGGCATCAAAGATGGCTAAAAACTAACAATATTGCAACATTTCAAGACATTTCTGACACCCTGTTACACTACCATTTAATAAAGGTGTGTTTTACAATGGCTGAGGCAAGGAAACTTCCTATTGAATTTTGCTGTAGACTAAAGATTTAGAATATACACTGAAGGACGTGATTCCAGAGGGGAGAACAAGAAGAAGAAAAAAAAGATGGATCTCCTGAAAAATGCCTTTGATATGGGCCTTGATTTGCTCCCTGTCGCTGCTGCAGACTCCCTCATTTGCTTCTCTCCCTGAGCCTCAGTTTCCCACGACACAAGCAAGCCTCATCACCTTATTTTCCCATACTTTGTCACAGAAAAATAGCTCTTCAAACCCATCTGCAGTCCCCTTCACTATCAGCTGGTGCTTTTGACCCATTAGAAACTGGGACTTGCTGCAGAAACCATCAATTTCCCCCATGCTATGCCAGAGGCTCAACTGACTCCCGTGCTGTTGGGCGCTGCTATTTCGTGCCACGTCTTCTTCAACATTTTGAGTTGAGACACGTCAGCCTATGTTTCCTTGCTCCCCTCCCCAGCCTGTAGCAGCTGAGCAGGCTTCAGAGCCTTCTGTTCCTATCCCACCCCCAGCACCTCTTGGCTCCTCTGCAGCTGTCAGCTCACACGGCTTCATCTCGGGAGATCAGTGGGCGGACACGAATATAAACCAAATATATATAGAAACGTGCACAGGAGGGACTTGCTTCTGCTCACACGTCTCGTGGGAGCAGGTTGGGAAAAGGGTTTGCCAGCACAACTCTTAAGTCCTCATTCACAAGGAGGAGAGGCACAACTCTGAGGTTTAATTCATTACACTGACTTCAGTGCTGGCTGAGTCTGCAGTCTTGGAGAAAAATGTCACTTTGTTGGGTTCAAAATGGGAACTCTTTACTTGCTGCTACCTGTGCAGGTGTCACCAGTATTTGGGTTTCCACCAGCACCTCCTCTGCTAGCCTGAGCTCAGGCACTTCACCCAAGGGTTCAGGCAAGAGCAACCACACTGAATGCCACCAAATCTCTGCTTGCTGACACGCATGTGAAAGCAGCTTTTTGTCCTCACCACCGCCACAACTCAACCAAAACTCACCCTCCAAGTAAGCAGGCGCTGGCCCATCCTGAATTACACAGGGGGAGCAACAGTGGTGCTGCCCCCCTCAACACAAGCCAGCAATATCCCCCTCTTGCAGGCCCTTTAAATAGCATGGCAGGACAGCCTGCAGTGTCCCTGGGCAAGCTTGTGAGGCACAGGAGACCTGCAGAAACATCTTGGATGCTCTCGGGGTAGTGGAGACCCTTGGTGCAGGGAGGTGCTATGTCACAGAAATACCAAACATCTCCAGGTGACCTCAACCCCCCCAAGACTCAGAGCTGCCACAGAGGAACAACACAAGGGAGAAGGAAAAATAATCTTTTCACTCCTGGCAGCTCTGCAGAGGGAACACCTGCTTTTTGCCGGCTCCACACTCAGCAAAACTGAGCTTTCATGGCTTGATAGTGTACACGGCGAGCCCACGCAGACACATAAAAATCAATGCACATCGATCCCTAAGCCAGGAATTCATAAACTCCTTTAAAGGTCAGGGATTGATTTTTCACTTTCTGTAAAAAGAAGAGACTCCTGCCATCATCCTCCTGCTCCCATCAACTGACTGGTCCCGTGCTCCCCTCTCCCACCACATGGTACCAGCTTCCCAGCAGGTATTGCCAAAGCAAGTACACCTTCCTCTGTGTGCTACACACACAGTCATCGTGTGAAAATGTCCATGACACATGCAGAAATTTACCACACAGCTGGAAGAAGTAAGTGCTCATAGCAATGCATGGCATCTATTCAACTCCTCACTTGCTGGAGTTCCTGTTTTTAGGGGCTTCAGAGAAGGCTGATCCCTTGCCAACAGCCCTCCGGGCTGTCAGGGAGCAGCCTCCCCTCCACCATTACCATGGCCTCACCAAACAGAGCCTGACTTAATTTGAGGATCCCTATAAATGGCTACTGTACCCCTGTAGACATAAAAATCACATCATAGATCATCCTCCAGCAGCTCCTCCCTTTAAAGGCCAGCAACAACCTCACCCTCTCCAAACGATCCTTGCCTTTAGCCCCATGACACAAGGGTCATATGGACATCCCTGACTTGTCAGCAAGGGATATAAGCATCCATCCCCCAGATCAACCACTCTCCTCCCCTGCTCCTGGGCTCCCCTCCAAAAGCAGCCACCAGCAGCAACATCTAATTGCCACAAAATAGCTACTCTCCATTTCAGGGTGCTGCTTTCTTTTACTTCAGCAGCTGGCAAATCAACCCTCCAAAGAATTATAACTACCCTGCCCTGGCCCCATTCCCTGGATTCCTGGCCCCTTTCCCTGGCACACCTCTTCACTGGGCTGGAGGTCACTCCAGCTCTGCCCAAAACCCCTTCTCCCCCTCACATGCCTGCCTGGCCTCCAGCTGGTTTTCACACACGCGGCACCACCACCTCCCTAAACCAGCACTTGGCTCCTGCAGGCCCCAAAGACCTAATTGCCCAAGTAACAACTCTGTAGGAGCCTTTTCCATTACCCCTGTCCTCAGGTCAGCCTGGTCCTACTTGCCACCACGTATCTGTGTTCACTCCTCTCTACTACCTGCAACTCCACACAGATACAAGACACAAAGCTTCTCCCCAGCTGCACCACAACCGACTGCTGTTTGGAGGCATGAGAAAACACATCTAAATGGCACTGGATTTAATTGATTTCTCACTGGTTCCTGAATGGAAGTTCAGTGGGGAAGGTCAGAAGTGCAGAACCACAATGGGTATGGGCAACAGTGACATGCAGAGGAGCAGCTGCTGCAGGGGCTGATCCATGCCTTGGCACGTCCTCAAGGCTTTACATATAATTTAGTGGGCATTAAGGCAGTCCTGGAAACCATTGCTGTGGCTGGAAGCAAAGGACACCTGCTGCAGGAAGCAGTTTCCCTTCCTTGCTAAGCTCAGGGAGGCACTGTGTGGTTGGGATGGGGATGCTTGGCTGCAAAGCACACGTTTCCCTGCTAGAAAAGTGCAATTTAAGCTATCCTTTACAGCAAATAAAGGGTTCAGAGTAACAGTATAACCTCCTAGTAAAACATTTCCCTCCCCAAGGGAAGCTTGTGGGGAAAAAAAAAACTCAAGAAAACTCACAAATTATTGCTTTTTATGGCAAAACTGCCTATATTTCAACACAAGCCACAAATGCTGCTTTCTGGCCAGCCTCACCAAGCACTGTCAGTCCTTGGCTGATGCCTCCTGTCCCAGCTTGGCTGTGTGCAGCCGTCCCCCTTACACATTGTCCCTCCAAACGTGCTCAGTGCCACGGCACTGCATCTGTGCCCAGGCTCCCTGTGCTGCATGGAAGAAGCAGACACGTAACAGGGAATGGAAGTGACTGTAAGCTCTCCCCAGCCAGTTTCATGAAGGATTTTTAACACAGAAGGATGTTCAAAAAAGAAATCTAGGTGAGCATAAGCACCCCTAAGACACCTAATTAACATTCTACACTTGCTGCTCATGAAAAAAACAAAGTTCTAAGGTTAAGGTGGCTGGGATTTGGTATACTGGTTTGTGGCTGTTGCAGGTATGGCCCTAGACTCAAAACACCAACACATTCAGAGGTGAGGGATGGCAAGAGAACATTCTGGGCCAGTAGTACAAAAACCAGATTCAGGCTGAGTGTGAGCCTTGTGCCAGCTGCTTGATGATGTTTCCAACACCACTGGAAAAGGGGTAGAAAGTGCCACCAAGCAATTAAGGCCAACTTATACAAGAGAAAATTAAGTTAAAGAAACTTCCCTAAGCTTTACAACACTGCTGGAGTGGTGCAGTTTGACAGGGAAAGAGGAGAAAGCTCCCTGGACCCTGGAGATGATGTAGAGGATGGACAGACACAGGATTGCCAGTTCCAGGAAAAATCAGGTCAATTCCCAGCTCCAGCATTTTCCACACAGCCTCAGGTAAGGCATTCAATCCTTTTCTGCCTTGTTTTCTCTGTGCTTGCCTTGGAGAACTTTGGGCCAAGACTGTCTTACAAGGGGTTTGGCTACACTTGACTGCTTACTTTAAATTCAGTAATTGCCAATTAAATCAACATGCTTAACATACTTCCATAGACTGTGCTTTTTTCCCCAACTAAACATGTTCACCTTAATTAAAGAAGTCTGTAAGTCATTGCAAAGCCATCATGTCCTGCCAGCTCAGTCTTATCATCTGAGCATTTGTATGCCCACAAGTCCAGTTTTACATGGCTGGCACTAAGGGATAGCACCTTCTATTCAAGAGGGGCCTCAAAGTGGCCCTAGGCAAGAAAATTAAATCCAATGCAGATGGGAGGAGAGGGATGTCTGAAAGCAACAAATATTTTCAGGAAAGGGAGTAGAGTGGCTTAAAAAGCATTTCTAGACAATATACATATGGGTACATGTGCAAGAAAAAAGGGCAAAGTTTGCCACAGAGGTTAGACTTGAAAATCTCTTGCTGGCTTTTCTACTTTTCAATGAAAGGATGTAATAGTTGTATTTACAGTTCATAAGATGGATGTCATGTGTTTGGGGTGAGATGCTCCACCCCCCACGCCCCTAAATAGAGAAGACAACAAATAAAAGCAATAATGGGAACCGTTGGAGGGAACGTACTCCCAAGGCTGATTCCAGATCATAAACTCTTTTGTCACATTGAAGGACTCAAGTCAAGCAGCAGAAGAGGATAGAGGTGATTAAGAGATTTCCCTGCTCTTCCAAGAGAAACAGCTCACCAGCTGATCAGAGCTGAGGTGGGCAACCCTTCACACCTGTGCAAGGTTCACACCAGGTTTCACCTCCATCCCAACCCTCCCTGTCTTGCCAGGGACCAGCACAGGCACAAAGCTGCATTGGACTAACAGCAACAGCACCAAGCTGCAGCCCCAAGGGACCAAGCTCAGCACGAGGCTGCCTGCTCCAAAAATCTTCCTGCCCACCCCCCCCTTGCAGTAGGGCTGCTGGAGTCACCTAAGGTAAATCCACCACAACTTTGTAGGAAACCATGGAGTAATTTTAATACTTTTTTTTTTAAAGAGGATTTGTTTCAGAAAAGCTGTCAAAAAATGTTTAATTGATGAAAAGCTGGATTTTCAAGGAAAGACAGGTTTCAGAAGTGACACTGATAGCCTTGTGAGTAGAAAGTCTGGGGTTGAGCATGAGGAGTGGGTGGGAGTGCAGGGGAAGAATACATTAGAGTGGCAAGTGCAAAAATGAAACAAAGCCCTTGTTATTTTGAAATCTTTAATAGAATTGTACCCTTTTTTTTTTACCTAATCAGCAGTCAGCATATTGCCATTTGATCACCTAAATGCATGGATGGGCTGAGAGCAGTGATAACCACCCTCATCACCTAAATACCTGTTTTAGGGTCGCAGGTAACTCAGGGAAAACCTAACTTTTCCCTAAGATGACAGGGAGGCTCAAGGATGGAAAAATAAAATCCTCTGGCCTGATGCAGGCAGAGGCCTGAACTTCAGCTGCCCTATGCTCTGAGCACCAACAAAACTCATTCAGCAGGTCATGAGCAGCTTGAAGATGGATTTCTTGCTCCCGTGTCAGGTGATGCAACACATCATATACATTACGAGGATTTTACCATCTATTTGGAACAGGAGGTGCTCATTTAAAGAAAAGAAATCTAGAGGGAGGCAGGAGGGTGTCTATGTGATTTATTACTGCTGTACAATGAGCAGGAGCTAGCAGCCATGGCACAATACTGAATCCTGCAAACTGATACCGGGAGAGCTGAACTTCAGTGCTTTGATGCCATAAAACTGAAGTTAAAATGAGGAAGGGAATGCAACAAGGAAACTAAAGGATTGAAATATTCCCTAGTATTTTCTGGGAAAAACTTTTTACCCCCATGGCTTATAAATCATGCAGTAAAACTACAAAGCTAGAGATCTCTGTTTGACTAATGTTGCCGTGCTTTCCTTAGAGAGGAACAGTTTGACCTCAGGATGTCAGCATTAAATAAGACAAAACCACCAACGATGTTCTTTTTTAATCAGAACTGTTGTTGCAGCATTTCACCCACTTCAAAGCACCTCGTCTCTGCAGCTGCCTTTCTCTGGGGAGCCTGTTTGCTCTAGGACACCCATAAACTTTTGGAAGCAGATGCAAAGGCTGCACAGCTGGCACCCCAACTCCCTCCCACTAAGGTGCGGTCTCCAAGGCTCAGACTCCCATTGATAAATTCTCAAAGTGGTGTTTGAAGACAAAGTGTGGCCCCAGGATGGAGAGCAATGCATAGGAGATGGAGTCACAGTATTTTTTTTCTATGCCTTGGCATAGGAAGGGCTACTGGTCCAGGTGCTGTGGCCTTGAGATGCTGTAGGGGGTGACCAGATATGCTGGATGTCTCTGGCAGAGCGGTGACATCCCAGAACCGAGAGCACAACCCCAAGGATGGGATTTTGCAAGCAGGTGCCCTGAGCAGCAGCAGCAGGTAGCCAGCTCTGGCTCACACCCCAGCAGTCCTCCTCAGATGAAAATCAGTGTCACTGTTATGGTGAGCTTGAGAGNATAGCAAAAGATTTGCAGAGCTGTCTGTAAACAATCAGGCTCTGTGCAATAAACATGCCCAGACAACTCTGCCAAGACACCCCAGCCCCCATGCCCTGCATTTCCAGGACCCTTGTTTGGGAGTTGCCACATCAGCAGCCTAATAGGGGCATGTTACTGGGGGTGGAGGGGGTTGGGGGGTAGAAAGAGAGATGCCCTTCAGCTTTATGTGGTAAAACAGCTAAAACTGGCTTCTGGGGAAGCAAAATGTTCAGTGTCACTGTTATGGTGAGCTTGAGAGATCAAGGCGGGTCCTCGTCTAGAACACGGCTGGAAAATAGCTGGAACAGGGATGGACTCAAACTTTGCAGCTGAAGGGTTAAGCTATTCCTGAAGAGCTAGTGGTTCTTCACCAGTGAAAGAAAGCTTCAAAGTCATGCCCAGGGACCCTGTATCACACAGGTCTAACTCTAAAAACAGTCTAGAGGGGTCTCCAATAGCATGTGCAAAATAAGGTTGTTCTATTCCAGAGCTTTCCCCTCAATTTTCCCATACAGCAAAGGCTTCCACAACACTTGGCCTCCTGATAAAACTCAAAGGAACAAGCAACCAACAGAATGTGTCAAAAAACATGTACATATGTTTCTAGGGCTGAAAACATGACCAGAACAGGTGAACCAGCTGAGTGTTTAGCAAACTGCAGCCAGAAGTGACTGGCAGTTTTCAAACAGCCTCTTCAGTATCAAAAGGACTGATCTTCAGGCAGGGCTTGGCACCTTCCTTCTGGAAACTGGGTCCATAAGAGAAAAAGTCACCAGAGCACTTCTGAGTTCTGATTAACTGCAATTCAGGATTTCTGAGCTCAGCCCAGGCACCCAAGGCACATGGGATCAATTCTGCTTCCTGATTTTTTTTTAAATGGCCAGTGAGAAAAAGTTTCCAGTGAATACACATACACAGCAGCCTCAGAACAGCTGACCCTGTGGAAAGGGGCAAAAAAACCCCAACACCACCAACACACTGACCAGAGCCCAACACAAAGCCCGCTCTTGGGTTGTGTGTCTTATAATCTAGGGTAGCAGCTAGATGTTTTAATCTAAATCAAGCCAGCCAGATTGGAAAGGAGGGAGCAAAACCCTGACAAAATAAATTCTCTGTGAGACACAGCTTGCCAGTATATCTGCTCGGTGACACCTCCTGTAAACTCCAGAAATGCAAATCGCAGAGCACAGCCCCACCTCTGCGAAGAGCACCGAAAGGCGAGCAGGCAGGATGGCACTGGGCAGCCCGGCAGAATGCAAATGAGGCTTTGCAGGCACCACTGCTGCAGCATTTACTGACAGCCAGGATGGACAAACAGACCTTGCAGCCTCACACATCCCAGTTTGTGAAGGAACATGTCTGTGACCCTGTAGAAGGCGGTGAAGGTTTGTAGGGATGCCACGGCTGATGCCTGGTTGAGGCATTTGAAATCCTGCAATGCAGGAGGGACAGCAGGGTGGGTACCACCTGCAAAGGACTGCAAAACTTCTCCTGAGGCTGGCAGGTAAAAAGGAGCAAAGACCCATTCAATGCTCACCCAAAAAGGGTGTTTGCACCCACCAGGGCCCTGGAAAGCCTGAGCCACAGGGATGTGCTCCTCAAGTTCTCGACTCAGCTAACTGCACCACAAGTCACCACACTGATACCTTTTCCTTTAGTCCCAGCAGATCTCCTTAGTCTTCTTTTCTTTACTGAAAGAGTCATCAAGCACTGGAACAGTCTACCCAGGGAGGTGGTTGAGTCCCCATCCCTGGAGGGGTTTAAAAGACGGGGAGATGCAGTGCTTGAGGACATGGTCTAAGGGTAGACTTGGTGGACTTAAAATTCTATGATTCTATGATTCCCCCCATATATTTGCCATGCAATGGGGGCACCATGCAGTAACCCTCACACAGTAAAAACCCCCAAGAACTCCTGTCCAGCCCAGCAAGTCCCAGCACTGCCTCACTACAACTCTCTCCCACCTTCTCCCCCGTGTTGGCCACGGCTGCGTTCCTACACCGTAGCGTCCCATCAAGCCAGGGCACAGCACACAAGCCTGAGAAAGTGTTAAAACTGCAGCAGCACAGACCTGAGTGGGAACCCAACCACAGACCCTCCACCACTCCCTCACCAGCCCCAAGGAGACCGAAGACTGACTGAATGACTCTGGCAATTAACTTACTTAGTCTCTAACCCAGTTCCTTTTAAGGTAAATTTGCTCGCGTTAATGGAAAAGGGTATTTTGGTTTTCCATCACCTGCCAAGTCATTTAAAAAATTGTTTTCCCCCTTCTCCCCTCTGCATTCACGACTTAATTGCAACAGCTCTTTGACAGCAGATAGGTTCCAGTGGGCTGCCACTCCAGATGTCAGGAACATGTTAGCAGGAAAAGGCCCTGTAGGATATTTATGGCTTTAATTCCTCGGTAGAGGGCTTTGTTCTGTCATGCGGTGACACACGAATTGCTACTCATTTGATCCTGTATTTCCACATCAGTGACACTTTATGAAGGGGCTCCTGGCTTCTCTTTACTGTCTCCAAAGTTATCTGTCCCTCTGCCAGCACTGCCCTGGATAAACTGGGCAAAGCAAGGGTGGCTGGAAAAGCCAGAAGAGCTGTTCAGCAGCAGGGCTTGCTCCTGCTGGAGCATGAAGGAGCTGCACAAAGGCACCTGGAGAGAAGCGGCAGAGATCATTCAGCTTTTCTTCATCCTTGTCTCTGCAAAGCAGAGGCATTTGCAGTGACCCCTTTGGTCAAGCTGAGAGTGTCTCCTGGAGAAAACCTCTTGGCTTGTTCTGCAACAACACCCAGGAGTTTCAGGTCTGGGCTCCATGACCCTGAATGAGCTCTGTGCTACAGAGCTATGTCTCAGCTCCAATAACATGCTGTGAAGCGATGACCTCAAAGAGATGCAGGATCTGGCCCTGGCCTACCAAGTTACCTGAACATCAGCAGCTAACCCCCAGAGCTGGGATGAGCAAGCATGTTAAACAGCTACTCTTCACACAGCACAATTCCCATTGTCACACACACAAATGTGCAATGAACCATCTCATAAATGAGGAAAGCAAATGGAGAGGGATCCCTACATTGTGCTACAAGTGTGCAGAGGGAGTTGCAAAAAAAAAAATAATCAATTAATAAAAGGAAACCCACTGCTGCTACACAATAAGCAAGCTTTCTGGCAGGGGGAGGGCACACATCTACTGTGGATACAGAGAGACCTTCTAAATGAAGGCAAGACCAGTGAAATAACAGAGAGCATTTGACTTTCACAGGGTCAGAAGGGGTGTTGGAGGCACAGACAGGACTAAACTCCACCCCTCCATCCTCCTATCCCCCTGCTTGTTCCTGGGCAGCAGCAGCAGCAAGGGCAGGACTACACAAGAAGAAATCTCCTCCCCAGCTGCAGTGAATTCCCACAATTTCCCAGCTCCAAATGGCCTGAAAATAGCAATACCAAAAAAAACCCCAAACCAACAAAAAAACCCACCTCAATCCTGTGGATTTTCATTTGCTACACCTTATACACAACAAGAATAAGTACATACAAATACTTGCACTATTTTGCCAATACAACAAGCACCAACCTGAGCTACTGCTTCTATCGCCCCGCTGCCTCCCAGTCCAAGAGAAAATTTGCTTTGCTGAACACAGCACTTGTTATTTTTTTCTATATTTTTCCTCCCTCTTTCTTCAACATGCACATTTTCAGGCAGATTGCACTCTCCCCTCTCCCCAAAAAAGCAATCTTTGGAGCATTAAGATTTCTCCATATGAAGCCACCCTCACGAGCAACACACTGGGGGTTCTTCCCTCCTTCGCTGCAGCGTCCCCATGTCATTTGCTTCCACCAGGCAGCTTGCAAGCTAGACACAAGCTACCAATTTGCAGAGGAAAACAGGATGGGGAGCAGGGAAAAAAGGATAGGGAGGACCAGGGTAGGACAGCAGAAGACAGCCTAGCTCTAGGGCTCCTTGTACCTCATCAAAAATCCTGCGGTTACATGACACAAAAGCACCGGTGAGGTATAAAGTCACCCCACCATTTCAAATTTGTTCAGTGGTTTTTGACAGGTTGACTTTGTAGCAGCCCCTTTTACACTGGATCAAATAATGTCTGCACTTGCCATTGTAATGGCCAGGGAGATCTCACCCAGCTCCCAAGAGACAGCATCATCACAGAGCTCTGCTTTGGCAGGGAAGGGACTCCGCTGGCATCCAGCCCAGACAAGAGCTCTGTGATATTGAACAAATCTGGAGAAAATAACTGGGAAAGCACGTTGTCACTCATGGTGGGGAGAAGGGGTGACAGCAAAGCTATGAGGCTCTTCAAACTATTGTTTCTGCAAAGAGCCTCGAGCCACTGGCTCTGTCATAAGGAGCTTTCAAGGCTCTCACATCGGTTTCTTGCATAGATGGGGCTACAATGCCAATAGTGTTGCACCCTGTCCACAGCAAAGCAGCATCAGGAGCAAATAACCCACAAAAGATAGCACAGAGGTCCCACTGCTTGTCCCAGTAACCAGAAGCTGGATCCCACACGTCCTCTTGGCTGCTCAGCATCTCAGACATGGAAATACTTCGGGGTGATGATTTTTTCCTGGTCTTGCCCTGCACGAGTGCACAACCATGCAGCCATTCCTCTTGCAAAGGACATACAAGAGCCATTCAGGCCTAGGCTATTAATTAAAGCCTGGTAATGCTATTTTTACTGCCAACTTGGAAGGTCCTTACTGCATTTTATTAGGTAATTGCCACTTGTAAGGTGTTTAAATTGATGTCTTTATCAGGTGATGCAATACAGGGTAGTTTTAATGGTTGAAATCATACCCCACAAGCACTCAGGCAGTGCTAGCTCCAGCCTGCACCTCTGAACTGAATGGGCAAGCAAAGATTCCCCATCAGAGACTCTGATCCCAGAGCAGAGATGCCCCAAACCAGCCAATTCTTCCACTCCTCCTACAAAAATTGTATTTTCTGGCTTATATTTAAGTGGGGGAGAAAAGAGAAAGCCAAGGGCAGCTGGGATCACCCTCTGATCACCCAAAACATTGCTTTTCCTCCACCTCTTTGTTTTCTCTTGTTACTTGTTAGCCAGCATGGAAAAACCAGCCACCTGCACTTCCAAGTCATTTCAAAACTAAAATGAAAAGCCAATGCATTTTGTCATTTCAGAAACCATGCCCTCGTTCAGGGGCCTGATTTGTGTCAGTCTGAATCACCTGGATATTGGGTTGCAGGAACAACTTACTTCCCCAGCAACCCCTGCACACCTTCCCCCTTAACAGAGTCCCTCGCAACGTGATTCCTGCTGAAGCATCCGAGCACCTGGCAGCCTTCTCTGGGGCGATACAGCCAACAGAGGCGCTGCTTTTCCCACCCCTCAGGGTTGACACACGGGCACGATGCTTGTGCTTAAGGCAGCACTGCTTTGCCTTGAACCACGGAGGGACTTAGCTCTGCCAGGACTATCCCGAGGGCGAGTGCAAAACCTCAACAGCAGCGGCTGCAGCCTCCGATCTCCGCAGGATCCCAGTTTCCCCCGCAACACCCGCTCTAACCTCTGGCTCGACCAGAGGATGAGAGATAAATAACCCCAGCTTGAGCCCAGGCTTTTTGGAGAATTACAGCCTACAGACAGCTTTGTAACCGGTCTGAGTCACCGGCAGCTCCGAGGCAGCGGTGACCGTGATTGCTGGGTTTGGATCCCATTGATGCAGGGAAGGAACCAGTGAGAGCACATAGCAAGGGCTTCCCAGGGTGAGTGGCAGGGCAGGATGGGGGGAGCTGTCCTAATCACTGTGTCACCTGGGAGGGAACAAGGAAAGGACTTATGGATGCAGACAGGGGAGGAGGCGGCAGGGTCGGACCCAGCCGGGATGTGGTATCCATGTGCATGGTACTGAGGTCCAAGGGGGAAAAGCCACTCGGCTTTCCAGCCCCCAACATGCCACCAGACCCTGCCTTTCATCCCTTTGTCCTCTTCCTCATGTCCATGCCTTTGAAAACCGCTACTGCCATCTGATCTCTGTGGCAGATGTCCCTTCCACAGCCTCCCCTACACACTATCCTTACTTTCCCCATTCTTTTGTTCCTTCAACTGCTCTTCCCTTCAAAGACGAAAGTTACTGATTTATGAGGGTCCAGAGGAGGCCACAAAGATGATAAAGGGGCTGGAGCACCTTTCCTACGAGGACAGGCTGAGAGAGTTGGGGCTGTTCAGCCTGGAGAAGAGGAGGCTCCGGGGAGACCTTCTAGCGCTCTGCCAGGACCTCAAGGGGGCCTACAAGAAAGATGGGGAGAGGCTGTTCAGTAGGGCCTGTTGTGACAGNCTTCTAACCCTAATCATTCTATGATTCTATGTTATATTCCACCCCAACTCCTTTGGCAGACTGGAATTACTGGCCTGTATTCCTCTGGAGGAAAGAGCCTATAACAAGTGCAAATGCCATGACAAGTCACCTTTGCACACATGGAGATGGCTTCAGAAAAGGGAGGGGAGGAAGTGTTGCCCCAACCTCAGTCCAAAACCAAGGCAAGGGCTTTTTTCCTGGGGAAAAAAGAAAAAGTTTTTAGGTAAATAAGGACATAGCTCTGTAGTTTCCAGCTAAAAGGCTGGAGGAGAAAAATCTTTGCTGGTAAATTTGGAAGTTGGTGGGATGTCTAGCCCTGCCCCAGCCCACCAGCACAAGGATTACAGCCCAGTGTTGGCTACTGGAGAGGTGAGGGAGGTAGCCATGAGCCAGACCATGCCCTCAGATAGAGAGGCAGCCAGAGCACCTGGGATCCTGCAAGGTGCCAGATGCACTGAGCCAAGGAATCTCACCTCCCAGCCAAGAATGGGGATGAGAACAGGGATGGAGAGGAAGAGAGCTGCCTGTGACCACTTAGTTTTAAAAGCAGACTCAAATTAACACACGAGAGTTGCAGCCCAAGAAATTACAGGTTCCCCTCACTAATGAGGGCCCGGGGTCTCTTGTTTCACATCAGGTTCCTCACAGCTTGTGGCAGAGTTGACCCTGCCTGATAAATTTACAGAGATGGAGAAAAACAGAGGAAATAAGAGGATTCACCTTCTTAAATGTTTAAAGCCTATTACCAAAATAAGTGCACAGTGTTGCCATTATAAATGTCATTCCTAACACCTTCTGATTTCTGCCTCCCCCACTTACACACCGAAGTGTCCAACCTATTAGGGAACAAAAGGAAGCTGCCTTTTAAATCTCATTCACTCCAGCTCCTTGCCTGATGGATGGCTTTCCCTCTGAAGCTCTGTTTCACATAAAAGCATCTCAGCACAATGCTGTAAATCTAGTCTACATCAGCTTTTATGGGAGGCTGGGTTGGGCCCACGACTAAATTACCATTTATTTATTTGCTTCCTTCAAATATTTAGAAAAGAAAAAAAAAAGATACCTACTACTGCTCAGATAGGAGGGCTGGCATCACTAAAGTGTGTTTTGCAGAGCAACCTGGATGGAGCAAGGGGTCTGCCTGCACCAGAAGGAGCCTGAGCCAGCAAAAGATGGCCAGGACCAGGCTGACAAGGAACCAAACAGAGTTTCTCCCTGCAGGGCTCCACCTGAAAAATCTCACCTGGTTCCTGCCAGCCCCATCCAAGGTGATACCCCAAACCCACCATGAGCCTTCTGAGTCAGACACAGCCCCTTCCTCCCTCTCAGCATCCTTCCGAATCCCATACATCAGGACAGAAGTCCCAATAAAGAGCCAAGCTGCACACACATCCCCCAGCAAAGGGGCTTGCCCCACATGCAGCTCATCACTCAAGTGGTGGCTATCCACAATAATGTAACCTTCACCTCACAGCGAGTTTTACTGCCTCCTGCCTCCTCTTCTAATAATCAATATTGATTTTACTGCCTGCATTATTATCCCAGTTCAGAGATTTATTTTCTTGTTTTGCATCGTGTGAAAATGGGTGGTTTATAGAGCAAGTCCTTAATTTAATCCTCCCCAGGGATAATTACCTTGCCCCACTGGCAAACCACAGTGCTCACACCATGCTGGAAAACAATCCTCAGCTCTCACGTGGAGGCATTTGGGGGACAACTGGGGCCCACGTGTGGGGACACAGGTGCAGAAGAGCCACACTGCTCGCAGCAAGCCCTGGGGCTTGGTTTCTTTCTGCTTATTTCTATCACTTAACACTTTTCAGGCTTCACCCTCACCCTCCAAAAGCAAAGCATCACCATCAGCCCTGGCACTGGGCACCCAGTGCCAGCTGACCCTGTGGGGCAATGGGTCTGCTGGCCCCTGCATCCAATTAACAGAACAGACAATGTGAAACCCACACTTGACAACAATATGAGTTAACATTAATAACCAGGTTTCAAATATATATTACAATGGCTGTTTTTAATAAATATTTCATGAGCACAATTCCCCCCCTTTCCATTGCCAGCTTTCATAGGCTTAATTTGCTTTAATGAGGATAAAAATCACTCTGATAAATTGCTCCTTCCCAACCACGCACGACGCCAGAGCAGCACCCGCCTGCAATATCTGTCATGTGGAGCCCAGCATTTGGCTCTGCATTTGCAAACAGACCCTGAGAGTGAGGAGTCAAAAGGGATATCCTCATCATCACCACCCCTGGGATGACACTGGCTCTCTTGGGACCAAAGGTCCCAGGCATGAGTCAGAACAAATGGGCAGCTTCAACGGAGAGGAGAGGAGAGGAGAGGAGAGGAGAGGATCTCCCACTTCTATCTTACGGTGACGGAAGCAGCTGATGTTTTCTTTGCATTCAGAGCTCACGTGTGCTTATGCCCTGATCACAGGGAAGTCTTGAGTTAATACACTGAGGCTTAGCATTAAGAGGTATTGAACTAAAAGCTTTATTGAGCACATGTGGCTAAGCTGAAGCTTTACCCAGACCTAACCCAAACACACACCCTCTCCCTGCAGGCACTAGGCCGGAGAGATCTTTGGCATCACCACCTCTGGACCAGGTGAGAAGGACCCACTGCACCCACTGTTCCTTCCCAAATATGACAGGGGGTCATTTTAGGAACTTGCTGGCTTGACCAGCTCAGCAAACAGTATCTAGGTTTCTGTCTTCCCCAGTATTTATGTTATGAGCAGACATGGGAAACACTTAGAGGCTGTATAATCAACAGTGCCACAGGCAGGTCTTTCATGTGCATGATGCTTGGGGACTTTCAGGATGGGTTGTTACCATACAAAGCATCCTTGGCTCAGCTTTGCTCAGTCACAGCTTTCTGCTCCCCTCCTCCAACCCCCAGACCAAGAGGAAATCCAAGTGGGATGTGCAGAGCATACCACAAAAAGAGATTTGAGAAGCAGAACTTCACTTTGTCTTCCACTTCCTCTTCAGTTCTGATGTTTTCACTCTTTGCTAAGGTTTTTTGCAGGGTTTTTTCAATTTTAATTATTTTTTCCCCTCTTCTCTTTTTAAGGCCCTTTTTGGCACATATTACAACCTTCCAACCTTCTCTGCACACACATTTGCCTCTAAGTTCCTATGGGAAGCATCCCCATTGCCTAGAGGTGGGGGGCAGAGAAATCCAGCCCCTGGCCCTCAGCCCATAGAGGGGGTGATGAGGAGGCAACATTAGAGCTGACAGAGTCCAAACAAGCCCCATGGGAAATGGCTGCACACCCTCTGCCAGAAGAGTATGAAGCCAGCACACAAACATACTAAAGGAATCAAAGACAAATCTAGATTGTTGGGTTGTTTGTTTGGGGTTTTTTTCAAATACTTTCCAGCCCTTTTCCTCTCTGCCACTGCCTAATCATGACACCCATATTTGGGGATCTTCTCCCTCCACCCTAAATGAGGATTACAGAACTGGAAAAGCCAAGAATGAACTAAAGCAATTGAACTTCATCTCATCTGCAACTGCTATTTCTGGCAAGAGCAGTAACTTTATTATCCTGCTTAACTCCAAATTGAATTGTGTGAAATAGAGAATATTTATCAACTTTTCTCCCAGAAAGCCTCCTCCCAGCAAACCCAAAGCGAGACAAAATTTTTATGCCAACAAAAAAAAAAAAAAAGAATATTAAACCATCACAAAGCAAAAGACATTCTTCCCTGCCACTTCACTTAAGTTATAAGAAACAGGAAGTTTTGAGTGGAAAAGAATAACAAAAAAAACCCAGAACACCTTTACAGTCAAGAAACCCCCTCCAATGGTTTGGAAAGGCACAATTCAGTGGTACCTTTTCTGCACCTAGTAACAGAAAGTAAAAAAATAAAATAAGGCTGATGGATACTTTGGGTTACAGTCATGAAAAGTGATGTGGAGGGGAAGCAGAAATTAAGCAGCTTGGGTTTAATGAGAATTATCATGAGACTAGAGGCTTTTTTTTTTTTAATGACAGAGATGATGATTCAGCAATTCAGTTACTTTCATGCCTTGTATTGCCCCCTCCCCAATCTCATTTTTACCAGGTGTGTGCAAAGCTACCAAAAATATCAACTGGGAAATGTCACAATGAAAAATCTCAGCATTTCACTTCAAAGCAAAGCGTTCTGCTTCAAAATGCCAGCATTTTATAATTCAATAAGCTGATTTGAAGCATCTTATCTGATAGCCCTCTGTCCAAAAATGAGAAAAATCGACCTTTTTTCCCCTCCCAACATTTTGGATATAAAGCTGTACGTTTTCTTAGGCACTCTTGTAGTCACATTCAATCACCTTTTGTTTTAAATGTTCTCTGTAGCATCTCCTTATAGAAAAATCTTACCATGCTCTGACCAAAATCTAATAAGCTTTAAAAAAAACCCAACCAAAACAACCCAAACAAAAAAAAAAACCACCAAGCATAACACCATCATTTATTGCTTCAGCAGGTAACACCTCCCAGAACATATTAGCCCCATATTTAGGACAGTAGTTATGTCTTGTATTCATTGCTTAACAGAACAGTTTAGTTGTTGGCACTGGGGGATTAAACACAGTCAGCAAACCCAGTTTTGTAGTTTCTAAAAACAAACTGGTGCTTGTCAAAAAAAGAGCAAAAACACACTTAGAAAAACTAACTTCCATCAGGCTTTAATGTCAGAGATGATCATTATGCAAACCAGTCCCTTCCCAAAGGAAAGTCCTTGTTTAAAAATCCTTCACAATCCCTTGTCTTACAGTCTTAACATCTTCCCTGGACAAGAAAACTGCAAGGGCAGCAGCCAGGACTTGCATCCCTGAGCAGCTTCCCTGTCCATAGGCAGCAGCATCCCAGGGCCAGTGTGCCCTCTGTCCATGAGAGGTCACCTTAAAGCAGGAGCAAAGCATCCAAAACTGATTTTTTTGGTTGTTTTTTTTTCAGCTGAAAAGCACAACTCATTTTTCAGCAGAAGATAACTCTCTTCACAGGATATCTCTGCATATGCATGCATGCATGCAGACACAGGAGGAAAATAGGTGCACTATTTTCTAAGATCATGGAGATTCTAAGCTTACAGTAAATAAGGCATGGCATCTGGATGGACGGCGCTACGAGAAAGTCAATATCGATTATCAGGAGCAAATGTTCAGGAGAGAGTTGACAGTTAAAAATCCTTTTAAGATCCTGGGAGAAAAATGATGGTTAGACACTACAAACATGGCAGCACTGATTCAACAGCTTAATCACAGAGACAATCGATAGCAAGTTTGGGCAAAGTTTGTAGACTGGCAGGAACTGAGAGGAGATGGGGCAAAACTATGATATCTTGACAGGGTTGCACAGGGGTAAACACCATGGAGGATTTGGCTTCTTGAATATCTCTTGTATGGATCACCTGGAGAACCAAACCCAAGCCTGGAGGAGCCAGGGGTGGAAGAACAACTGGTACAAGAAGCAGGAGGCAGACATGGTATGAAGAAGGCACTAGGTACTTGCATGCAGTGTATGTGTGCATAAATACATGTATCTCTCCACACAACACACCTGGGTATAGTGTTTGTGCACTGAACTCCAGGGATTCACATCCCCTGTGTGGGTTTAAATTTGACATGGGGGAAGCAAAGATGTTTCCCTGCCTAATGCTCACTGCACAGGGAGCAAAGGGTGAATTTTCCTCCCTGGACACAGGGGCAAAACCCTGATTGGAGACAGCTCCACAACATAGGGGCTGTTTCCAGCATGTCACAGGCAATACCCCCCATTACTGAGTCTCAGGCATCAACCCCCCGCATCGTCCTCCTGCTCTGCTCCCCACCATTCACACTCCAGCAGCACACTCATGCACAGACACAGAGAGCCTTATCCCTCCTGCCTCACCCTGCTTAGATTTTAAATTATCTTTCTTCATTAATTTAATTTTGCACCCGATGCAGCTGCGTTGCAACCAAGCATTACCTCCTCCCCTCCCCACCCAGGGGCAGAGAAGATGGGGTAACAACCCTCTGCCCAGGAATGGCACTCATGACATCTGTATCGATGGCCTCCCACCTCCCAGTATGCTGTGACAACTGGGAGGCTCAGACCTTATAGCAGTCTGAGGAGACCTTCTAGCGGTCTGCCAGTACCTCAAGGGGGCTACAAGAAAGATGGGGAGAGGCTGTTCAGTAGGGCCTGTTGTGACAGGACAAGGGGTGATGGTTTCAAAATAGAGGGAGGGAGATTTAGATTGGATATTAGAAAAAAGTTCTTTGCTGTGAGAGTGGTGGAGCACTGGAACAGGTTGCCCAGGGAGGTGGTGGATGCCCCTGGATCCCTGGAGACGTTCAAGGCCAGGTTGGATGAGACCCTGAGCAAGCTGATCTAGTTGGGGGTGTCCCTGCTTCTTGCAGGGAGTTGGACTGGATGACCTCTGGGAGTTGCTTCTAACCCTAATTATGATTCTATGATTCTATGACCTTGGTGGAGCAACCAATCAGGTCTGTCAGTATTCAGCACGTTACAGGAGCAGGTGTGAGGTGTCGTGGCAGCCGATCGGATGTGACACGACAACAAACGTTAACGTCACACACGCCCCTTCACCACCAGAGGGGATCTCACGTTAGATCACAGTCCAACACCGGGGCCGTGTCAATGTCCTGTGCCTGTCTCACTGCCTCCTCCTTGCCAGCCTCAGCGTTCACTCGCTCCCCGCTTGACATCCCACCGCTGCTTCCTGGGAACCGGCAAAGCAAGACCCAAAGCCATGAGGTGCCTCCAAAGCAACACTTTTGGAGCTCAACGAGGCAGAGAACCTCTTCGCTCAACCTGTCTCCAGCAAGGAGCCAATTTGGGGTCCCACACAGGGAAATGGAAGTCAAGGGAAAGCTTCTCTTCAGCCCAGTTTGCAGTACACCTCCCTTCAGGGACACGCTGTGCAGAGCATCCTCTTCAGGGCTCATATCCCCTGATGCAAGAAAAGGTGCCTGTGCACTGAAACCAGAGGCACAGAGCCCACACAAGTGCCAGACTGGGCAAATGGATAAATTAAGTGCTTTACGTCACACACCATCTTTCTGTGGGAGCCAGCTAATGTCCCAGGAAGCCCTAGAAGCTGCCAAATTCTCAAATTCTTTGTGGTAATTCTTGTGTTTTTCAAGCAAAAAGAAGTAAGGAATTTTTTTCCAACCCTTGGAGTCTACCAGCAGGGACTTGCAATTCCCAGAGCACCATGAGAACAGGGACCCTTGGCAGCCTGCCCTGCACACTTGGCCCCACCTGATCCATCACCACCTTGACCCCAACTCCCACAGTGATGCTTAGGGTAAAGCAGCAGCTAAGGCGGGAAAAACAAACAGCAGCAATCAAGTGTCTCCAATGCAAGTGGTGTTCAAGGCACTGAGCTGGCAAGGCTCCCTACTTCATTGCTAATTAGGCTGGCCAATTAAAATAATGATAGCTAATCATCGGGAGATCTGGGCCAGGGCTCACAGCATACTCTGGGAGAGTGACAATGCTGGAGGCTTGGTACCTTAACAGTGACATTAAGGGAAGTGGCACCAGGACCATCCTCTGTCTATTGAGAGTTTGGACTTTTTATTTGAAGATTTAAAGGCAGAAATGCCAAAACTTTCCCTACAGACACCCCACCTGCCGTAACAACTGGATTCTCCAGGCCCACCAGGATGCAGCACCTGCAGGATGCATGCACTGCTGCAGCAACCCATGCTGGACCCAGTGGTTCCCCCTCCCCAGCTAAGGACCTGGAATAACCTGGCAGCAGGCACACTGTGCTGCAGACACGTTGAGAGACACGCTGCTCACATTACAGATGCATCCATCACGCTGATCCCTCTTGCAGGGACACACTGATATCATACCCTGTTTCAGGAGATGAGTAAGACAGATCAGAGCCAACCCTCTGAGGATACTTTGCCCTCTTACCTTTGAGCTAAGACCAAAGCAGCTTCCTGCCATTCTGGAGATAAGGACCAAGCACCAGCCAAGAGGAGCTGAGATCCCTGCAGGGAAAAGATGCCTGCAAGGCAACCTTGGCCAGGCTTAACATTCCTGTTTAGGGGTGCCTGCTTCTCCCCACTGTGGTCCTAGCTCTCCTTCCAGCACCTCTGCAGCCCTGCCACCCCAGCACACACCCCAAGGCATTAAACCACAGCAAGAATACCCTCTGTCCAGCAGCAAGACTTTCCATCCCACCTGTACTAAACCTAAACCCCAACCTTACCTAAAGGAAAAGGTGTCTCAAAGAACACCCTGTCCACCCTGCCCCCCTCCCACCAGGCATTCTCCATCACCTAATCTTTTACCTAACATCCAGCCTTGCTAATAAAAAAGCCAATATCTAAGTTTTGGCAAACTTTGCTGAGTTCATCAGGAGCCAGCCGCCCTCTGTGCCGTCAGCGTGATCCACCCGTGGCTGCTGGCTCAGTGGGCGTGAAGGGGCCATGCAGAATACAAATGGACTCTTTCACTTAGCAGGAGGCAGGTAATTTCTTTTGTCCCCGCTGATGCATTATTGATTGTGATGAATGTCAGAGCAGGAGCCTGTTCCAAAAGCCATTAAACAATAATTTCATCTCCGGAGGGTAATTGATTGTCAGAGGGAGCAGCTTTGCTCGTTGCAAGGTGGCAGTGATGGGGAATGTTTGTATTTGGGTGGGGACAGAGGAAGTCTTGGGCAAACTTCATGATTTATTAATCAGACATGGAAGGAAAAGGAAAAAAAAAAAGAGGTTGGAGGAGTCTGCGCACTGAAAGAGGCAACATCTTCTGAGGTGCTGGGCAAAGACAGGGACACCTGAGAGCTGGCCTGGCACCAGCCTGGGTGGGCAGCTCAGCTTTATCATGCTGTGCAGGACACCCTTAACAGCACTATCCTGCCTGGGGGGCTGCTGGCCTCCAGTAACACACTCCAACTTGCCATCACCCTCATTATTTCAGTCTGTGGCTCACAAGCCGAGTTGCTTTTCTGATGGACCTCGTTTCCTGCCCTGCTTCTCTGTGCTAACACACTGCCAAGCACAGCCTGACTGACACCCCAAATCCCCAGCTCTCCACCTCCAAACACTCCCCTGGCCCCAATTCAGCTCACCAGCACAGGCACTTCACAGACTTCAAAATCTAAGACTGTATCACAACCCCATGGAAAGAGTGTTAAAAGAAGTGGGAGCAGCAGGGGCCAGATTTGGGAGCCGAGATGTAGCTTCAGTCACTGCACAGCGAGGGTGAAAGGAGAACTATGCACAGATCCCTGTCTGCAGCGTGCATGGGAGGGCTGCAAGGGGGCAGCAATGAGAGCAGCATCCCTGCCATGTCTCTTGCAGCAGGCACAGGAAAGAAGAACCCAACTGTCAAGGAGGAGAGAGGGAGTTTATCCGTCTCCTTCATGGCATGGAGAAGGTGGATTTATCTTGGATTTCCCTTTCTCCCATGCTTTACTTACCAGTTCATTATCTTGTCAGCTGGAACCAGCTGGTTCCCCGAGCACTCTCAGTCACTCAAACCTCAAACACTCAAGTCACCCAGCACACTCAGTCACTCAAACTCTCATGCCACGCAAAACCTTGCAGAGGCCATGCAGGAGAGTCAGATGAAACACTCACCAGGACCCCCTGAAGCCCATATCTGCTCTGGGAAAGGATCTTTCCATGTGGCTGAGGTCAGAGGAAACAGGTCAGAGGAAAACCCAGAGTGCAACTTTGGGGCATTTGCTCTTTGCTGGTTGTGCCAGCCCATATCTGCACCCCAGCAGCCTTTCCACACCGATCTGGGAAAAGGCATCCCTCAACCTACCTGGTGCTTTTGTACAGAAATTGCACTTTCTGTATATTTCTTTGTCTTTTACCTAGAAACATCTAGTTCAATGCAAACAAGTTCTGTCTCTTGCATGCAAAAAAAAAAAATCAGCACTGCTGAAGCAGCTCAACTTTAAACACACTCCCTGTGGTGGTCTAGCTTACAGAGAAAGTCCACAGCAACAAAACACTAAAGTCACAAACAAATTTAAAGTTACAGTCTTTGCAACTGTTTCAGACAAGGCCTTTGGCCTTTGTATCAACTACAAGGCCTGGAAATACTTGTAACAAAGTAACAAGGGTCTCTCCCCGCCACAGGACTTCCAAAGGAGTGAAAAATGTCAGCAAAATACCTACAGAAGAGAAGAAAGTAGTTTTTTTTTTTCAACTGTAGTTCTGCGTTATGCAGAGATAAACTTCAGCCTGTGAGAGACACACACAACGTTCCTGATGTTTCAAACTACTGATGACATTTCCAGCATCAAAGGCAAAAGCAGGACTGTTACACAAGCTTTCAAGTCAATGAACAGAGAATGGTCCATGCCCCAAAACCCAAGTCTAGATCTTTCAAGGCTATTGCAAAATAAAAGCCTAGTCAAGCCAAGCCTAACAGACCAAAGAGCCACGGCAAGCAGTCCATCTCCTCTCCCAGGAGACAAGCTACCACAATGCCCCATTTTTTAATTTTTTTTTTTAAGTATTCTGGCCAGGATATCTTCATAACCAGAGTAGATCAACATTTCCAAACATACCCACCCCAACCATTCACATATTGGTACCACTTTTCCCACTTACATGCTAATGAACTAGGAGGACACTCCAGTTCCTTGACTTGAAGAACTAGACCATGAAAAAAGTTCAGTACAAGTCATCTGTGTTTATTTGTTTCCATTTATTTTCCCCCATTACATTTCCCCCATTACATTTTCAACAATATCATTATTTGAATAAAAATGCATTCTGTACAAGAGCAAAAGCCATCCAGAGAACATCAATTGAACATGCTGCCTTAAAGTGAAGCCATCAAGGGAGAATAGTTCTCACAGACCAAGAAGCCATCAAACCTGGGCAGCAGCACACCACTGAGCCACCCTCCTCACAGAGCATTGGAAGGAACAAAGAAAAAAGAAAAGCAAAGAACCAAATCCTAACTTCAAAGGCCTCCCTGTTTCAAAGCACCACACAAACATTAACTGACTTATCTTCCCCTCACCTCTTCGTGGTAGGCAACACTATTTCTGTGCCACAGAAGCAGCTTGGTTCAGGCCTCAGCCAGAAGCTTTGCTGGCTCTGTGGTTTGAAGCTGATGCACCCAACGCTTCAGCAGCTGAGTGACCAGTGAATCCTCCCAGGTACCCATCTACCTTTCCTGGGGAGCTGGTCGGCTCTGCCAGAGCAGGGAATGGGCAGTGCCAGTCCTTTCTTTGTCACCCTGAACTCACTTGGGTTTACCAGCCCATTGTAGATGACATACTGGGAGATGTCACCCAGAACAACATCCATTCTCATAGTAAGTCTATGCCAGACATGAGCTACAATGGTGCTCTATGCATGGCAGAAGTACACCAGGCCTGGCTAAGGAGACACGCACACATCTCCCTGTGGCCTGTGCTAAACCCCTCTCTCCTTACACACAAGGCCAGCCAGAAAGTGTTCAGCTGTGGTCTGAGCCTAGAGCTCCTCTACCCAATCATCTTCCAAAACCATCCCAACCACAGCTCAGCTTAAGAAATGAAAGCACAGCAACCTGAAACACTGCTCACAGCTTAGCTTTAGCTGCTGCTCTTAACCCAAGCAACCTTTCTTAACCTTTCTAGCTGTGCCCTGCCAACACAGAGGAAAACAAGCCACTTGACAGGCTCCATTTGTGCTCCTGAGAAGCATTTCCCCAAGGAGGTAATATCAAGGAAAGCATTGCCTCCCTGTCTAAGAGAAGAAGAGGTATACTCCAGCCAACATTCAGCACTATCAACATTTTATGAGCTTTGGAATCCAGTCTGTTAGCCAGTATTTTACTTATCTCCATTTCAGATTTAAAAACTTGACCTTCTCTAGGCACGTGCCTGCACTGCCTTTCACCCAACCCCATTCAGCTGAGCATGCCATGTACCAAATTATTTTATAACACACACATGCAGTTCTTACTGTTGTACTGTTATTTGTTCATTTGTACTATTAAAAAATCAATAAAAAGATGGGGGTCCCCAAACAGATGCTCACACGCCTCTCAAAGGCAGTTATCACATACAGCAAGAGGCAGATGACCCAATACAACTCTCCTCCTGACCAGAAAGGCTGTAAATCAGAACACAGAGCAGTCCTGATCCTTCTCCTGTTGTTGATGGAAAAGAAAATCTCTTTTCACCTCTGATGAGGGCAGCGGTTTGGATGCCCAGATGCAGATCAGAGCTCCTCCGGACCTGAAAGCACTTGATGGAAGGAAAATCACCACTGATGCAAAATAAAGCATCAAATGCCCAGCCAGCCCGTTCCAGCTCTTGACAGCACAAAAGCCACACAGACCAAGAAGGCCAATCTCCTGGAAGGGAAAGCAAGCAGCAGAATTTCCCACCACCCAAGATCTGGGCTGGAAGATCCCACTGCGCTCCCATCCCAAGGGATGAGTCCCTGAAGCACGAGTGATGGGTGACAACAGCAGCAAGACAAAACCTTGACACAAGCACCTGGGTTCCTCCATCATCTCCTTGCAGACAGAAGTATTATACTAGTGAGACTTATACTCCCTGGCACTCAGCTTGCTGGGCATGCAGCTTCCAAAGGAAGATGATCCCCATTTTTCTTGCATCCCAGGGTGCACACACAGACCTCCAGCACAGTGCACCCCCTCGCACAACGCCTACAGCAGAACCCATGGGCCCCTGATTACACCTCAGCACGCTGTATGTGAGCAGCTCCTGACCCCTTCCTTCCTCACACCACCTGCCTAAAGTAATAATAGACGGAACAATTGCATTTTAATAAACTAAATTGATTTAGTTTGGTTTACTCATTGACAAATGTGAGCACGCACCAATCGGAAGTGATTTATGCCCACAATTTGCAAAATTATTTCTCTATTGATGAGCCCAGATTAGTTTTCTTCTGTGGTTCAGTCAATTAGAGGGAAACAACACCGAAGTGGGCAAATTAATCAGTCTTAAGTAGAATTCCCCTACAGAGAGGGACTTGGCAACCCCTGGGGAGGTGAGGTTTACCCTTCCAAAATAGTCACTGCAAGGTTTTCATCAGCATTGTCTCACTATAACCAAGTTTCAGAGGTTCCCTCCACAAAAGCAGAGCCAGAGACCTGCACAGCTTATCTCCCAGAGGCCTTTGCATCTGGACCTCCTCTGCCCTGTGCCCCCCCATATTTTTGGGTGCACACCTCCCATGATCACCAGCCCATAGGCACAGAGGGCAAGCCATAGGGAAAGCACCTCACAGATCGCATACGTATGGAGCGGCATCGCTTCGCTCTACCAACAGCACAGATGCCAACCTGGGACAGAGAGCAGCAGACTGCAGTCTCCCTCGTGGTTATCACTTTGAGGAGGAACAACCCAAACCCTCTGTTAGTGCTGAGGGAGCAGGGATGCATCTGACAGCAAAACCCTGAACCGCAGTGCTGCTCCCAGCTTGCTGTCCTGTCCTCCCAGCTGAGCTGATGGATAGGACTGTGCACGCTCCTTATCTGCAGAGTCAGGCAGTGATGTCAGCTGAGAGGGGCTCAAGCAAACCCACAGTGAGGCAGATGAGGTGTAATCTTACAGGCTCATCTCCTCTACCAAAACCAGCTTTTAAGGACCATTTAAGGCCCCTTCCTTAATCTCAGTGTTTAACGTAGAACCCCATAAATCACAAAGCAACTTCCCCAGCAGCGGCTCCAACGCTGCTGCCTGCAAACTCTGCTCTCCCCAATTTCCACACACCCTGCTCAAGATGCCTCAAAGAAGCATCCCTGCCAACATGCTGAACCTCATGGGAAATCCATGCACAGCATCCCTGCCAACATGCTGAACCTCATGGGAAATCCACGCACAGCATCCCTGCCAACATGCTGGACCTCATGGGAAATCCATGCACAGCATCCCTGCCAACATGCTATACCTCATGGGAAATCCACGCACAGCATCCCTGCCAACATGTTGAACCTCATGGGAAATGCATGCACAGCATCCCTGCCAACATGGTGGACCTCATGGGAAATCCATGCACAGCATCCCTGCCAACATGCTGGACCTCATGGGAAATCCATGCACAGCATCCCTGCCCACGCAGGGTGATGCACGACACGGATACAAAGCTGACCCCACTGATGCAGCACAGGAGGAACAAGGCTTGTCTTAGTCTTTGCAAATGTCAGGACCTATTCTTTCTTGAATGAGATATATATGTGGCAGCATGATATTAAATTACAAGTCAAACAGTACAAAGGCTTTTAATTACACACTGAACACAAGCTGCTGTCAGGCAGAAGACACTGGGCTCGATGGCCCATCAGGCTGTTCCACTCTGGCAATTCCTATCTACCCGGCAAGAGTCCAGGAAATTGGATCACTAATGGGAACGGGGGCCTTTCACCTCCAGACCAGCCATTCAAATCCAGCCTGGGAGGGAGAGGGAAAGTCATTACCAGCCCAACAGCTGGCATGAAATGAGTTGGTTGCATGCCAAGCCCCAAGGAACACAAGGAATGGGGTTGCAGAGCCTGTTTGCAGCACCAGTGTGATGTCACAAAGCCAGTGGGCATCCTTCCCACCTCCCTGGGACCAAGTCCCATGGATTTCTGCCAGGAAGGATTCTGCAGATCCTCGCTCCATAAGTGTCAGGTCCAGAACAGCCCTCCAAGATGTCTTTAGCAGCATCCCATCCCCTCCCCTCTGCAGACAACATTCAAGGCATTCACACTGCTCTCCCAGCGAGCACCCTGCAAGCTGTTTGGTCCAGCAGACACCAAGAATACACTTTCATACCAGCTGTTTTTAACAACCTCTCACTGCAGAACCAACCTTTCTTCAATTGATGTGGTTATACCCTCATAGCTCCCCCCTCCCCAGGAGGTGGAAAAGCTTCCCACTCATCATTAAGGGCAAGGCACTACAGCTCCAAGAGATAAAGGACTTGACTGCCACTGCAGGACTTTGCTGAAATGCAGACTGCCTCTGCTACCTGGCTCTGGCAGAGCCCATTAACAACCCTCCTCCTTGCTTGCCTGCAGATGCTGGGGCTTTAGCAGGGAAGGTGAGACCAAAGAAGGGCTGAGCCACCTTGTCAGCACGCTTCAGTCAAGATGTAAATTTAAAAAAGACCAAAAAAAAAAGGCAGTTGAGTGTCATTGTTCCTGGGCATGTTACATGAATCCACACACCGCCTGCTTGGGTACCCAGGCTGTCACATCTGCAGACACTGCCTCCAATCTGTAAGGCTAATTTGTTCAACAGCTTTGTTCTCCCTCGGGAATGGGGTCGTTGGTCACAGAAGATTGATTAAGCTTTTGGTGAATCAACATTAGTGAAAATCAACACTGTCTAATGAGTGTTCTTTATGGCAGCCCCATTAAAAATAATTTTAAAAAAAGCACTAGGACAGGTAAACAAAGTAACAGCCAAGCAAATCAACAAGGTCCCATCCTCTCTGAGCCCCTCACCATCCCTGCTCCCCTCAGGCATGGGAAAAACCCTCTGCCAGCTGTCAGACAAAGTTTCCCCTGAGAGCAGGATGCTCATACAAGCTGTGCTTGCCTTTCCCAGTCTCCTGAATTTCTGCAGACTCATCTTCAGCACAGGCTGCTTAAGATTAGACCCCCAGCCAGCCCTTTGCTAAAGACATAAGCTGAATTTAGCTCTAAATATTGGGCATTCCTGGCCTGGAAAAGGGATCCTTTCATCCTTACCTATCCCTCCTTCTGCCCTGTGGGGTAAATTTTGCTGAAACGGCATCAGGGTTTTCTTTTTGAAAACTGGTTCCTTGAAAAACTAGCAGAAAATAAAAGACTACCCAGAAGGGAGTCTTTTGTTTCTGAAGGGCAGTCAAGCCTACAATACTGCAGCCAGATACCTGCTTTAGGGAGAGCAGCATCAGCAGAGCTCTGCTGCATCAGATCAGAAGCCTCCTCTGGGCTCCAAAATGATGCTCAATGGGGTAAAAGTCACAGGTTATCAAAGCAATGCCCAAATTCCAACCTTCAGCTGTGGCATCAGGGCTGCAATCTCCTGGCCACAAGACCAGCAGTGTCACAGCATGTAAAAACCTGGGAGAGGCTTTGGTTTATTCCCAAAGTGCTTCAGGACTTCAGATTTGTTTAAGCCATGCTTTAGAGGCCCCAGATCTGAGCAGGGATGATTGCAGGCAACTTGGTGTTACAGGACATCATTAAAAATAATGTATGTGCTTGAACTACAGTCAGCAGGGCCTTGCTGGGGATGAGTGAGGGGAAAGGCGAGCTCTCTGATCTTGGGTAGAGAGAACAACCTATTAAAAAGGAATTTAGCATCTCATAGAGCCATCAAACTGTTGGAAAGCCCTAGTCCCTGCCTCTGGGCTCTTGTACCTTTCAATGACAGAATAACTCCAGGCTTAAGCCCTTCAACTGTCTTGCTATATTTAATTAAAAAAAAAAAAAAGCAAAAAAAACCACCTCTTGTGTCACTTTGGCACCAACTCCTTTGACCAGGAAAGTGGAGGCACTGGCAGCCCCTGCTGTTTTAGCTCAGTAATAGGTTCTTCCCCTTGAAGGATCAGATCAAGTCACTATAGTGAGACTAAAATGATCTCTTTTGTTAAATATGCACACACACACACACACACACACACACACAAATCCAACCTATTCTAAGGCAAGGCAGAAAGTCTTGCTGCAGTTTGACAGAGGAGAGATGTGCAAGGCACCCAGCTGGGAATTCCTTCTCACTGCTTTGAAGAACCCACTTGGGGACTTCTGTGAGCATCCCTCCCTCCCATGCCCATCCAGAGTAACCTCAGCACCAACATGAGTAACACTGGCGCTGTTTGGGTCTCTGTAAGCCCCAAACAGACAACAAATCCTTGGGACCACAGTAAGAATCACCACAAATCTTTGTTAAAGAGACTAGTTTTGAGTTCAGAAGCAAGCACGGGCTCCCGCACTCAGACGCATCTTGCTCTACTCTTCTTCCACATCCCTGAGAGGTCCACCCAGCAAGAAAACCACTTCCCAGCTTCCCCCAACTCCTGCTTTCCCTGCATACCCCTTGCTGATGCCAAAAGCCAGCAGCAGCATCCTTGTACAGCATGTTTTTATCGATGCTGCAAGCTCCCGTGCATACAGCCCCTTGTATCCTTTTGGTCTCGGCAATGTATTATTCATGTGCTCCCTTGTTCCTGTACAAGCTGAGAAAATGCAGAAAGATTAATTCCCAGGGAAAAAAAAA